>VXBX01006351.1:85667-170966 GCA_013400415.1 Scytalopus superciliaris
AAAAAAAAAGCTAATCCTAAAATACCATCCTATCTGGAAAAATAAAGGCACGGAGCAGAAAGTTGCAGGGAAGGACAGGGGGGACTTGGTGGGTGGTTTGCCCTGGGTGCGTGGCGGCGTTCGGGGCTCTCTGCCTCGCCTGGGCAGCGAGCAGTGCTCCTGGTATTGCCAGCCGTGTTGGTTTGAACAGGGAAAATCCAGCAGGAGCCTGAGTGGGAGGCTGCCGTCTCGCCTGGCGGTGGGTTCCATCTCGCTGGGCTGCAGTCGCTGCTCACAGGCGGCACCCTAACATCCAGGCAGGATCCAGGGATGCTGAGCCACGGGCAGGCTCTGTCTGTGAGATCCCTGTCAGCTTGCACACAGGGAGCGTGAAAAAACACCACTGAGTGGAATCGTGCTTATTCTCCTGTATGTTTTTCCCAGTTCCCCTTGCTAGAGAGTCGCCGACCCCTCTGCTTCAGACTCTGGCAGTGAGAAGTTGTTTGTAGCTGCTCGTAGCAATTTAAAATTAAATACCTGCGGGGCTGTTTAGGCCACTGTAATGAGATGAGCCGAGGGAGCCGTGCAGGTCTGCCGTCTCTGTCCGATTTTGGCACTGCTCTCCCATTGCCACCTGGGTCTGTGTTGGCTGTTGTACAGGACTGGGGGTCCTGGGGGCTTTGGGGGTCCTGCAGCACATGGGGCTGATGGGTGGAGCAGCACAGTCCGGCAGCACAGCCCATCCACGCTCCTCTCCTGCCAGAAACACTGGGGTTTTTTTTCCGGCCATGCTCCAACCCTCACACTCTGAGCTGATGCTCCTGGGCCTCCTGGGAAGCTGCTGTCGGGGAGCTGCCCTCCCTTGCAATTAATTAACGCAATTAAAGAGGTGGGCCGCGTGGGGCTCTGCTGCGGAGCGGCGGTGGGATGGGGACGGTGCTGTGCTGTGCCAGTGTTTAAAACCTGAGCGTGGGAGGGGTTTGGGGAGCTGAGATAACACTGAGGGATTTTAATTCAAGGTAGCAAAGTGGAAACAAAGGAAAAAACAGGTCTTGAAAAGAAACTCATCGTTATAAGGTGCAGGAGTGGGCATGTAAGATGGACCAGGTGTCGAGAAAGGTTTAGCACAGCATGGCTCGTGCTGGCTGAGCAGCAAGTGTGTGGTGAGAAAGGAGCTGCTTCAGAAATCCCAAGTGACCAGGGAAAGTGAGTTTCTCTCGATGTCTCAGCAATTATTGTTTTTTCTCTGAATTGAGTAACCTAAATCCACATGCAAGCCAGTGAAAACCATAGTAGTGTGACTTTACTGTATCATTTTTTCACAGTCTGCTTTGTGTTACAGAAGGATATTTTCTGAATACCTTATAGGGGGTGCCCTGGATTTCAGGGTCTCCTGTTTAAGTCCATTTTAACAGTTTCTAGGGAGCTCTGCGTGCACTGTGGAGATACTTCAAAGAGTGGAAACCATCCCATAGAAGTAACATCTTCTCACCAGGTTTCAACATCTACCACTATTTATACACTCTGATTTCCTGCTTGCGTGCTTCAGCGAGGCCCAGGGGAGCTGGAGGTTGGAGGGAAGCTGGGAGGAGGGCTCAGCCATGGGGCAGTTTGGCTCTGCCAGCAGGATGCAGCCCTGGAAAAGGCCAGTGTGGTACAGGATTGCATCAGGCAAGGTGTTTTCAGTGCAGACCTCAGCTTTGTGCCAGGTGCTGCTGGAATCCCACCTGAAGGGGTTGTGCCCTGCGCTGGTACTCATGCAAGGAGATGCTGCATCAGAGGAGAGAGAGAGGGGTTTCTGCTGGTCTGCCCAGACAAACAGAGCCTCTGTGGCCTCAAAAGAAATGAAAAGCTGGAGTGTAATTAACCTGTAGGATCAAAGGAACCCAAATCTGTTGCACTTGCATTTGGACTGAAAACTTCCCAGTGCCTGGCAAGTCCTAGTCTGCTCCTCCAGAGAGACCCCCTAAGCACAAGGGATAAGCTCATTTATGGTGCAGCTTGATAAATGAGGGGCTGGATGGCAGAAAAAGGATGATCCCAAGTTCAGAACCGTAGCTTGGGGCACAGTGCTTTAGATGGCTGGTTTTCCTGGTATCCTGAAGAGGGACTTTATTGCTGCTTCTGATCGTATTTGTGTCTGATTTATGCCTGATTCATTCAGGTTTTCAGTCTCTGCTGCTCAGCTGCGGAGCTTGTAAAAGACTCTTTTTGACACCTGGATGCATGAGCTCAAACTGAAGGATGGAAGAGGGTCAGGGGGTTGGTCTCCTGGGAAGCATTGAAGACCAGCCACAAATTCAGGGGCTGTCAGTGGGATCAGCAGTGCTTTTATCATCACTGTGTCTGTGGAGCTGGGAGATGCACACTGCCAGCAGCCAGGCTGAGTGCTGGTCTGCAGGGTTGGGAGGGAGCTTGGTCCTATGGCACGCCAGCAGAGAGGCTGGGACTGTTTTTTTCCACACCGTGGGCCGTACCCCAGTATTTCTTAAGCTTCAAGGTAGGCTTGCTGCGAGCTGAAGGTCTTGAAGTGACTAAGAAGGGAAGTTTCCAGTACTGAATGGCAGCACCTTCTGCGTGGGCTGCACCCTCTCCCCCAGAGCCTTCTCTTGGCTTGGAACAACTTCAAGGCGAGTGTTGATCCCGTTTACCCCACTGCACATTCAGCATCGTTTTGTTTGGCAGGTGGTGGAGCTTGAAGTAAAAAATCTGGTGATAGGGAAGAGTACAGGAGGAACAGAACTGAAAGAGCAAGCCTTTTAGTTTAGAGAAACTTTGGAAGAACCAGTGCAGGACAAATGTTCCCTTCAGCCTTTTCTCACTTGTGTGTGGCTTGCAGGACAAATGTTCCCTTCAGCCTTTTCTCACTTGTGTGTGGCTTGTTTGCTTCCCCTAAGTACCACCACAATAAGAGGTAATAAGTACATACATATAGCTAATTTAAAAAAAAAAAAAAAAAAAGACAAGTTTACCCATTTCTTTTTCAAATGGGCACTATTCCCAAGCTTGCAGAAATGAGCAGTCAATGTCCATTTTCAGAAAGCTGTGCTAGAAATAAACCCAGGCTGTGTGATGGGAAGTCAGGCTGTGGACAGGGCTCACGCTTGGCCAGAGATTCAGCTCCGTGCTCATTTCCATGCTCTGCTTTCCCCAAAGGGCCTGAGCCCTGAGCACGATTGGGGGCAGAGGCATCACCGTCAGGGGCATTGCTGGAAAACTCAAATATCAAAATAGGCTTTTCCTGGCTGAACCATGGACTGGCACTCTGTAAAAGCCTGCCACACACCCGCACTTAGTGAGTAGCATTTGGTCTAAGACATTTGGAGGGTCAGGAGGGAGCTGAGGCTGGGTTTAAGTGAGGAGGGGAAAATAAGATGCACAACATCTCGAGTTTGTGTGAGCAAAATAAAAGGTAAAAGGAGAAGAGGGAAATGCTGTACGTGATGGATCAAGTCAAAATATTTGCAGTGTTAAATACCCCTCTGGGCTTCAACTTGTCCTCCCTCCTGCAATGGGGAGGCGGTGCTGGCTGCGATGTGGTGCTTTGTGTACTTTTGATGGCTCTGACTGCAGCCATTAGGCCACTGAATCCAGACAGCACAATTCTGGGTGCTTAAGTAACTCCAAAACCTCTTCTGCGAATGTGCTCATCAATATTCACAGTGTTTGGCATCAAATATTAATGCCTTTATTTCCAAAACAAATACACAGATTTGCAATCTGCTTCACCGGTCGGGGTTTCTCACTGCTGGAACCAGCCTGCATGGCACGCTGGGAGCATGGCTTTTTACCCCTTGCTTTTGCTGGGTAAGGGAATCCTGGGGCTGTTCCTACAGTGTCCATTTCTGCTCAGAAGGAACGATGTAGAAAAATTTGGAAGGGTTGATTTCCTTTGCTATGTTGACGTGTGCTGGTTGAAAAGCTGGAGAACTCCTTGGCTCCTTCTGGCACAGTTTGCAGCTATGCCAGCATCATTTCCTTTGCACTGGAAGTCCAAGTGTTGATGGTCAGCCTTCTAGTAGAAGGTGTCCCTTCCAGTGGCAGGGTGTTGGAACAAGATGATCTTTAAGGTTCCTCCCAACCCAAACCATTCTATGAATCTCCTACTGATGCTCAGGAATGGTGCCACAGCATGAGTGACCACTGGGCCCAGCAGGTCCCTCCACACCATGGGTCGTGCTGAGCAGCACAGGGGGTTGACTTCTGCCTCTCCACTTCTGCTTCTCCAGCGTGCCTGAAAAAAACTGTTTCTTTTCTCTGCTGTGTGAATTGAGCACATACTTGATGTTTCCCATCATGTTTCCAATTCAGTGCAAACAGATAGTCAATGCTGTGGCATATTCCTGCAGTTTATATGAGTTTGGGGAATACTTGATGTGCATCTGGACCTGGCAGAACACCACAGCCTGTCTGCCACACACCCAGCCTCTCTGCACAGCCGTCTGCAGCTTCCCCAGCCAGGGCTGGCACCATGGCTCACTGCTGGCCAAGGGTGTTTTTCCAGAAATCTTTTTCCAGTATCAGGCTAATTTCCTAGAGCATGAGCGTCCTTGGGAAGGATGGGACAGGCAGTCAGGGTGCAAACAGCACTTCCCTGGCAGGTCGGTATGGTGAAGTGACTCCATGGTAAAGGAGTTCTGCTTTTTCACTAAATGTGGCACTAAGATTATCACGTCGTCTTTGCTGAGTGTCACTGGTCTGGGATGTTCCTCATGGGTTTTTTTTTCGGCTCCTGAGTGACAGTAAGTGCTGATGGTCATCCCAGTCCCACACATCGTAAACTGTTACTCTTCTTGAGATTGAGATCGTTGCTGTTGAGCCATCACTGTGTTTTCAGATGTCTGTTTGAATGACAGATTTGTTATTTTTGCATCAGTCTGTGGGAACGACTGTTCTTACGAACAAGCTTTTTTGTCTTTTTTAGTGCCTGGAGGTGCTGAGCTCCAGCATGACCCTAAGGCGCTGCTGTGCAGCCTGTCAGTCATCACTGGGCACGCTGTACCACTTTTCATGTCACTGATGCTGGGATGTTTTTATGAGTACAGTCAGCTGGATTCTCGCTGAGGGCACCCAGCACCTCCAGTGAGCTATCTGGGAGCCTACAAGAGCAAACAGCATCACTGCATCCTGTTAACGCTGAGCTGTGCTTTACAATGAGGCTGAAGGCATGTCCCTGGGGGGCTGCTCACCCACACTCTGCTCGTGTTTAATACCAGAGATGACTTAATCACACTGGTGGTGCTGTCTCGCTGACTCTTGGCCTCTTTGTAGCTTTCCTAGAGTGTGTTTGGTATCAAAGAGAGACCCCAGCCCATTAACAGACTGGGGGCAAGGAGTCAGGAGACAGCAGCTCCCTGCCCATGCTGAGCTCCCCAGAGGCAAGTCAAGAAAAGTGCCTCTGAGTGTGATTTTTATTTTGTTTTCTCTATTTTTTTAAAATTTATTTAAGTGCTGTGGTTTGACTGGAGATGAGGAGGGCATGTGCCCTCCAGCCTGGCTGCTGGTGCTGGGCAGTAAAGATTGTTACAATGGCTAGCAAAGGCAAATCAAAATCTGGAGTTCAGAGGTCCAAGCTAGCCAAGTGGCAATGAAATGCATGTTAACAATGAGCATAAATAAGCATAGAAGCAGTTTACTGGAGGGTGTAATGGAATATATGATCACAGAAGGCTTAAATAAAAGCCTCGTCTCCAAAAATACACCATCTCCCTCGGCCCAAAACTATAGTTCCTGTGATGAGCAGCAGATTAGCCATTCTTACAGGCTTCATTCCCCCCTGAAGATGTGATTAAATAGTTTGGTGCATTCTCTTTTGTCAAAAATGATTTACTTGTGTTTCTAGGTCATTGTCTATAGAAGAAAAATTTGCGTATATTTAATGTGGTTGAGTGTCTTAGGCATCCTCTTAGAAGAGCTACAACAAAGCCCCTCTCCTGTTCAGTCTGTCCCCAGATCTCTCTCCTGTCCCTGTCCTCAGCATCCCATGCAGCAGCAGTCCTTTCTGAAAACCCACTCAGCAGCCTGCCTTTGGCTTGCTCTCACTTGCTCATGAGAGGAAGAGCTTTTACACCCTCTCTCTAGACCAGCAGGATAAATGTCTCACTGTTAGTGCTCCCTGATGGCGGGCACGGTTGTCCAAGAGCCAAGTGACTGTAACAAGGTATGTAAGGTACCAGTGAGCAAAGGTGGGAGCACAGGACCAGGGGAGACCTCTGGGCCATTACCCTATGGTAGACACCCCATCACACCTCCACTAACAAGGTAATGACTAAGATCTTAAATAAGATACTCTTCTCCTGTGGAGTCAGGCTGGGAGAGCTGGGGTTGTTCACCTGGAGAAGAGAAGGCTCCAGGGAGACTTTAGAGTCCCTTCCAGTGCCTAAAAGCCAAGAGAGCTGGAGAGGGGCTTTGGACAAGGGCCTGGAGTGACTCTGGCTTCACACTGACGAGACAATCAGGACTCAAAGCTGAGCCTTTGGAGATGATGTGATGGTCCTACTCTTGTCCACAATGCCTCTGTCCATGTTCACAGCCAGGTGGTAAGGAAGGACATCTTACGGACACCAAGTCTTCTCCTGTTATGCAGTGACTTCCTGAGTTGCAGCAATCTCTGCACAGGCTTCTCTGACCATGAGAAGCTTTTCCTCTGCTTCCTGAACACTGCTGAGGCCACCCCCTCTGTTTCTCAGTGGTATCTCATGCTCTGTCAGCAGGCTTTCAGTGCTGTGCTCTGACTTCTGCAGCTTCTGAACCCCTCTGTGAGGTGCAGGTTGTCATCTCCTGCCTGTGACTTGCTGCCCACCACACCTGCAGCTATCTGAACATCTTCTGCTGGTCATGCTTGGGTGCTGCTTACAAGAAGAGCATCTCTCGCCCTCCTCTCAGATAGTTCCTCCCTTTTTTGACAGCTGTAACTAAACTCAGAGCAAGCAGATGCTGCATGGAAAATGCATTCATGCTGCTTGGGAAATGCAGCTGAATTTTGAGGGGTTTTGGGCAGGTGTGACTAACCATTCTTCCCTTGGCTCCAGGACCTGCCAGGTACCACGGTCTTTCAGACATGGCAAGGTTTCCCGTGCTGAACAGCTTTCAGATGACGATGTGACAGCTCCTCTGGAGGCCGCAGAAGAAAAATCACTGTGAACCAAAATGTTGTTTGGTGCAGATGTGACAAAATCCTGTATTTCAGCTGGGCTGCCAGGGGTTGGCAGGCCCTCTTCCATCCAGGGTGCCGGAGGCACAGTCAGCTTTGTAGGTCTTACAGGGTAGGGACCCTCACAGGGGCCAGATGTCAATAGCTGAGAACAGCCTTTGAACCCTTTTTCTCTTTGTTTCCTTGCCTGCCAATAGAATATTGCTTTTTAGCCTGTTCTGAGTCTTGCCTGGCAATGGGAGCTCACAGGCTCCTCTACCTGCTGAGAGAATGTGGGACTGAGAGGCTCAGAACCTGGTTCCAGTGGACATCCATTTGCAGAATCGGTCCTGAGAGTCGTAGCATCATAAATGTGGGGATTTATTTTGCAATTTGCCTTTATTTATGGATTTTGAGATCTGTTAGGAGATGCCTGAAGTACGTAGCCACTTCAGGCACAGGACTCAGGGTGCTCCTTCTGAGGATGGTCCATCCTTGAAAGCTGTCTGTGGGTGTGAGATCAATGTTAGATGCATCTTCTTCAGCTATTAAATGAATCCAGAGGGTCCTGCACCTCTCACCACCCCACCTGAGACCCAGCTAGGTCTGCCATGGGCTTCCCAGTAGGAGAGAAGGTCTGTTCATAGCTTCTGCCCTTCCTTCATCAGTCTAGACATGAGGAGCGCAAAGAGAATTTGCCATGTTTAATGTCTGCAAAAGGATGGAATTGTGCGTGGGAATTACGTTCAAAGATTGACATGTTGTAGCTGTTAACCACTTTTTTTTTATTTTTATTATTATTTAACTAGAAAAACCAGATTGCAGCCCAGGAAAAACAGCATTTTTTTTTTCTTTCATCTCCTAAAGAAAACATTTCAGTTATAGATATGTGAAGTTATGAGTTATAAAATAGGAATAGTTGAAAACTGGAAATGTATAATAAGTTCTTAAGGGACTTGGTAATTTGCCTTCCTCTTGTGAAAAAAAAAAAAACAAATCAGCTGATAATACAAAGCTTATGAAAGGCTGGGGAAAATGCAGAGTTGAACTAGATCTTTTTCCATGTCAACTCCAAACTGTACTTTTTTCTTTGATGAAACGTGAAATTACTTTTAATTTGTTTTGTTTCAATCCTAGTTACATAAACTATTATTTGATTGTACAGCTGGACTGAAAAACTGTAGGAGGTCTCACATTTAGGATTTTGCTGCCTCTCTCTCATTAAGCCTACAGCCTGATATCTTTAAATGCACCTATTAATCTTCTTAGGGAGACAAATTGTTGTTTGGTTGGGGTTTTTTTTCTCTCTTTCTTTCCTTCTTTCTCTTTTTTTTTTTAATTTAAAACACTAAACTCCCAGTTAACTGCCAGAGGTAACACTGATGGTTTGCAGCTCTGCTGCAGTTGGGCCCTGCGATGCCAGTGCCTGGTGCTCTGGCCAGGCTGGGTTTAGTCTGGTTGCCTTAAACACCTGAGGTGTTCTCACCATGCTCAGCGATGGCCTCTGAGTTCTACACGATGGAGTAAATGTATTTTTTTCCACTTCGATTTTGCTGTAGGCTATTTTAGTAGTTCACGTATGGTAACTCGTCAGAGAAGTGGCTGCCCCATCCCTGGAAGGGTTCCAGGCCAGGTTGGATGGGGCTTGAAGCAACCTGGTCTAGTGGAGGGTGTCCCTGCACATGGCAGGGCATTGAAATGAGATGATCTTTCAGGTCCCCTCCAACCCAAACCATTCTGAGCTTCTGTGAATTTCCATTACGTTACTGACTGCCAGTCTGGGACTTGTGGGGTTCCAGGTTTGGGACCCATTAGCATAGTCCTTGTGGGACCAGCAGTAGGATGCAGAGAACTTTCTGTTGTCCTTGAAGCAAGCAGATCTTCCCTGTATTTCCTTTCTGGTGTATTGGCTTCGTTGTCTCCTGCCCTAGGATGCTAAGCCACGTTATTTTGGGTTTCTTTTCCCCTGCTCATCGCAGGATTCCCCAACACGTTGGGCAGGTGTCGGTAGCGATCCTTTGGAACGCTGCTCTTGCAGACCTTCTCCATGCTCTTCTATTGTGCTGGGAATGGCTCTTGTGAGGGTGGGGGACCCGCTCTGAGACTCAAACACATCCGTGGGCTGCATCAGCTCTAATATGAACCTGCGAGATGTCTGCAGCAGATAGTGCTGGAGCACATTGTGCCGGGGCCGGCCGCTCTCCGTAAATACTCCCGACGCCGGCGGACGTGAGGAGGTGATGCTGGGTGCTGCTCATCACCGTGACTGTCCAACCATCCCTTTGTATTCAGGGCAGATCTGTAGTCCTGAGGAGTGGAAATTTCCAAGCCTTCCTCCTTTTCCTGCTTGTCTGTAAGTTGTTGTGGATGTTTTGCTAGAGAGTCCTTCAGCTGGAGAGTACACCACGAAAAGAGGTTTCCATTTATATAGTGTGTATTGTATTGAACCGTTCATGGTGGTGATTTTCAGAGCAGGTAAAGCCCATTAACCATTGTAGCAAGTGAGGTTTTGCCTTGCTACACACTGCAGCTATGACAGAACAGCAGTTCCTGCTGGAGTGGAAAAGATGATCCCTATCACTACATTATATGCCAGTGACTACCTCGACCTGGTAAAAATAAGGCATCCAGAAACATCTCTCTGGAAGGAAACTCTAAAGAAGTGTCCCCTTGGGTGTCCCTTTTCTGCTGTATTTTATCTGCCTTCCTCATCTTCCAGTATCTCCTCCTGCATTGTTAATGGATGTTAAGCACTGGTTAATGGATTAGGATAGGATTCCCATTGGCCGTACAATTCAGTTTCACCCAACCCATGCTGGTAATTACCAAGTTAATTTTGATTTATTATTAACTGAAAATACAGGCCCAAACACTCTGCATTAACAAAATACCGGGTCTTTATTTTTCTTTGAAATACGCGAACAAAAATCAACAAGCTGCTTTGTGTAGGAATAAAGTGCCTTCTACTTACCAGCATGTCTAAAATCTGCTGCACTTATCAACTAAGCTTCTCAGCCTTAAATTTTACCTGCTGCCATTTCTGCCAAGCTAAGCCTTCCGAGGGTTCCACGAGGACAGATATATCAAATATGCAGATGCTTCTGTCTCTTTGGGGACAAATGTTCTGGGCTGAGGTATGTGCAGCAGGGAAATGCAGGCAGGGACAAGGCTCCTCAAAGAATTGCAGACGCTGGAGAAGTGTTTTCCTTTGATCCTATAAAGAATTTGGCAGGGGAATTTCAGACTCTCCTATTTCAAAAGTACATTTAAACTGAGCAGCTTTGAAATATTGAAGTTGGTGTTGTCTCTGACAGTACTGGTAATGTATTATTCCTTGGGCTTGCTTTACCTTTCTTGTTGTGAATAACGAGTTTTACACACAAAAAATGTGATTAATTCTGAGTACGGTCTGCCATCAGCATTTCAGCTTCCAATTCAAATCTCTGAAAACCAGGAAGTGCAAATCTAAGACACACAAACACTGATACTGACCCCGTCCTATGCCAGCCCTGGGGCAGTGTCCCCACCAGGCACTTGAAATCACAGTCTTGTCTCCAATAACAGATGTTACTGGACCATATGTGCTGGTGTGGAGAAACCTCTACAGCGGAGACAGGCTACTGAGAAACACAACCTGATGTGAAGTTTTCATTAAAAGGCATCTAGCCATGCTGGACATGGATCTCTCCTCCTCACAGCAAAGTGTGGGCTCATCAGTTTTTCCATGTATCCATCCACGTGTGCAGTGCTTGGAGCTCTGCGGGGAGGATCAGTTGATTGATCACTGTTTTCTCAGTCCCTACCCAAATGTTCTTCTCTTGATTGTTCTTCCATACCTCAGATATCCACTCTCCTGGTAACCTGAGGCAATAACAAAAAAATAGATTTAAGGACCTAAGTGAGGGAGAGTTAGAGGGACAAACAGAGATGGCCAAAATGCTCTGAGGTGCAAAGACACCATGGCAGGAGGATAAGAATGCTATGCTTTTTCAGAGACACACACAAAAAGATAGGTCTCGTGCTTCATTTGCCCAGGCTCAAAAAAAAAGAGGGTGCAAAGTCAGGATTTTTTGGTTGTTGCGCAGTCACCAGGAGCTGTTCATGTCTCTGCAGTATGGCAGTCTGATTTCCTCTCCTGGAAATTGCTGTTTTAACTGGGTTTTTCTTTCCTTTTTCTAAAAATACTAACCAGTTTCTTTCTGGTCTGTCATTACTGCCTCTTTTTTAACAGCACTTCTCTTTCTGATGGATCTCCCTATTTTTTTATGCCTGGAGTGAGTGTTGTTCCTTGTTCTGGGCTGAGTTTGGTTGACTCAAGCTGTCGTCGAGATGGATAATGATACATTTTTTTGCATCAGTTTTTAATTTTGGAACACGGGTGGAACTCGTCCAAAAAAGGGGCCCTGCAGTCTTCCCAGCTTGGTAATGGTTGAATACCAGCTTCTTGCTGCTGGAGCTTTCACAGAAGCAAGGGCACCCTTGGGTGGTGGGGACATGATTGTGAATGCTGTCCTGGTGGAGCCAGACCCCTGGGATTGACTCCCTCTTACCCGTCTGTGCTCATGTCGGAGCAGTTTCCCACAGCTCATCAGCACCAGCAGGAATCCCTCCCGCTCCCGGGTGGGGTTGAGCTTGAAAGCAAAGGGGAGCCTTGCAAAACCAGATCTTTGTGCCACTGAGGGGAAGGAAGCCAGCAGCAAGTCAAGGGAACTGGCTGCCTCTGCTCTTCTCTTTGAATTGCTTTCCAAAATGCGTTTTTCCCAAAATAACTTAATTGTATATTTTTTGGGGTAGATTGTTCTATATTTGTTGATGAGTGTTAAACTGACGTTTGCTGAGAATGGTCCAAAATGGCTTGCAGAACTCTTTGCAGAGCATCAGTGTCTCATTTAGAGCCCATCACTACGTGTGGCTATGACTGTCTTCTTTGCTGTGCCTTACTCTGCATTTCTTGACCTTGGATTTCACCTGCCACAGCATTTCGAGACATCCAGTTCAGGAGAGCCTTCTACAGCTCCTTGCATTCAGCTTTAGATTTGAATACTCTGAATAAATTTGTATGGCTCAGCAAACTTGTCCTTTCATTATCCCCCTCCTTCCCAGGCTGTTTATGAATTTATCCCGTGGCAAGATCCTGCACCTCTACTTGTGAAAACCTGACCATCTGCCTTTATCCTTGGCATCCTAAATCCTGATCAGTTATTAACCCACAAGAAGGCTTCCCCTTATTTTATCGTATTTCACTTCTTTTTCCCCCCCTTCTCTATAGATTTTTATCCTAACTATTCTCCTACTGAGGCAATTTTTCAGACTAATGCTGTATATGAAAGGATTTTGGTGTGGGAACCTTCATAAATTTCTCTTTATCAAACAACACAGCAAAGGTTTGATTTATCTTTTCTTTTACAGTCTTGCATTCCTTAAGTATGTCTGCTGCATTTCAATCCTCTTTCCGTTTTCCAGATTCTTTGGCAGATTTCATATTCCTGAAGTTTTAGAAAATATTTTTTGCCCCAATTTACAAGTTGTTCCCTAAGGGATTTATTTTTTTGTTGTTGTTGTATGCTTCATTAGGTTTTCAAATTTAATTTGCTAAAATTTTGGGTTGGTTTGTTTGTTTATTTTTTCCCTCATCTAGATAAAATTTTTACCTTTTGAAGTATTGCCTTTTACTGCTGTAGCTTGGTTCTTTAATGATACTGCCTTGTTACAGCCATGTCTTAAACCCTCTCTTGACAGTGCATGTTTTGCTAAGAGGTACCATGGAAACATCCCTTTTTTACCCTTCCACCTGCTGCTTTTAATTTCTTTCTAACAAATCTCACTTTTTCTGATTTATTATTTTTCCCAGTTATACCTGAAAATTATAGTAGTCATCTTTTTGTGTGTTTTTTCCAGCCTTGCAAACAGATGGAAGCCGAGTTTATTATGGCCACTGTTAACTGAAAGTTTGTGCCATCAGTTTCAGCACCTCAGAGCAGGCAGCATTCGTGTTGCAGCACTAAGTCCAGAGCAGGTAGCTTCCCTCTGCCTTGCCTCAGGGAATAGTTAACCATCTAAACAAAAAATTGTGTCGCTGCTAATTAAAATCAGAGAGGCTTTGGAGAAGGGGGTGGGTTATAATTGCAGATTTACAAGATAAGCTTTCACAAGCCATGTGCCATAAAATTTCCTTAGCTTCATGCCATGGTTTGTCTTTTGGCTTTGCTGGCTTTTCATAAATACAGCGCAGTAATTCATGGTGGTGGCTTTCCTGGGACAAAGACCTTCAGTTAAATGTGACTGAGGCAATCAGCTCTTCTACCCTTTAGTTGCTGGAGCTCAGATACAACATGTGAGTGGGTGGAGACAGGGGAGCAGCTGCTCCTCTCCAGGGTTACTCTCCCCATCATCCCTGTCCTTTCTGCTGCTCACAGTATTTTCAAGATTGTCATGGCTCTTTTATATAATTTTAACACACATAAATGACTTGCTGATGGCAATCAATCGGACTGGGGAAGGATATGGAGGCGACACATTGAGTAGCTGGGTGGAAATCAGATGGAAGAGACAGCTCCAGCCCACACCTCACCAGGACTCCTGGGGACATTTATCCCGATTTTAGCTGTCCTATGAGCTTTTCTTCCCTATGTGCTCCTTGGTGTTGGTCACAGGGCTGTGTCTCTGGCAGGGCTCTTCATCATTCCTTGCAGACCTTCCACCCCCTGCAATAAAGAGGAGAGGAGCCTGCACCATGGCCACCCCAGCATCCCCTCGGTTACTTGTGCAGTGTGGTGTGCTTAGCCAGGGGTATTTCATGAACCCAGACCAGCTGACCATCCTCCCCTTTGGCAGTGTCCTTGGGGCTAGCAGCTGGGGTGCCTGATGCCTGTTGCTGATCCTCAGTTGAACGGGACACAGTGCTAGTAAGACAGAGAATAACTGGTTTGTGGTAACTGTGTAAACTGGAAAGCTCCTGGTTCGTGTTACCTTTCCATGGATGGCATAGACCTCTGCATTTTAAATGAAGGGAAAAATCCGCAGCAGCTCTAGGCATGTTGTCTTGTGCAAAACCACTGCCAGAGGAGGAAGCTGGCACATGGTGGATGCAGTGCTGCTTGCCCCACAGTGGCATCTTTCCTGTCTGGTGTGTTGAGGGCCAGTGGCTTTTGCCACCACCTGCCTGGCAGCCCCTCCTTGAACCCCCAGCACCAGTGGGGTGTAACAGGGAGGCAGAGGACTCAAGGATGTCATGTTGCTGTGTATTTATGAGAACAGGTACGTCGTGGGTGGAGGTTAAGGACCCAAATGATTGCCCAGATTGGGCGGAAGCCTCAAGCAGGAGCTCAAGTACTCTGTCAGCATCAGGAGATGCACATTAGGGACGCCTCAGTCACCGGGAAAATGCCTGACAGAAGCTGCATCTTATTTGACAGGGATAAAGCAACCCTGGAGCACAAAGCTGCAGGAGAATAGGGTTTTTCCACTGCTCACAAAAGCTAGTTATTAAACACTGTGGCCTTTCACAAGAATGCTTGTGTTACCATCTAATAAAATACTCCCTGACAGCTTCTAGTCACCATTTCATATTTTGTGTTTTGATTTCAGCTGGATGGCACTTGCTGTTTTTAAACCATCCAGTACACACTTTTCCAGCACGATACTCTTCCTGCATGGACATCAGTGTAATTAAGTCAGGGGTACTTGGATTTAAGCAGGTGCTGGTTTTTAACAGCTTCTTTATTTTTCTTTTTGGTCACAGCAGAGCTTGATACAGAATTCCCCATGCTGGATGTAGCACTTTTAGAGCTATGAAGCTGCCCCCAATAAAACTCCCAAGCTCTGGGTATATCTGAGCATGACTAGTGTGAAGTTTTCAGTGCACAGAGCTGAAACCGGAGACCCTCCACATCAGATACTTCTTTTTCTGTTTATTTATTAAACGGCTGCATGTCCTGTTTTCCAGTCAGACATGCTGACAGGCAGTACATACCAGCTAATGTCTGATATTATCCCATGCCATTCCTGTGCAGACCCATAACCATTCAGAATGATGTCTTTCCAAGTCAAACTCAGTGCCATTTTGACCTAGAGTACAACTGCCCTTCTGCTTAGCTACCTGGTTTTTTTCTGAATAGGTTATACTCAGTGATTCTTAAAATCAGTCATGTGGATGTTCACATCAGGTTTCAGTCAAACCAACTAGGTCAAATCTCCGCTCGTAGCTGAACAGCTCTAATTCTTGTTGGTCAGCCCAGCCTCCCTCTTTTGGGTGTGTCTTCACATCTTCTCTCTTTTCATGCTTTACCTTGAGTTGTTTGCTTCTCATTCCCTTGGTTTTACTGCAGGTAAGCTGTCATTTCCCTTCTTTTTCTACCCAGTTTTCCCTCTTTTTACTAAAAGAAAAGGCTTGCTTGTCCTCATTTTGCTGATTTTTGCTGGGGATGTGCAGCTGGGAGCTGCCTTCCATGGACAAACCCAGCTCTTCCTTTGAAAGCCTGAGCTGGGCATGTGCTTTGTAAAATGATGGCGACACTGCCACTTATTTTTGTGTTCTACTACAATGCTGTAATTAGATCTGTTGCCCAGCAAGCAGGGACCCATTTCCATTGGCACCAGGCAGAGGAAAGGATGCAATCCATATTTCCCAGTTTCACAGGAGAGATGCAGCTCTTGAAAGATTTACTTGTACCACAAATGCCAAGCCCCTGTGGATGTGAGCACTGCCAGGGTGTGGTGGCAGCTGAGCAGATGGATGTGGCCAGTGTGTTCAAGGGGGAGATGTGAAATCAGAAGAAAAGCAATAAATCAGGAGAAAACCAATGCACATGCTCTCTCTTGAACTTTTCCACACAAGTCAACAAGACTTGATTTACCAGCCGTGCGTGTAGATTTTGTGTAATATCGTTATTCCTTGATTTTATAGCAGAGACATTAACAGTGTTGGCATTTACCTTGTGATGGTTATTGCTCCCAAGTTAGCACCTCATGTGAAAAAGGGCCTGTTGACATCTCTGGGGATGCTGGCTCCAAGCTTCGGTCTTGCCTGTAAAATTTAGTGGCACCGATGAACCTACTTCAGTTAATTAGAGCAATTCCCTCCCACAGACCCTGACTTTACCTGGGAATTCCCAAATAAAAAGGCTGTACTGATTTACTGGAACAGTATTGTAAGCCAATGCTATGTCATTGCATTGCTTTCATCTTCCTGAAAGCTGCTGACATCTTTTCCCTGGTGATGCCGTGCCATCAATAGTCTGGTTTAGAACAAATCATGTTTTTTCTGAAATTAAATATTAACCAGCAAACAGCCTAACATTTGTTTTGTCTGTAAATAGGACTTTGTTTTTAAAGCCTTCCCAATTCTTGTAAGTTTAATGGAAAAACCCATAATTTTTACAGAAGGGGAAAAAAACAGGCATAAAAAAATCCAAGGTGCCTATGACATCTTACACCCTGAGCTCGATTTTGTGGTGAATGGCTTTGACCCTTGGTTTGCCTTGTGCTGATCATGTTTCTGATCATCTCAGGCAGCTTTTCCCTCCCAGTACTTATTCATCTCCTCCCAGGGCATTGCACCAGCCCTAAATAGAAAGGCTGGTTCCATACCCGTGCCTGTTCCTGAGTGAAAAGTCTGGGCCTTTTTAATCAAGAGAAGTATCCGATGGAGAGGCAGAGCTGGGTATGGATTAATGTCTCAGGGTGATTTTTAGCTCTGAGGTCTGTGGCAAGCAACCTTGCAGCTTTACTTCTTCTCTTTCAAGGAGCTGAGGGTTAATTTTTGTGGGTGCTTGCTGGAAAATGGAGAGAATTTTAGAAAAACAAAATAAGAAAGACACCATTTTTCAACGTAAAAATAATGAAATAAGGAAGAAAACAGCATCTTCCCAGCTGCCCACCATGCCAGTGACTGCAGGCAGCTAAAGAGAGCTTCCTGCCTGCCCTTCTTATGATAAAACATTCATGGACAGAATGTCATAAATGGAAACCTTGGCAGTATAATTGTTAATAAACTCAGTCAAACTCACTTGATATTCTTTAGTTGTACAAATTTATTACTCTGTTGTAACAAAATGTGCTGCTGAGTTTGGACCCTGCGGAGATCTTTGTATCGCCTAATATTTCTAATTCAGCAGTTAGGGTAATGCAAAATCAATACAGTCCCCATCAAACAGGGGAAATCGTGCCTTATTAAGGCATTTCAATTTAATTGTTAATAATCTAGTGGCATTGGGGGGAGCTCCTTTGGAACCTGTTAGCAGCTTGGTGCTGGTTAATATTTATCAGTGATAAAGGCTGTAGTGAAAACAAGGGGCTGAGCTGCAGTTTGGGCTTGTGTAACAGCAACAGAAAAGGGTTCATAGATGGGTACAAGCCATACAAATGTTGGAACATCCTTGCAGAAGATGCAACGAGCGTGGGCCTCTGTCTGATTCCATATGACTATTCTCATGTTCTTTCCTGAGGCATCTCTCCTGGATTGAGTTACTGTATTTGACAGACCAGATGATTTCTTCTGGTCTTAAAATTTCACGGATACGTTCAACTGGTGCAAGTGAGAGACAGCCCAGCCTGTGTCATGGGGAGGCTGAGGCATCTTGGATAATTATAAAATAAATAAATGCAGTGATGATATAAGTGTATGGAGTGAAACTGCTTCTGGGAGTGGGATGGAGGTGGTGCCTGGCATTACTTTGCACCTGAAAAAGTGCAGGGAGCTTGGAGGGAGCTCTGACCCAGGCTGGGAGAGCATCTCTGGAGTAGCACTGACCTGCCAGGCAGTGAGCACCCAACTGCCCTCCTCCCTCTTCTGTGACAGGAATTACGCCCGGGGCAAAATAACAGCACCTGCTCTGTTGTTCCTCGTGAGTTCTTGCATATTCAAGAGAGCTACAGACTCTGTTTTGGGTAGCAAACGTAGTGAGCTTGTCTCTGTGTTGTGTTACAGCTCCTTGATGGAGCAGAGATCCAGAGGTGTGGCACTCTTGTTGATTTACTGCAAAAATTCAGCTCAAAAATTTCACTATTTAAAGAAGGTGCTTGAACTAAATAAGCCAGAGTGCCAGTGCTACTAACACCAGCTGCAGGATTAAGTGGTAACTTAACTGCTAAACACTTTCACTGTGAGGAGCTGCTGTAAGTTATTCACATTTTTCACTGAGCTGGGAAGTGAAGCTGTGGTAGAGTGGGATTTCTGTGGTCAGAGCCAGTCCAGAGCCAGAATTTCTTCTTTGTGGAAGACATTTTTTCATACCAGACGGGGAAAAATTGAATTTTGAAATTTGGAGTGGAATAGCATCATAGACTCACAGAATGGTTTGGGATGGGAGGGACCTTACAGACCCTCTTGTTCCAAATCCCTGCCATGGACAGGGACAACTTCCACGAGACCAGGTTGCTCCAAGCCCAGTCCAGCCTGGCCCTGGACACTTCCAGGGATGGGACAGCCACACCTTCTCTGGGCAGAAAACCATTCTGTTGTTCCAAGCAACAATTACTTATGTGACCATATATACATGAAGTTTTTCAAATAGTGTTATTTCAGAGTTATTTAATACAGCATTAGGATAGTGTGTATTCTAATATATAAATGCTGGGTTTATAGGAATTAAATGTAAGGTGAGAAGATGCATTTTGCTTTCTGACAGTACTGTCTCCTGGTGTCTGGGGCTGAGTTCTCCCATCTCCACCAGCTCCAGATGCCGTGTGTGCAGCCTTCAGCATCAGGAGGCAAACCCCAAATCTGGACCCAAGGGTGTCAGAACTAACAGTGGAGGAGCAGCACTTGCCAACAACACTTAGGGCAGGTGCCTGCTGCAGGGCCAGGAGCACTTTGCTTTTCAGTCTGGAGCAGATTGGTCCCCCCTTAGCGCTTTGCTTCATTATTATTGTGCAATTCCTCCTTCAGAGAAGTGGGTTTCAACCTGCAGCCAGAAAGTATTCCCAAAGTGCTATTTTACTATTTATTTTCATCTGACTTCCTCTTACTGTGGCAACATGCACTTTGAATTTCATTAGTTTTATGCATTTAAGTTCCCTTTTTAAACCTTCATAAGGTCAGACCCTGCTTGGGTAAATCAACAATGTATTAAATTTGAGGTTCTGAGTAATACTTTTCCTTAAACAGCTGTAGATCACAGGTAGTGAGGGCATTAGGGCTTCTGCTTTTTCAAGACATATTTGTGGGCATTACTGATAAGCACATGCACCAAATTATTCTGTAATTAGGTGAGCATCTTCCATCACAGATTCGTTTTCATGCACTTGTGGTCTATCAGCAGCATATTACAGCGTGCCTGCACTGAAACCACATGGAAGGAGGATGTGCAGGCTGTCACACCACACTGCAGCACAACAGCCCAAAACTCTTGTAGCTGGAGTTGCTCCAGAGCTCCTTGGGCTGTCCAGGAGCATCCCTAAGCACTATGGCATGCTAAGCATCTTACACAGTCTATGGGACTGCTGCTGGACCAGCAGTGGGTGCAATGCTGACCTCAGGATTGCACCTTCTGGGTAGCTGTGGTTTCACAGTAAGGTTTAATGGTCCAGTCTGGGTGACCAGATTCATCCCAGCTGGGTTTTTTGCCCCACCAAGACTCACATCACCCAGAACAGGGTTCAGCTGGGGGGCAGCCAGCCCACAAAAGTCCCTGTTGCCTGTGCTTCCTACTTCAATACTGATTACTAAAGCAGAGCCAATATTACCTCCCTTGATTTCTCACTTCTATGGCCCCAGGGAAACCAGCCCTTAGTTGCTTTCACCGGTGACTTGCACGAGTCTGTTTGACAGCTGAGCAAGTACAAGTAGTTCTCTTGCCTCCTTTGGGCTTTTGAAGGGGTTTTCCTTCAATAGGTAGGGCTGTTTGCAGTCTTCTGGTTTCACAGCCACTGGTGAAAGTAGGTTGTGAGAAGCTGGTTTAGCACGCGTTGGCCATGTCACTGCAGGCTGCAAGGCAGAGCCACTGCTGCCTCTTCCAGTTTGTGCTGAAGTTTGTGCTGGAGAAGTGCTGGGAGCCCTGGCTGGCAGGAGGCTGAGCTTCCCAAACTTCTCACGCACATTTTTATGTGCAACTTTCTGACTAAAGTTCAGCTCGGAATACAGCGAGTAATTCAATTACATCTCTGCCGCTGGGTTATGTAAGAGAAAGCTGAAATTGCGCCTCGTTTCCTAAGGTAAAGCATATCCTTCTGCTGATCTGAGCAATTTCCCTGGTTTGCAGTGGGGTTTCACTGTGCCTCTTGGCTGAGCTGGGGCTTAGGGGGAAGAGGGTGCTGTAGCTGCTGCCTGCTTGGACTGGAATCATGTGAATGTATGAAACTTGGGCTTATTATGTGTGTTTTCGTGGTGTTTCAGTGCGCAGAGGAGACCGGAGCAGCTGGATCAGGCCGCGGGCCAGCGGTCAGTGTCCCCTTCCCTGGCACAGACTGCACCCAGCTCCCAGAGCCCCCGGGAGATGAGGGGCCGGGGCCAGCCCGGACCGGCGGCGGAGGGGCCCCGGAGGACGCTGCAGGTGGACGCCAGGAGCCAGGGCCCGGGGAGGTCTCCTTCGGTGTCTCCAGACCGGGGCAGCACCCCTACCTCTCCCTACTCGGTCCCACAGATCGCCCCCCTCCCCAGCAGCACCCTCTGCCCCATCTGCAAGACGACAGAGCTCACCTCCTCACCCGGCCAGCCCAACTTCAACGCTTGCACCCAGTGTCACAGCAAAGTCTGCAACCAGTGTGGCTTCAACCCCAACCCGCATCTCACCCAGGTAACGCCTCCTCTTCCTCACGCCGCCCTCCCTGCCGGTTCGGGTGGGTGCCGGGGTGGCTGCCCTGCCACCATGGTTCTTGTATTCTTCAAGTACAGAAGGTGCACCTTTGCTTTTGACAGCTGCAAAGCATTGGCCAAGAGCAAGGGCTCTGCTAGTCATCAGAATGATTGTGTTAATGTGAACTTCGATGAGATGAGGGAGGTAAATTAGTTGAAGGGAATTGATAGAATATGAAAGGGGTTCAGTCTCTGTTGCTGAGATCCCAGAATGCTTGTCTGAGGTCTATGCTGTCAAAATTGTCCGGAAGTCTAAGGACTTGACAGCGGGAGGGGAGCAGGGGATTGCTGGCACCCCGAGGTGTTGAGCATCTCAAACCCTGACTCATCACAGGTGCTGCTGCTTTGGTGATGGGCGAGTTTCAGGCAGCGTCACGCTCGGCAGCAGGAGGGAAGTGCCAAGAGTCGTGCGCAACACGATGTGGTGCTGAGGGAGCGTTTTGTGGGATGTGTGAAATGGAGGCTCAGGGTTCCAGGGGCGGATACGGCAGCAGCGCCAAATGGGAGTGCTGGGGCTGGCTAAGGTGAGGGGCTCCCTGTGCCAATCTATCAGGTCGGAGACCTCCACACAGGGTGGGAGGTGATGTGGATGGTTTTTGCAGCTGTTAAGAGCCGAACCATGGGGATTCCTGCTGTCAGGCTTAGTAACAGAGACTTAAAGCCACTGCGCTACTCCAGTTTATGATAACACAGGATTTGGGCACTGAAGTCCCCTGGTTAACCAGGATTTATTGCCAGAGTAGCCATTGCAGGTAAGCACATGGTGCTTGCTCCTGACACCAGATATGGTGGTTTCTAAATATCTTTGAGAGAGAATCCTGCCTTCCAGTCCCTTTTTCCAATGAATGAGAGTTTAGGTAGCTGATGCCCCTGGTACAGCAAGATATAATTAGCTGGGTCATGCTTTTACCCTGCAGGTACTTCCCCCTGCAAAGGTCAATATAAAGCCTTAATAAAGGGCCCTGAGGTGAAAATTCAGGCTCTTGCAAGGAAATGCCATGGGCCACTTTTCTGTTCCACTTTTAAATAGATATGCCAAACATTTATTTTGTTGTCCAAATATTACTTTAAAGGTTGACCAACTACTCTGAATAGTATCAGTTAACCAGAAAATAACCAAACACAAATGCACTAATTGCTCAATGTCTAGTCAGTCTGGGCCTCGTCTCCTCTGTCTTGCCCCAAGAGCTTTCCCAGAGTGGATTCTACCCCAAGTCTCTCATACAGATACCTGCATTAAAATGTCCGTGTGTGTGGAGTTTCTGCTTAGAACTTCAGACCATCTCTCTCTTGGCATCTCTAGGTCTCTGTGCCCTCTGAAATGTGATTGACCGTGGAGCATTTTTAAACATCAAATCAAAAAATTGGAGCTGAAATGGAAAAATACATGTTTTTTTTCTTTGTCCTGAGTTTAATATGCATTTCAGCAGCAAACAACCTTATGAGTTGTAAGTAGGTCGTTGTGGGAGCTGGGGGTTGAAAACAGTTGTCCAATGGAAGTGTTTGCAGCTCATGTTGGCAGCCCGTGTGATGGGCTGGCTGGGGGAGCAGCAGTGGTTGCTGCCTTGTTGGAAGTGTGACTCGCTTTCCTCAGCATCGTTCCTTGTACTGCTATTCCAGAGTCACACAGCGAGGTGTCTGAAGCAGCCTGGTGGTGTTACAGAGGGGTAGTGGGAGGCAGCTTGGAGGGTGCTCTCTGTTTTGATCATAGGAGCTGGGTTGGGGAGGATCTCCAGAGGTTACCTGGTCCAACCTCTGCTGGAAGCAACAATCAGGGAAGGGATCTCTGGGCTGTACCCCTTTGCATCCTGGAACCTTCCAAGGATGGACGTGCTGGTCCCACCTGCTCCACCACCTGACAGCCCTCACAGGCCAAACATCCACCCAGTCTGGTCCCTCCAATCCAGCAGGTGCTGCTGGGTGGCTGCACAGCATTGCTAATGAGGTCATGTGCAGGACTGTATTTTCCATTTGCATTTCCTTATAAATGTATTTTCATGTGATTTGTTGATGCTGCCACTTCGTTCTGCAGTAGATACGGATTTGTAACTTCTTTCTGCCTTCAAGGCCCTCAAGCAGGATTCTATAATCAAAAATACCACATTTTCTAAGGAAACCAAACTCAAGAAAACCAAAATTGTGTTTTGCTTGGTACATCCTCTCCTGTGCAATCTGTGGGACTGACAGAAACCACTGGCATGGTGAGATGGAAGTTCCAGGACTAATTTGGCATGATTTCTGAAACCATTTTGAGAGCCTGATTTTGAAACCGATATAAACACTTTCTTTTCATGCCTTTTTTATATATACATATATAAATGTGTATGTGTGCATATATATATATGTATGTATATATATTTTATGCACATGCTGTAAAATAGCTTTGTATAATATATATAAAGATAAAATAACAGACTTAGTGTATGAGCTGTACTCCATCATGCTCTATCGTTCTACTTAAAATTCCAAGAGCAGATTTTTCAGAGGACTGTTAGCTGTACCTCCTAGCAAAACACCTTCATTTCATAATTAGGTGATACCTTCTGCTCAGAAGCATGTGAATTCCTTTTAAAGACTATTTTTCTTTGCCTTTTGAGTTTTACTCCTTTTCATGTGGCTTGATGGTCATTTTATCTTAAAGGCAAGTTATGAATTCCCGTGCTGACGAAGCAATCGGCCTCTGTGGTATCTTGAGCTGATCGCTTGCTGAGAAGAATGAAATATCTTTTGGGGTTTTTTTCTTTGCTGTCTGTTTATTCCTTTGAGCAGCAGCTCGTTCTTGTTTCACAAGACTGGGCAAACAGAAGTTCCTGTCTGCTGCTGGTGTCACTCAGTGTTTTACATGTAGATAATCATATTCTTCCCTCTGTTCATCTCCGCGTGCCGAAATAAGTGCTGTCATCGTTTTCAATTTGGTCGTGTGCTGGCGGGCTGCTTTCCTCATTCATTCACTTACTCCTGAAGGTCAGTGCTCTTGCCATAGATAGTTATTTTAAGCAAGGGGAATTATCAAGCAGGGAGCCATGGTGGCACCATTAAAGACGAGGAGTTATGAAATAATGTGGTACAATCGAGCAGTTTGCTTACACTCCTGTGCAGGAAATAGGTTTTTGAATGAAGATGCGTTATTTTAAGCACAGCATTGCAGCTCTAACATTCTAGTAGGATTATTAATTTCTCATTACAACTTTTTTTTCGACTTTTCCTCTGTGTTGCCTTTGAGAGGTTTTTTGGACAGCTTGTTCTGCAGGACCATACCAGTGATGCTTGTCATCTCCTCCGGGGGGGAATAGCTCAGTTTCAAACCAGCACAATAAGTTTAGAAAATCCTCTTTTTATACATCTCTCACTTTGTTCTGCCGCTCCTGTGGCTTTTGCCTGACTGATCCTGCAGCATGTTCATCTGATTGGATTTGCTCTGTTTGGTATCATAAGGAGTAACCTGCAGGCATCTTTTCTGCCTCTCTGGGGTTTTGAAGTGCCGCTGTACGTTGCTAATTTGATAAATTAATTTCTTCTTCAGTCTTCTCTTAAAATTTGTTGGGCTTCTTTTAATTTGTTTTCTCCCCATCCTGAGTGCTAAACCGAAAACATGAGGAACTTGAGTTTGATTTTAATCAAGAGCAGCGGCACGGCATTAAAACATGTGCTTTAGTTAGAGCTGAAATGAAACTCAAAATGCCTGGCTGCCTAATAGGTCTGCTTGGAACTGTTTGGGATTATAGGAAATGTTTGCCTTCTGCCTTACATTTCTATATGCTTCTTTCAGTTTGAAGTGTTTATTAGATAGTTTCATTAGAATTCAGATGCAGCACCTTGAATAAAAGGAACATATTTGTACATGTGTGTTCTTGACCAAATTGCTTTCTTTTTGAAGTCCCTCCTTTTGTCCCCAAGCCATTTTGATTGCATTTGCTGTATTTGTGACCATATTTATGACTGATAGTGGTAAAACTTCAGTTCCAGCTCTCACTTTTAGCTCCACTTAGGGAGATTGAAGAGATTCCTTGTGCTTTCTATGCTGAGAATATAATGAATTACGAAATATTTAAAATATTTGAGAATAAATCTGTTCCCTACGTGCTCTGTGCCATGTAAGCTCATCAGCAACCTTTGATCACGGACCTTCAGCAGGCAAAATGTAAAAAGTCTCAAGGAGGATTAAAAACTTGCTGGTTGGTTTCCCAACAGCGGTCAGGGTTGTTTGACAGGAGAAGAAAAATTCTCAGCAGCTCTTGAGTTATCTGTGGCAAGAGGAGATACCACAAAAATAATTTAAACTTTTTAGGTAAATGTTTAAATTGTATTAGTGGAAAATAGACCTTCAGCTGAGGAGATGAGACTGAAATAGTGTAAGTATTGTGTAGGGCTGTGTTTATCCTGCTGTAATCTAACAGCAGATGGTTTTCTGCTCAGTAGTGTAAAAAAATTTGGGTAAAGTGGAACAAAGAAGAAGGAGGTAGGGGAAGCAGAGGGGTGACACAGTGCTCAGCAGAGCATCCCTGGTGGCAGGAGTGGGGCTTGTTGGCACTGGAGGCATGGCTGTGGTCCAAAGCCTTCTCCAGGAGCGGTGCCTGCCCATGGCATCACCTCAGTCATTTAGCAAATGACTGAAAAAACCCCAAATATTGAAATCATGAAGCTGTTCATACACTGCTTTTCCTAAGAACCCATTTCTCATTTGGTTCAGTGTCACAACTGTACACCATGTTGGTGCCCAATTTTCAGTAAACCCCATAATTTTTGTGAATTAAGGGTCCAATCTAAATTATTTACCCTTCAGGAGGCTCTGGCTTGGCTAGTGACCACCAGTTCAGTAGCACTGCAAGCCAAGGTGCTGTGCTCAGGGTGCCAGGGGTGTTATTAGTTCTACATTAAATCAATGGCTGTTATTAATGAACAGTAGATCCCCATTTCTTCTTCTCATCTATCTCCTCTCCTGCCTGTCATTCACTGAATAGCCAAACATTTACAGGTCTCTGATGCTGTCTAAGTGTGGGCAAAATCCTTCTTGGTGTCAGTGCTTTTACCCTGGGGTCTAAGAGATGCTAAAATGTTTTGGTGGGAGTAGCTTGGTGCAGATCTCTCATGGTCTGGGTAGCTCTGAGGTCATTGGAACACAACTGCAATTTATATTTCTGAGATTTTTGTGGCTTGAGGTCATGTTTTACAATATGTTGTGCTCTGATGCTCTGCCCCATCATTCCTGAGTGTTAATGTGGTGGTTTTGGGGGTGGGAGCACCAAGGGCTGAGCAAGGAAGGGTTGCATGAAAACAGGGATCTACTTGCTGGTAGATAATGAAACATGATTTTTATGGGAGATTTGATCTCTCTTGTCTCTCTCTGCATTTTCAAGCAACCAGAGGAGTCCTCCTCCTCTCTAGCTCTTCATTGAGAAGCTGCAGGGTGAGGGCAGCGTGACATCTACTAAATTTCCAAGTTTTCTCTCGGTGCATCAGCTCCGTGTTGGACGTAGCTTTTTGCAGTGGGAGTGATGGCAGAGGATGAGCCACAATATTACATTTACACAGTCTCTCCTCTTACTGAACAGCAAAGCCAAAAAGGTTTTCTCCTACCCTTGGGACCTCAATGACTATTTGTTTTCCTGGGCATGAAGCACCTCCAGCCCCAGCCACTGACACGCGACACCACATCTCCAGGATGTATTATTGTGCTCATGTAGAAATGCACGGCTGTGTTTACAGGCTATAGTTCCCTCACTTTTTAAAGAATGGGTGTTGAGTCTTAAAAATAAGTGCTTCTCTGGTCTGGCATCCCCTGGGGCATTTCACACCCTGGTGTCATGCTCATGGTGTCTGTGGGTAGCTGGGGAGTTAAGGCTGGAGGGTTGGCTCTGTCAGCAGCAGTCCATCCTTCTGTGCACCTTTCATCAAGTTCAGGAGTGTGTTTTTTCCTCCTGTGATCAGATCAAACCCCTTCATGCCCTTGGGCAGGTGGGGTTTGTGCTCTGTGGTGTTAGACAGCTTTTTGCGCGTGCACGTGATAGGTTGCACCCTGCATCCAGCCAGACCCCTGTGTTGCTGAGTCAAGTTGCCCATTTCAGAGTGATTTCTCTTTTGAGATCATCCTTCTTCGCCATATAGCTGTAAAAATAAATCTGTCGTTAGCATTACGTTGCAGATCTGAGAGAAATTTTCCACTGGATCAGGCTGCACAAGAGTTTTATTCCAGTTTGTTTTTAGCAGAGCTTCAGCCAGCAGTGACCTGCACATGCAGCAGGCGATGCTGTTTGCAGGAGCTGGGGCTTGCCATGCCTGCTTCCTTCTCCTAAGGATGCAGCAGTTTGGGCTGCAGCCCCCTGGCAGGGATACTTTACCCTCTCTCCTGCTCCCATCTCGGTGTCCAGGGTCAGCATCTGCACCATGGGCTGGTGGGATCAGTGCTTGATGGGGTTATGCCCACCTGAGGAAGCCCTGCAGCTCTCAAGAGCACCCTGTGAGCTGGGCACTAAAAGTCTGCTCTTTGTGACTGCAGTGGGTAGTCTGTATGGATGGAAACCTGAAATTTATCAACGTGGACCAGCAGTTTGCATGTGTGTGTATATTTTCCATCTTATAGCACTTCCTCACCATTGCCCTTCACCTTTAAATCCCTTTATCCCCACACCAAAGTGTCTCATTCCTCTTGGCATCTTGTATCTGCAGTGATGCAGTGAAGGATGTCTGTTATCCCTTGGTTGGACTTTTATTTATTTCTGCTCCATCTGTTTTTTTTAATGGGGTGATTAACACTGGATAAAACAACTCACGTGAAGCTGGAGAGCAGCACACTTGTCTTGCTGAGCCTTTCTGCATAGAAATGGCTTGTTTGCCTTTTTGGTCCCTGCTGCAGCCCGAGCAGGAGCCTCTCCCAGCCGTCTGCAGGGACGTGCGACTTGTCTGTTTGACAGATCGCAATTTAAGTTAGAGCCCACGGAGAAAAGCTCATGAGTAATTCTGGCTGTTCCTCCCAGTGTGCCGCCTCTCGCTGCGCTCTGCGTGGATGATTCAAATAACGCAAAACTCGCTGGCAGAAAATGTCAAAAAATATCTCAGCTAAACGGTGGCTGGTGACTAAGGGGGCTGGTGCTGCTTGGGGTGGGTCCTCTCTGCTGATGGCTGGTTCTGATGAGCTGCGGCAGCAGGGGCTGTGGGGACACAGGAGGGGCTGTGGTGACGCGTTGAATTCTTTGGAGTGGATGGGAGAGAGTGGCTTCCCGCAGGCTGGAGTGATGCTGCGGTGCAGAGGGGTAATTAAAACAACTGCAAGTAGAGAGGAATCCTCCCGAGGGACGGGAAGTGGCCTGCTTTCTGCTTGGCATCTTCTGCCGCTTGCTAAATACCGAGCCCAGCAAGCCGCACACGCCGAGCCGCCACCACCCTGCACCGTCCTTCCCTCGGTACATTAAGTTACAATAAGCTGCTTGCTTGGACAAGACATGCTTTCCCTCTGGCCTTCAACTCCCAGATCACTTTATCATTAAAAAGAAAAGCCAGCTGAGGATCAGAAGCAGCTGTCAAGCTTTCCGAAGCAGATCGTGGTACTGAATCAGAGGGTCTCTGTGTTTTTGAGAGCTTTGCTGTGCCTGCTGCTTGCTCTCATTTCACTCCCCTGAACATCCCCAGGCAGAGAGAGGAATAAGAGCCTTTACAGCCTGTGGTGGTGGATAGGGATATTTTGCTCACATGGATGCTACTCCAGGTTTTCCTACCAGTCAAGCACGTGAAATCACACATGTGGCTGAGTGTCCCTCTGCATCCTGCAGACTGCACAGGCAGTATCCAAGAGAGCAGGAGTTTCACAGGGCTTTACAGCCCTCATTTGTGCGGTGTGGTTTGTGATGTGCGCTTGGTGCTGGAATGCTGTGCTGCCTCGGGGAGTGCTTAGAAGGAAACTTCAAGGGTTTTCTGTCCCTTGATGGGGATTGAGTTAATCCTAGCTGAATTCATTCCTATTTACTGTCTTTCTACAAGCTGCAGAGAGCAGGGTGGTTAGAAGGGAGGGTGTCAGGTGTTCCACTCTGTCACCCACTCTGCACCCACCCCTACAGTGCTGTCCCAGGGGCTGCATCTCTGGTGCAGGAAGGGGTGCCTGGTGGGAGAACCCCAGTGAAGGAGGAGACACTGTGACATGCTCTTCCCACCCTAGCTGTTAGTGACATGGGAGGTCCATCTGGTCCTTAAAGACAGGTGGTGGCATCTCATCAGCATCTCTTGTAACCTGAATTTAGCTGATTACCATTGCTATTTGTAGAGCTGTGTGGGCTCTCATCACCAGAAATGAACTTGCTTCTTCCTGACCTTGTCTCTTGTCTGTCTCTTGGCCATGGTCACGTTTAGGTGCTGAAAAGGGATTTACGTAGCGTGATGGACTAAAAAGCATCAGACTTCTGAGAGCAGCCCAGTGAATGCCATGAGGTGCTTGTGGGACAGCAGCTCATGCCTGCAGAGGTGTTCCTCACCACCTTAATTCAAGCCTTGCTCCCAGATCTCACCCTCCTGCCCTACCTAGCTCTCCTCAGAGACATACTACACAGCCATGCTCCTGTGCAGCACAGATCTGAGGGGTATGGTGCTAATGGACTGTGAAAGCTGCTTATTTTAACTCTGATTGAAATGCTGTTTTTTCTAGGCTGCAAACCTTTTGATCAAGGACAGCCAAAGGGTGGGATGTTTCTGTTCTGGAGTCAGTTTGTGTTGTAAATAGGCTGTGCCGCTGGCGTGGCTTTCTGCTCGGAGTAAATCAAAGCCAAGTTGTTGGAATGGCTCAGGAGGGAAATCCAGAAAGCAAGATGTGGCCTTAATGGGTTGGGAATAGATTATGCAGCAGGCTGGTGGGATTAAATGTTTGTCAGAAGGAGCTAAGGCATGGACATAACATGGCACTGCACCAGTTGGAAATTGGTTTGGAAGACTGAATGGCCAGTGTGTCCTTCCCTTTACTCCCTTGCCGTGCCCCCTTTGATGCCCATCTCCTGCATCTTAATCGAGCCCAGCTGCTCATGCAGCAGCCTTACAAAGACACCCTAGGATAGGAAGAAGTCTTAATATTGATATTTTGCTCTTTCCCTGGCTGTTCTGCCACCTCCTTGCTATGTCCAAGCTATGGGGGCAGACTGGCCAGACCCTCAAGTTGAAGACCGTCAGTCTTATGGGGAGGAAGTTTTAGTGCCCACACACCTCCAGCCACCCTCTCCCCTTTCTGATGAGCACAGTACAGTATTCCCATTAGAGGGAAACAGAAGCACAAACACTCGGGCTCATCTGTTCAGCAAAGCCAAGATTATTCTGAATCATCCAACATCCTTATCAGGGCGCTCCAGCCGGCGCTTGCATCAGTCACAGCGCAGGCTGGTGGAGTCGGCGGCAGTGCTCGGCCTGCTTTAATTGCCACGAGCCAGCAGCTATTTGAAGCCCTGTCCCCAAAGAGCAAACGAGCTTGTCACTGCGTGTAACTCAGCTTTGCAGGAATCACGGGATCAGCAAGCGTTCCCTATTAAAAACCTGCTAAGGATGCAGATGTATAGGGGTGCATGTATAGCAACCACCTGGGCATGATGGAATGGGCTTGGATTGAGGAGTGGGAGCTCCCCTCAGGATTTTAGTTTTGAGGGGGTTTTCCCCTTTACTTGCAGAGTACCCTAATGCCTAAGAAGGCAGGGAGGGAAACTGGAAAGGCTGTGTCCCTGCAGCTCCTCGGGTGTGAGGTTCCTCCAAAACCAGCTTAGTCATGGTTCTGAGCTGCACATTGGTTCTGTTCAGCCTCTCCTGCTCTCTCCGGTGTACCACGCTGTCTTTTCTCCCCATGAGACACCCCACATCTCTCCTGATCTCCTGAAAGGTACTGCCTGCTGCACCTGCCCCTCTGAGAACCTCTGTTCTCAGTGTGATGCCCAGTAGATAAAATACCAGCTCTGGTGTAAAGGTCTGGCTAAAAACTAGTAGTCTGTGCTAAAATTACTCTGGCAACCTTAGAAAGGGTTGAATTACCTGTATTTCTGGATTCCTGAGAAATAAGGAGCATACTTACTGTGGGAGAAGCCTGTCCTTGAGCTGGCCTGCCTCTGTTCTGTCCACATACTCTACACATTGCAAAACCTTTTGAGCTTTGAGAAAAGCAAATACCGTTGATGTTTGATGGAGCACAGCGTGCTAATGCAAGACCAGCAGTGCTGGAATCTATCCCAAAAGGTGAAGCCCAGTTAAAGTGAGCCCTTGTACCTGGGCATGGTGCATCTTGTCCTCAGCACCTGCTCAAGGGACCTTTGGCAGAGTGGGCCATGAATCCTGATTTTTTTTCTCGGAGTCTCAAGTTGGTATGGAGATTCTGGGCCAGCCCAGCTAATGCCTTGAAATTTGTTTTTACACACTCTGCCTTATGTTCTGACCTGCCATATTAATTTTCCAGCTGATATGATTGTGGCTTTCAAATTGGAGAGTGCTTTGAGAACTATCCCCAAACAGGCATGCTGCTGCTGCCATCTGTCTTTGAGCTGCTTCTGGGATTCCACTATTTGCTCTCAGCAGACAATTGTTAGTGCTTTATTGAATTAGGAATAAAAAAAAAATCCAATGACTTCTGAAATACCATTTTCCATAACTAATTTCAGGTGCTAAATTCCTGTTGAGACCTGGGAGATGTGTTGAAATAATAATGCTTTATGCAGATCCTGAGTGTAAGGTTTTTGCAGTTCTGCCCCAAAAAAGTCCCACGATCTGTTGGTTTTGAAAGACATGTCATTTGGAGGGTTCTGAAGAGCTTCAGCACCACTGCATTAAGGGATCTCCAAGCCATGGCACCCCACCAAGAGCCAAAATCCTGTGATACGTTACTTGTTTGTAAAAAGTGAGGGTTTCAGTGCCTTTCCTAATGGTTTTGGCCAGCACAAGCCATTTTCCCAAGTCCCACTCCTTCTCCAGCCAACCCATTTTCCCCATGTCCTCCAGCTGTAGGCACTTTCCCTGTGCCACCCAGCCTGCATCCCACTTGGAAGCAAAGGTCTCAGCATGGTGAGGGTGAGTGGGTCCCTGTGCACCAAAGAGCAGCACCCCACCCACAAGGAGGGGTTGGCCATGCACCGTGAGCTGTGCCACATCCCAACTCCTGCTGCATCCCGTGGTTCAGACCTGCCTCTCCCTTTCTTTCTCTGCAGAATGCCAGAAATCAACCCTTGCCAAAAGACAAGGCTGTGGGCAGATAAAAAGCTTATGGGAAGGTGGTGTTTATTTGGATGGCAAATGTTTTTCCCTCCTGCTGCTTCCCCCTCGCTGGCCAATCCATCCCTTACCTGCTAGGTTTAAGGCAGTTTGGGGCTGATTGCTCACTGTCAGCATGGCTCCCACTGTTCAGTTGGAAACTTTAATGCACAACACTTGAAAATCAGAGGCAAGACCTCTCCAGCTGAACCCCAGAAAGTGGAGGGAGCAACAATCCCTGCTGCTAACTTGCCTCCAGAAATGCCCTGTAGGTCATCAAAATCAGTCTCATGGCTAGTAATTACACACAAGTCAGCTGGGTTTGCAGCCAGGGCATGAGGACAAGATTTATTGTTTCCCTTCAAAAGTGGTTTCTAATTGGCATTGGAGCAAATCAAAGGGGGGTAAAATCAGTTTGAACTGTGCAGTTTGCTCCTCTATAGTTTTCTTGCTGTCTGGATGGACATGGAGCACTGCAGCTGGCATTGCCCATGTGCTGCTTCTTGAAGTCTTTCAAAGAAAAGTTAAGAAGCCCCAGAAGGAGGAGAAGAGATTTGCTTCAGCAGTTTTTTTTTTACCTGAGCAATTTCTATGTGGTTTTTTGGTTTTGTTTTTTTTTGTCTTCTGTAGCAGTTTCTAGTCTTGTGATTGAGGGCTTGGCCCCTCATTTGAGCAGAATGAAACTGGCTTTTGTTGTGAGTTTACCTGGGGTGTTCACATGGGCTGAGGCATCCTAGACAGGTTGCTCAATGGTGATCCTCTAAGCCCCCCTTCAGGAGGGCTGCAGAGAGCTCCCCTAATGGGATGACTCTGTATTTTGGGTTGGGTTATGGTAGAAGAGGCAGTCTTTTGAGTAGTAGGATCCTTTTTCATGAAGAGTTAATCGCCTTTCTGGTGCTATTGGTTCAGGTCTCTATGGCAATAATGACTTTAGGTCAGCAAGGAAAAATTCATAGAATTGAATCCTAGGATGGTTTGGGTTGGGAGGGACACCTTCCACCAGACCAGGTTGCTCCAAGCCCCACCCAACCTGGCCTTGGACACTTCCAGGGACAGGACATCCCACAGCTTCTCTGGGCAACCTTTGCCAGGGCCTCACCACCCTCACAGTAAAGAATTTCTTCCTAATATCCAATTTAAACCTACTCTCTGTCAGAGTGACACCATTCCCCCTTGTCCTGTCACTCCAAGTCTCATGTCCGAAGTCCCTCTCCAGTTCTCTTGGAGCCCCTTTAGCTACTGGAAGGGGCTCTCCCTGGAACCTTCTCTTCTCCATGCTGAACAACTCCAACTCTCTCATCAAAGCATGATTTGAATGACCAATTTTAATATTGCTTTGCAACTAGCTTTTAATTTTTTTTGAAGACAAGGTGATTGCTCTTGTAGACTGGCTGGCAAATGAAGCAGCCCCTTCTTCAAGGGTAAGTAATAGCTATAAAAAGCCAGTTAAGAGTGATGTGGCTCTATGGGTATCTGTTCAAATTCTGTTTGTAGATTTTTGCATTAGAACTGGCATCATTTACTTAATAGGTGATGACTTATGAGCCAAGTCCAGGTGCATTTGGATAGGGACAGGAATTACAACACAGAAAATCTATTCTAATTCATTAAAGTAAGTGGCTGGATATGCTGTTTCTGATACTCATGGCCACACCTGTAAACCCGTTTCAGGTTGGATCGCCACCTAAGTGGGTCTTGCCAGAAGTAGGTAAGACAGGAGGTGGGTCTGGAGGCAGCTTTGCCAGTGCCATGCAAGGCTGAGCTCCTTTCCTCCAAAGCTGCCTGAGCAGCTTCTAGAAGTGCACAGAAACTGCACCTGGAAACACAGAAAACCATTCACTGGGTCTGAAGTTCATGGAGGTGCCATGGAGCCCCATGGGAAGTCATCACTGTGAGACAAGAGTTCTGCAGTGCAAAGCTGGTGACCAGTCACTTCTAGGAGACATTTTACACCTCGTGGTCTTGGTGCTGGAATATACTCCCAGGGATGGACACCTTCAGCAGGGAAGCTGCTCTCAGGCTGTTTTTACCAGATGAAGCTGTTTAGTGTCTATAGGACAGCAAGTGATGGACTTAGACTGCAAGAGAAATTTGGGTTAATATTTTGGGAATGTTTTCTAGCAGTGAGGATGGTTAAGCAAAAGCCCCTTTATTCCTCCTTTTGCTGTCTCCCCCCTCCCAGTACATCCACAACTGATGGATGTTTTAAAGACCAAATTAGACAGACATCTGTTGTCAGCAATGCAGACTTGTTTGATCCTGTCCAGGCCAGGGGATGGATCCAGAACCTTTCAGAAGCCATTACAGCCCTCTCTCCTTGCTTCTGCAGGACATCAGAGCAAAGTTCTGAAGCTTTTAATATGGGTTTGTTGGGACAAAGCAGCAACAGGATGCAAGAATTCTTGTTGGAGAGAGTGAGGATCAGGGCAGGAAAACTCAGTGCAGGGTGCCCAGGTTGGAGGAAACCAACCAGTGCCTCTCCTCTGCTTCTCAGAGGCATAAAGATGCTCAAGGTTTGTGATAGGGCCCCGAGTCCTGTGGGAAAGCCTGTTACATCCATCTGGGGTCACTGGAGCCAGGAGGTGGTACCCCCTGACTGGTCAGTGTGTTGGTTGGTTGGTGGAACAGTTTTGCAAGCAATGCTCAGTGCTGTGGTTTGTTACCCTTCTGCTGTGGGAAGGAGGCTGCCTGGGATGGCTTTGTCATGGGGTTAGGATTAACCCTCCTGGACACCTTCAAGGTCTCTCCCATCTGAGCGTGGTAAGTCCTGGCTCTATCAGACCTTTCCTCCCCTTGACACTGCTCCTTCCCCTGCCTCCTGCACAGCACCCTGAGTGTTGTCCCTCATGACAGCCCCTGCAGGTCCTTCCTCCCCCAAGCACTGCATCCTGCTGTGCCTCACTGCAGCTCTTCAGCTCTATCACATCACCTAATGAAATTCCTGTACAAACCAGTACATCCAGCTCCCAGGGAGTATTGTGTGGGACACTCAGCTGTGTCCAACCATGAACAGGAGGAGGGATGTGCTATGCCTGTCTCCTCCCAGGTGCACACCCAACTTTGTGCCCATTTAATTTGTTTTATATTTGCATCCTCTGAGCAACACAATAACCCAAATGAAGGTCTGGGCTGTCTGAGGGGTTTCAGGGAAGATCATACCTGCCCTGGGCAGCCTATTGCTCCTCTCACCAGTGTTTTGTACCCACCATGGTGTTTTGGGATCGTGACATCTGTTTGCATTTCCGTTGCTGCAGCCATAGATTTGTGCTTCACAGATTGTGTGGCTAGCTGGATTATAAATTATTCATGGCAGGCAACTTATCGTGTTTATCTGGAATAATTGAGCAATTAAGTCTGTTTAGGTATGTAAAAAGATTGTGCAATGACTTGTCTATCTTCAGGCCTTAAATTCTGCAAGAGCATTTGTTACATATTTAATCCAGAATAACAAAAAACCAAACCAAACAAAAGAAACCAAAAAAAAAAGGGCAGAGGATACACTCTGCTTTGATGCACTGATCCACTATGGTATGTTTATTTGCACAAGTTTTTTATTCCAGCAGCTTCACTCACAAATACAACACTGGCCTAGGATAAATGAGACTTAACTTGGCTCCTTCAGTCTGGGGAAAGCATGAGGCCATAACACAAGGTCTGTGATTGTGTCTCTGAAAATACTTTGGGCTATTTATGCCAGCACCAGGATTGTCATTAGTGTTTAAAAGCCTCCATCCTAGAGGCATAGGTCAGAGGATCGAGCTCCTTTCCACCCTTACTGCTGCTGTACCGTAGTCAGATGTTGATGCTGCCAAGGTAATGCAAAGTTTGGGGCATGAAAGGACCTTTAAATATTCAAGAGTGTTTCGTCCCTGAGCTACAGCCATTATCTCCCATTGCTGTAATTGTCCAGAAGGGTTCCCGAAGGAGCCGGGAGCTCATGAGCAAGGCTGCAACAGGGACCACTCAGAGCTGAATAAATGTGAGCCTTGCAGTAAATGGATGGTTTTATTCTGTGTTACTAATAGTAAACTAGGCTGCTTTTAAATTAATCTGTTATGAGTCGATTTACTGAGAGCAGCCGATGCTCTTTATAGCATTATAGCTGTGAATTGCATCGCTGCTGCACGTGGCACCCCGAGAAGCCCCGTGGCCTCATGAATTGCTCTGCTTTGGGCAGGAGGTGCCAGAGAATGGAAAGTTTTGAGCTCCTCTGCTCCTTCCCAGGCTGCTATTTTAGTTCTGCAGGAGACAATGAGTGAGCAGGACCGGAGGCTCCTGTTACTCGGGACGTCCTTCCTCGGGCTGGCGGCAGGGCACGGGAGCAGCAGCAGAAAAAGGCAAAGCAAGCCATTAGGCTTTCCTTGGCCGAGAGGGCTCCTGTGGAAGTCCCGCATTACGGAGCGGGAGGGACCTGGGGCTGCACTTAGAGCGCCTCGGCGTGCAGGGCTCGGGAGGTTCAAACCCCGGGTGAGCTCTCTGCCCGCTCCCTGCCCGAGCCCAGGGCACAGCATCCTCCAGCACGTACAGACGTCCAAACCTTTCATGCGCTCCTGCGGACGGGGAACAAAGGCTGTCTAAACAGGAGCTAGTGAGGCAGCAAATCGCACAAGAAACCTTCCCTAATGAACTGGAAGGACTTGTCCCTTCGCCTCGGGCGGCGGTACTGCCGGCGTGCTTAGCTAGGCAGCGCCTTGTTTGGAGGGGGGACCAGAGGAGCAGCGCTGGTCTGGCGCTGGAAAGGTTTCCTCTGCCCATCAGCTCCTCTCTGCCAGCAAGGGCAAGCAGCGAGGGAGGGGATGCTCTCCCTTCCTGAGGAGCCATCAGCTTCGTCGCTGCCCTAGCCATGGGGGATGCTGCCGGGGAGCACCGTCCTGCCTGTGACGGCGGATCGAGGTTAGTTGCAAAGCTGTTGGGCATGCAATTATTTCCTTTGATCGTTTGCTTCATCCCCATGTCGGTGGCTGCGTGGCGTGGGTGAAGATCGACTGAGCAGCAAGGCACAGGAGCTGGAGGTGGCCTTTGAAACCCAGAGGGTCTGCAGAGCCTCGTGGGGTCAGTGCCTCTTGAGGCCCTTTGGGGAGAGGAGATGTGCTTGAGCAGCCTTTGGTAGGTTCAGGGAGCGCTACCCAGAGAAAGGAAACTGGTGGAGAAGTGACTCATAGGATGAAATGGCACTGTCTTATTCCGCAGCTCTATTCTCTCTGGACAAACGCGGTTTCCCATCTGTTATTTGCAGAGAAGGAGATGAGTTTGGGGGTTGGTTCCTTTCGCTCGCCAGCAAGCGAGCAAGTTGATTATTTTCTGGCAAGCATTAGCAGGATGATTACTGGCAGCTCTGGTGGCTTCCCTTTCTGGGCAGGAGTGCCAAGGACTGAATTTTATTTGTATTGAGATGTTTGAAGATAAAAGATGAGAATAAGGTGGCCTTTTTCACAAGTGACTCGGTGCCTCAGTGACCAATTCCTCTGTCAATTAAGGGCCGAAACACTCCTAATTGCACATTTTCTCTGGAGCCCTGGGTTCTCCTCAGACTGTGCTTTAGATTTCAACCAGGAAGCTTCAGCCCACGCTGCCTGCATGTTTGCCTCCGCCTCCTCTCCACCTGGATGCAGGCATGAATTCTGTTGATGTCTTGACATGCAGCATGGCCCCGGGCACACAACAGCTCCTGCACCCTGGACTGCTCATGGTCCTCCAGAGGCACCTCAGGAGACTCCATCTCCTGGTGTTATCCATCCCCCCCACCCCGGCTTGGACCCTGGCTGGTACACCACATGTCAGCCTCCTCCCATGGGATGCTTTGCAGGCTCTTCATTGCATTTGCACACAGGCTATGCACTGATCCAAACAAAAAGGGCTGCTTTTCCTACCCTCCACACATGAGTTCTGTGGCAAACTGTCCCTGCACTGCTGTAGGAGAAATCAGCAGTAGAATAATGGAATCATAGAACCATGGAAGGGACTCTTAAAGGTCAGCTAGTTCCAACCCCTCTGCCATGGGCAGGAAACACCTTCCATTGGATGAGGTTGCTCACGGCTCCATCCAACTTGGCCTTGAACTCTTCCCAGGATAGTTTAATTCTTTAAAACACAAACGCCAAAGTTCAGAATAAGGCATGTATTGGTGTTCATCATATGCTCTGCCAGCCAGTCTGAAATGGTATAGGAAAACTGATCCACACAGTACCTTTGGCTTTTTCCATGCATCAGCAGCTCTTCCAGGATTTGCTGAGCTTTCCCTGCTCTCCTGCAGCCATTCCCGCCTCATGCCTTCCCAACAGTATCCCAGCTTACTGCTCGCTCTGTGCTCTAGCCGAGGGCTGCCTTCTAGCACTGCCTCTTCCCTTGGATCAGGCTTGTTGTTTAATTGCAGAGTACGTGGCTTTGGCATATTTCCTCATGACAATGTAAAACAGAAGACATGCCCCCTGGAGAGCTCCTCCGGAGTGGATCCGGGAGGCACAGAGGGAAGGGACATTTTGCTGACTGGCTGATTTCGTGAGACAACAGTTCTTCATCTGCAGGCAGAGCTGCTGAGCTGAAGACACTTAAGGACACTCTCAGGCAGAGCACTGGCAGCTCTAGGGAGAGGCCAGGCTGTTGCAGTGTTCCTCCAGGATAAGCCAGGAGCAGCCATTAATGAAACCCTTCTCCATCCAGTCAGCGAGCCTGGCGTTGAGCCTCTCTATTAGCCTGATTAGCACAGTACCTTCGTTACCCACTTCCAGCTTAGGTTATTTTTATGCTTATACTGGTGCCTGTGAAAGGCAGAGGAGGGAGCTGTGACTGTGGCCTTGGGTTACATATGCTGTGGGGGCTCTGAGGCAGGGACCACTTGAGGCTTGCAGAGTTGAAGAGCTGCTGCCGAAGGTTTTCTGTCATGTTCTTCCCAAATATTGGTTTGTGGTTGGTGTTTTTTTCAGGATTTCCAGTTTTGTAGAATATTACATACAACACAGAGAAAACCCACACTCCTTTTCTCCTCTGATTTCCCATGAATTTGGCTTCTTGTTTTTCAGCTTGTGCATCCTGTTGTCTCACACTAGAGGAGGAGCGTGGGCTGTATCTCCTGCTGAACAAAGCTCCTTTTCTCTGTCCCATTCAAACTGGTCACCCTTGGGTGGGATTGGTCCTGCTGGACTCACGATGACTTGGGAGCTGTTCCTCCCAGCCTAAAATAATTGTTTGAAACAAGTCAGACAGACTGTGCCCAGTGGCCTCCTCTGATACAGGGTCATGTAGCCTTTGTCGTGTAGACCTTTGTCATGGCACAAGGTCAATGGCTTTGAGTGCAGTGAGGTGGTATAAAGGGGTGTAGCTGCTGAGGAGCCATTCGGTCTCAAGTCTCCAAAGTCTTAAATATGATCATCTAAATATGGTCTCTTCCTATTATTTTTTGTTTTGTTATTTTTCTATAGTTAGGATAGCATCCTGGGTGACCTCCAAATGGTCCAAAATAACCAACCCTCAGCAAAGAGAAAATTACTCTTTATTATAATCCCAAATTTTGGCTTGAAAATATCTTGGATGTTCAGTTATAAAGTCTTTCTGCTTACAGCGCTCATTTTAAAGCTTCTCCTGCCCACTGCAAAGGCTGAACTCTATCCTTGAGATACTTCTGGAGCTGTGTTGTCTTACCTCAGGAGAACAAAGCAACCTGCAAAAAACCAGCACTCCCTCACATCTCCTGGTAACAAATCCTGGGGACAGGCTATTTTCACATAGTTTCCTAAAATAGGTGGTGTTGGAATAACTTTAGAACCTTTATAAACTCAAGCTGTCTCTCTCATTTCAGGTCATTTTTAAATGGGTGTTTTTCTAGAGGGTTCAGAAACTGCAGTGCACAGGGATGGGTTTTGGCCCCCCTTATGCACCTGTGCACAACCCTGCTCTGCAGAGGGTCAGGATCTAGCCCACCAGGCCTGTAATTTTATATATATTTCTGTATATATATCTCAGTGTTTAAATCTGCCTGGGCACAGCCAGCACATGCTGTGGCTATTCCTGCTACAGGTTTTTTTTTTAAAGGACACACTGATTGGAAAGTTTTAATTCCTAATGAGATTTTGCAAATGGTTGGTGCTCAGAGGACTGCATCAAGAGGGGGAGGCACATCTGGCAGCTGTGACCCCGCAGGTGCCACAACTTGTTGACCTGTCCATGCATCAGGGAATAACAAGATTTGGGAGGTTTTGAGGAATATTCTGGGGTGCTGGAGGGCTCTGTGGTGGGAAGGGTGAGGCTGATGGTCAAGGGTGTATTGGGCACTGCGTGGGGGGCTGGGGCAGGTCAGGTATTGGATGCAGATATTCCAAATGTCCATAAAGATGGGATGGTTCAAGCTATCAAAGTTTTTGAGATCAGAATGAGTATAAAAAACCTACAGATGAAAGGCCTGCAAGCTTTACCTCCCTGAGTCTTCTGCTGAGCCCAACAGCATGTGTATAATTTGCTTTAATGGTTAGAAACATCTGCTGTTAAAAGTGATGCTTAATATATTTGGCTTCCATTTCCAGTCATTAGTTCTTTTTATGCCTTTTTCTGCCTAATTAACAACCTTTTAGTACCTGATATTGTTTTCACTGAATGTGCTTCTATATCGTAATCAAGTCACTTCTTAATCTTCTCTTTGATAAACGAAAAGGATCAACCTCTTCACTTCTCTCATTTCAGACATTTTCTGCATCCCTAGAATCACTCTTACAGATCCGGTCTCTATCTCCCGCAGTGTTTTACTAATCTCCTTAAAATGTCGGTGTGGAACCGTTGAGGGCTCTGGAAGGAGTCCCTCAGTGCTGGAAGAGGAGGCTGAGCCACCTCCTCACTCCTACTTCCAGCTCCAGGCTTCCTGCATGGAGCAAACGCAGGTTTGCCAGGCAGCAAAGACTCACCTTCATTGATGTTTAACATACAGGGGGGTGGAACAAAATGATCTTTAAGGTCCCTTCCAATCAAAAGCATTCTGACTTTGTGGTTTTACCCAAATCCACCATGTGTGAGTGGTGTTTGCCATAGTGAGATGATGATACCTCGACAGTGGTGAATCCTCTTTGTCCCCCAGCTCAGCCAGGTGACTAGTCTGAAATCCATTTAGCATATTCGCTATTCATATTCTATAGTGCTCTTTATTTTTGTCAGCATGTCATACGTTACTAGGTCAAAACACCTTTCGGACATCAAGGATATTGCTTCTGTGCATTACTAATATCAAATGTGCAGAGAATAAAATCAGGTTTGCTTTGCTGTGACCTATTTTTCCTAAAACCACGTTGACAGGCATATTTGTGTGTCCTTCAGTTCTCTGCCCTGTCTTTTTGCCTTGGACAGATGTCTGGCTTTCTGTCCCCTTTGGGCCATACCTTTGCCTTCTTGGATATTCAAGCAGAAGACTCTTCCAGGCTTCTAAAATTTCCTGTTAAAAAATGAACATCAGCATGCAGCAGTTTTCTTAGTTCTCTTAGATCTCTTGGATGCAAAATTATTCAGATCTGCCAAATTTAAATGTCTTCTGGTGCTGGTAGATGTTGAATGTTCTTCTCAATTGCTAATAAGTTGGAAGCGCTTCATCCTCATAAGGAGTATTATCCTGCTTGTTCCCAAATGTTCCAGGACAGTAATGACAGCATGTCCATCATATCTGCCTCACTAACAGCTCCTCCATCTCCACCCAGTGATGGACCCCTGTCCTTTCTAGGAAAAGCCTGGGTGTAAGTCTTTACTAATCTAACCCCTGAAAGCTGGTGGAGAACAGGGCAAATAGGACACAGAAACAGATGAAACTGGACTATTTGGTTGGCACGTATCACCATCCCCTAAATGCTCCTCTTCTTGCCTGCAGACTCATTGTACATGTAGAAAGTGCTCCAAAACCAGTAGAGAAACAGGTGAAAAGAATATGGAAAGAATAATTTATCCTATTACTTCTTTATCATCCAGGCTTTTTCATCCTCCTTTCTCTTTCTTGGGGAAAGGATCTTTGGCAAGATGACTCGGCCCTTCTCTGCTATCTTCCCTCCAGCATCCTTTAAGTTGTCTTTGATCTGTGTAGCCCACACGGTGTGTATCGGTTGCATCACTGGAGGCCGGTCAGGCAATTGGTGATAATCCCAACTCAATTTACATTTCAAATGCTTGCTCTGGGAGCCTGTCTCCCCACTGTATTCCCTGCAGCTTTCTCCTGCTTCTCAGGACAGACATTCCTCAGCAGTTGCTCACCAAGTCACCAAGAGCAATTGGATTTTCCTATCCCCCTGTCTGGGTCGAAGGTTCATTGTGGAAAGTGAGAAAGCTGCAATGATCACCTTGTTCCCCAGCCCGGAGCTCAGGGAGGTGTTGGTGGGCGTGTCCAGGCAGCTTACCTGGCCATGGGACCCCGGCATGGTGCCTCCCAGTGCCCAGGTTTTCCTGCAGGACCCTTGTCCAGGGCCAAAGTAGGCCCTGTGTATGGCATGGGGAGGGGGTGGATCTCCCCTCCCCTCTGTTTTCACCTCACCAGAGGGTCTTAAAGTGTGGGTAAGGAGATTATGCAGAGAGGGAAGATTTGAATTTATTGCATGCTGGGAACAAGAACCTGAATAGAAAGGATTGGTTCTCCCTTAATTTGAGTTGATGGGGATGGTGGGCAAAGCTGATGGGATTTTGGTAGACACTGTCTTGAAATAGAATAGTGGGAAGAAATTCCAGGGGGTGTGAAAGCAAAAATAACGCGAGAAATTCTGGATGTCAAAAGAGAGACAGCAAGACCATAGGAAATTATAAAACCCAAAGCACTATTTTCACAAACTAAATATAATGTGACTAGTTTGGAACAGCTTGGAGAAACGACAATGTAAAGCAACATTGCTGGGGAAAAATTGAGGCTGCTTTTCCTTCGGCTCTGAGTGAAGGTCTCGAGCGGAGGCTGGTGCGGAGAGTGGCGTGGGAGCTCAGCAAGCACAGTGAAGGCTGGGAAGAGCACAGAGCTGACATGCAGCCAGGCTTGTAGGATGTTAGGAAGAGCTCTTCTGGAGATGAAGGGACAATGCAGAGCCTTGGCATCTGGCAGGTGTTGGGCAGAGAGGGGAAGGGGCACAGTGGGCAAGTGGATGTTTGTTCATCTGCCCCCACACACACCCTTAATTTGAATCCATCTTTCCTAGTTTATCTGAATTTCCTCTGGTTTTAGAAGTTTATTATTTGAAGGCTGGGCTTTATGAGAGCCCTCCTAGGGAGGGGACCTGGAAGGAGGGGTTCTCTCCTTTTGAGGATTTGCCATCCTGTCCCATCATGGGACCTGCCATAACACCCAACTGCACCTTTGCAGGCAGCTCGTGTGAGCAGAAAGAGGTTGAAGCGTGCCTGTGGTTGGAGTGTGGGGGGGGAAAACCCTGTGGCCAGGTTATGAGTCACCTGTGCCTCCAACCATAGTACCAAAAGGCTTCACAGAACTGGAGCTGTGGGACTGGTTGAGGCGATTAATACCTCTGCAGCAGGGATTAAGCTGAGCCTTAGAGGTGATCCATAATACTGGAATGAGGAGATGGCTTCTGGAATGAAAGGCAGGAAAATCCACATCTCATGGAGTGGGTGCCAGCCTGTGGAGTGTGCAGCCCCTGGAGAGCACAGGGGCCAGGAGCTGTCGGGTGCTGCCCCTCCCAGGCTCTGTATCTGCTTGTCCCAGGTGCTGTTCCAGTTTTTGGGAATGTTCTGGTCCTTTTTGCCATCTTGTCTCAGAGAACTCCTTTGCAAGCAGACCTGGCTGTCCTGCTGACTGTGCTGTATATTAATACTCGTGCAGCCACTGAGCATCCTGATGATTCCTCCTGTGGAAAGGCTCATACAGCCTCTTTAATTAACTTAATTCAGACATTAGTGTGTCACAAGGAACGTCTCTCAAGGGGGGAAGTCTTTCGTTTATCACCACTTAGCCAGGATATGTTATATTTTTCACTTGCATCCAGAAGTTCATCGTGGCAAGAGCGAAAATCAACCCTTTGCTCCCTGGCCAGCACTTTGCCTGCCTGGCAGTGCAGGTGCCTCATGCAAGGAGAACACACTCCTGCTGTCTCTTACAGGGTTCCAATACCAAATTTTGGTGTAGGATATCACAACCACCACACTGATTCCAGAAAAGCCATCTCTGCTGGCCCTGGAGAAATGTTGGGCATGGCATGGTGGTGTTTCCTATGGGAAGCACCCAGGGTCTGAGGGGCCCTGGCAGTTTTCTGTGCTAGCTCTGGTCACCAAGCAGGAGGAAAAAACTGGGCATTAGGGGAGGTGGTGGGGCCATGAGCCCTCAGAAAGACCCTTTGTCCCTGAGGAGAGACAGAGCCTCATGGCTAGCAGTCACTTCACAGCAGAAGCCTTGGAAGCAGACCAAGGCTAATTAAAGCTGGCGTTCACGCTGTCGTGCTGTGCCGTGGGTACCTGTGACAGATGGGGGCTGCTTGCCCTGACTGCAAGATACTGGTGGTGAAGAACATGGTACCAAAATGTTTTTCAGGGGCTGATGGCTGGTTCCTATGGCTGCATGGGGTCTGTTGGGGGGAAGCTAAGGGTGTGCTGGAGCTGCCTGCAGGTGTCTGTACCTGCCCACTGCTCATTGTCCATGTCGTCTCCTTGTCTCACAGGTGAAGGAATGGCTGTGCTTGAACTGTCAGATGCAGAGGGCACTGGGAATGGACATGACCACCGCTCCTCGCTCCAAGAGCCAGCAGCAGCTGCACTCCCCTTCACCATCCCCCTCTGGCTCCCCAGCCAAGCATCCGCCACCCTCGGGTGTGGATAAAACCCCGCCAGCCCCCCGCACCCTGCCACAAGAGCCACCCAAACCTCAGCCCACCACGCCGCAGAGGGAACCGCATGGCCAAGGACAGCCCAGACCTCAGGAGGCAGCCAGGTCCTCCCCACAGCATCAGCAAGCCAAGCCTTCCCCCTCCGAGCAGAGAAAGACACCGGGCGATGTCGGGGCAAAGCCTGCTGCCCCGGCTCCCGGGGCTGGAGCACCAGAGCAGCCCCAGGAGGGGCTCACAGGGAAGCTTTTTGGCTTCGGGGCGTCCCTCCTGACCCAGGCCAGCACGCTCATGTCCGTCCAGCCAGAGGCCCCCCCTCCGAGCCAGCCCTCTCCTGGCAAAGTGCCTCCAAAAATCGTCTTCAGTGATGCCAGCAAAGAAGCTGGCCCCAAAGCCCCGGGGGCACAGGGCCGGGCTGGTGCCGGGCCAGCCGCAAAGCCGGGCAAGCCGGAGCAGAGCGCTAAGCCAAAGGAAGTGCCGAAAGCAAAGGTCTTGTGCCCCCTCTGCAAGGCGGAGATCAACGTGGACTCTGGTGAGCCCCCCAACTACAACACCTGCACAACCTGCCGGCAGCAGGTCTGCAACATGTGTGGCTTCAACCCTACGCCTCACCTGGTGGAGGTAAGGGGGCTGGTGGGGGCGGGCATCTCCTGATTTGAGGGGGTGTGCTCTCTACTTGCTTAGAATGGAGAAAAGATGGTGTGTTTGCTTTCAAAGGTCTAAAAAAGCCTTTGAGAAACTGCTGAAGCTGAGTCCCACCCCGGGGAAGCCCCAGGGCTGGAGGCCATGGCCCTCCACCTCTTGGCAAAGACCTCAATTTCATGTGTGTACCCTGATTTCATGCTGGTTTAATGCAAGGTGGCCATTGTTGAGGACACCCCCAGCAGTCCAAGGGTGTGGAAATAGGACAGGTCATGCAGGTGTCAGAATCACCAACAAGCCTCTTTCTGGTGCTGTGGATAGATGCCTTGGCCAGACTTGGAGTCAGGCTAGTGAGGGATGTTCTGCAGCTCCTGCATCCTTGGATGGTGAGGGTGCAAGGAAGGTGGTATGGGGAGGAAAGTTTCAGGATGTTAGCAAGAGGAGCCTGGGTGCAGGTCAAGTGAATGGGCTGAGCACGGGATGGATGTGGGATGCCCACAGTGCTGTTTGAATGTGAATTGGTGGGTGTCCTGCAACCTGCTGAGATGGAGTGCAGGGAGAGGAGAAGGGAGGTTGAGGTGGTCTGAAGTCTGCCTAGTCTCACCAGCTGTAGTTGAGGATGTCTCTGAATTGTCCTGCCCACCTAGATCATCCCAAGCACCAAAAAGGCACCTTAGGCAACTCTAGTCACTGGTGCCTGGAGAGGAGTGTAGTGCAACTAGAGTGCAGCTGGAGCATCCTCCTATCCTTTCCACTTTGGAATCTAGGGATGGAGGTCTTCCAGACTCTTGGAGAAGACCTCAGTTAAGGCCTAGACCCTCACCCCCTGCTGTACAAGTGATTTGAGACCCTGACCAGAGGAGGCCCAAGGCTTGCTCCTGAAGTGCTGCATCTCACAGCCAGTAAGACACAGAATCAATATCATCAGCACATGGAGAAGTTAATAAGAACTTTAAATGACCAGAAGTAGGATTGCTAATCTTGGCTCCATTCCACAGCAGATAATTACATTTTATGTCCCTAGCTCCTCCCTGCAGTTTCAATTACACCCAGTAATTTTGTGTTCTTCCTGAAGCTGCTGCTGCTGCTCACAGTCACGTTGATGGTGGAGGAGAGATGCTCTCCCAGCATGTGTGTGGAGGTGCAAACCCCCCAGATGGCCACCTCCGTGTGCATAATGCTGTTTTCAATGCCAATGCTTTGCTCCTGCTCATTGCTCCTCCCACTGCCTCCTCCTTACCCCAGGGGCTCTGGTGAGGAAGGAAGGTGTCCAGGGGTTTGGTGCCTTGGGTAGGGCTGAACCCTGTGTTGCCATGCCCTTGGGCAGTGGTGTGTTTCCAGGCTTCAGAGAGCTCATGGGTTGGTGAAAAGACTTTAACGTGCTCTCTGGCACCCGGCTGTTAATTAATTAATTATAGAATTAATTTGGAATTGTGTTGTAGCCAATAACATGGCGTTCCCTGCAGGTACCAGGGAAAGGTGAGCTCTCCCCAGCGTTTGTCTCCAGGGTCACTAGCTGACACCTGGGATTAAATTTCAGATTTTGAAGGCTGGGAGCTGCCTGGGCTCCCTCAGCTCTTGAACAAACACCTTTGGACACCCTTGGCAAACCCACCTTGCACATACGTCCCTCTTAGTGTTTCTTGCAGCTGCTCATCCCTGTGATATCCACATACCTTCACACAGAGTGAAGACTCACAGCAAGGTCCTGGGCTTTGTGCTGTCATGGGTTTTGTTTGCCTTTACACAGAACCATCATCCAGCTCGAAACGGTCGGGCTGGCTTATGGGATTTATTTTTATAAGACTTGAGAAGGAAATGCAACACTTGAGCTGTGAATGTTCTTAACAAAAACTTTCTGAGGAAAGGAAAACATTGCAAGGTCTGTTAATGCAGTCGGGCTTTAGGTTTGCTTGATCTTCTGGGAAAATTGCTCTGTGGTCTGATCTCTTTCTGCCTGCAGCTCACATGGGCTTGTCCCAAACCCTGAGACTGATGCAAATACCAGAACTCACTCTTTGAAGTAGCGAGGCTTGATCCATTAATTGCTTGATGAATTAGGACCTTGGCTTTAAGCTGTCCTTGAAAATTGTGTGAAAACTAATGAGGGATTTGAGCTGTGGCCTGGTAAGTGCAGAGGAGCACGAGCTGCGGGTGAGACAGGCAGCACCCTCTGTGCACACTGCTGGAGCCTGGACAAAGGCTCCAAAGCCTGCACTCTGGCTCCAAACAGCACCAGTCACGGCGAAGTAGAGGGCATGGCCCAAAGTGCCTGGCTTTTGGAGGTAGGATGGAGTGTTACAGGAAAACAGTGCTAAAAGCATGCATTTCCTGCAAATGAATTTGTATTATCACTGCAAGCAGTCAAGGCTTTGTCAGAGTGTTGTCAGTGGACTGCACATGGTTACAGTTTCATAGCAAAGCTGTGTAACCATCTTGGGAGGGGAAAAAACCATAGACAATGTTTGCATCCTCATGGAGAATAAGTATTTTTGCTGATGAGGTCACCTCCCCTGCCAGTGAGGCAGGACTGAACTCACACTACAGGAGACTGGCCTTCCTGTGCTGGTGTGGGCTGCCCCAGCTCTGTGGGAAGCATCACTCAGACTCAGGCTGGTATTTGCTGGGGGGCTGGTGATCCCAATAGCACAATGGGAGCTGGAGTGCACACTGGCAGCACCTCTCCCCTTGGGACCTCAGCTCCGTGGTGGCATCCCACACAACACTGAGGAAGAGAATTCCAAGTCCCACTAACTCCAGTGTGTGGCAGGTCCTAGCTGGACACACAGTCAGCATTACAGGAGGGTACTGGCCCAACCTTTGGGCTGCTCTCAGGTGTTGCTGCCTCATGATCACTGTTATGAAATGGGGGGAAGAAAACAGAGAGTAAAATCCAAAAAGCTGGTGAAGACTGTTGCCCCAATCTGCAGCCCCCTAAAACTTCTGATTTCCCTGGAAAGATGCGTCATTATTTACCCATGGTATTTTCATCCCCATCCCACTCCTGATCTAAAGATGGAGTTGGAGGCTCTGTGTCCCTGCCGTCCCCTCCCACCCTCTGCAGCTGCCTGGGGAGGTATCCAAGGAGCTGCCTCCTCCCCAGTGCTCTGTTCAGCCAAGCACACTCCAACCTACCAAAAGAGAAAATACTAGAAGTGCTGTTTTTCTGTGGACTCACTGGCTGAGTTGTGTAGGTGCCGAACCACCAGAAAAGAAGGGTGACTTGCACTTTCCTCATTGTCTTTGCACTGTGTGGGCTGATCCTTACCCAGGTGGAGTTGCTCCAAGAGTATCCCACCTGTGAGCAGCTGGGTAGTGCCTTTGAGCCCAGAGCTGCCACGAGATCTGCCCTGGGTCTTGGTGAGGAAAGTCAGAAGGTGGTGAGAACTGGGAGCCTCAGGCATGTGAAGAGTTCAGGGACAAGGATGGCATTTTGGTAGCACGTCCTAGGAGAAATGTGTCATCTGTGGTGGCCAGTGGCACCGGAAGCTGTAGGTGACCAGCAGAGGAAACCCAAAAGTGTGCCTGACCTCCACTTCCTTTGCTTGCTAACCATGATACACATTACCCAGCTTTAAATAAGTTGTTTATGTGAAATACCAGGAGTACAGGTGTCAGCTTCCTCCCACCTCATCACACCTCCTCCAGGAACTGGCTCCTGGGAGCAGTACCACAAGCTATTCCCAAGCCAGGGCTGACTCTTTGGGACTCTCCCAAATTCCCTACAGCCTCAGCCTTGTGCCATGCAGGCAGGGAAGAGGTTTTTGTTGCAGGAAGACCAAATGCTGAACTGTTTCACTGGGCCTTTAGGAAATCATGCCTGTTTGTGGCAGAGTTTGCTGAGGGAACAAGTAATCTGGCAAGAGCTGGCTTGCAGTGTGATTGCCCTGTGCTGGCACGATGCTCTCCCCGTAACCCCAGTTGACCCCAATTGACTCCGGGGGTTTTGTATTAAGGAACAAATGAACTATGCATGTTGTGTTTAGTAAATAAACATGGCAGGCTGCCCCTTTGCCTAATTAACCAGCCTGAAACAGGAGCAGTGACAAGTTTCGTTGCAGAACACTGCTAATGTCCAGGTGCCAGGCTGTGACCTCCAATAGGTACCTGACCCTCAGGAGTATCCTCTTACTGATTTGTGGTGCTCACCACATCACATCCGGATCCTAAAACTGCTTGTTTTTCTAGTTTTCCCCATGCATTGTAAAAAAGATCCTTTTTTTATGACACTTCTGTTGTCAGGGGCAGTGCTACTGCATCACCCGGTCTGGTCTCACCTGCTAATGCTGTTGGGTTCTTTATTACATGTGTTATATGCATGTATAATATAGTATAATACAGTATATGCATATCACATGGTGAGGCTGCCCAGAGAAGCTGTGGGTGCCCCATCCCTGGAAGTGTTCAAGGCCAGGTTGGATGGACTCTGAGCAACCTGGTCTAGTGGAAGGTGTCCCTGCCCATGGCAGGGGGTTGGACCCAGATGATCCTGAAAGTCTCATCCTACCCATACCATTCTGTGATTCTGAGACTATCCTGGATGTGGTATCACAGGATGCAGGAGCAGCGTTTGCTTGAGCCCTTTGTGGGACATGTTCCTGTTCTGCAGCTCCCCTTGTACATGCAGCTAGGTACAAACCAGCCTGTTTGGATGGATTTCTTGCAAATAGCTTGTGAATCACTCTATCAGATACTTTCTGGAAAGCTCCAGACCTCTCTTTTCATCACGCTCCAAGATCTCACACTGGGTAAAATTGGTCCCTGAGCAGAACAGCTCCCCAGGGTGGGATGCTGATGCTGAGGATGGGGCTGACCTGCCCTACTTGCAGAAGCAGCCGTGGCAGCTCCTGCGCTCGGCTGCAGGGAGGAATGCCTGGGAAAAGAGACTTCAGTGAGATGGAAAAAGCTCCGTGCGATCAGCCTTTGTGCAGAGCAGGGTGTCGCTGCCGCCAGCCGGAAGATGGGTTAGAGAAGGAGGGCTGAGGAAAGGTTTTGTGCCAAAATTATTTTGGTGTCGGCACATAGATTTCATAGAAGAGCTAAAAAGAGAACAGGGAGGAGCATCGGGCTCCTGCCTCATCTGCCCTTGCTGCAGGTGGGGACTGGCAGCCACGGGCCTGTGTTCCACTCCTGGTGTGCTGCGTCTCCCTGCCCCCTTCCCAAGGGTCCCTGCTCTCGCTGGGAATGTAATTAGCTCCCAGCCAAAGAGGATTAGCTGGGTTAAGAGGGAGCCTCCAGCTCAGCACTGTCGTGAGGTGGAAATCCCAGCCCCGTTCTGGCATCTGGGGCCGTTCCCCCCCCTTCTTCCAGGGAGAAAAGCAGGATATAGGTGCCTCAAGAAGCTGCTTCTTCCTCTCTGGAGTGCAGGTAGTGTCCATGCTGGGGATCCAGCAGCTCACTGCCCCGGAGAGCCCCATGTTCTTCCTCCATGTGATGCTCTGAAACACCTCCCGAAGAGCCACTTGCTTGTGTGGGGTGACAGAGAGGGTGGCAAGCAGAGGCAGGCACCTAAAGTTTGCAGAGATCATTTTTCCATAGGAACCTAGGTCCTGGTGTTGTCCTGTTATTCCTACTGGGCTCAGAGAGCTGCAGGACACCAGTGGGGACAGGCTGTGGCCCCTGACAGAGCAGGGAGCAGCTGTTGTCAGTCACTCCTTTGAGGCTGTTTTCCCTGAAATTGGGTGACCTGCAGTGACAGCTTGGCAGTGTCCCCAGGGCTCAGATGGGCACTGGGATGGCCCAGTCCTCTCTCCAGGGAGAGGAGGAGGAGGAAGGTGACACACTTGAAGGATAGGCAGAAGGTTAGACCCCAGAGTTTCCTGCAGGACAAAGAGGTAGCCAGAGATGCAGGCCACAGAGTGCAGCATTTGCTGGATTTCTCCTGGATTTTTGTGTAGAAATTATTTTAAACAATACCCAGACCCGGGGGTATATATATTTGGGTCAGTCACATAAATTTAAGTCAAACCTAGAGCTCTGTCTACTACAGCGTGAGACGAAGGCGTCTTCGGTGGCGTGAGCCCTCAAATCCCATTATGGGTTGGTAATTAACAGCTCCGCCGTGACTCAGGAGTTTCTGTGCTTGCTAAACCTGCTGTAATTAAGCTGGTTCCTGCTGCTGGGCTGGGCAACGTGGGGCTCCCCACTGGCTCCTTGTGCAGACACTGGAGTGGGGTTGGGGGTCAGTGTAACCCAATATACTAGTCTAAGTTAAGAGTGGGGTCCCACCTGATAATGAATGCACAGCATCCATGGGTGCTCCACCCATGCAATCCATGTTTCTGTGTTGGGCCCACTGCTTGATTTTCTGCAGAACCTTAGTAGATGTTACCTCCATGCCTGCTGCAGGCTCTTGTCTGCTGCTGGTTGACTTTGTAGGTTCTAGGACTGCTCCACACACTGGACTTTGCCTTACTGAGCCTGCTCTCAGCTTCTGGCCACTTTAAAATTATCTTAAGAACTGCTGTTCCTTTCTTTAATCAGTAAAAAAGCCCAGAGCTCCAGGTTCCTTTCCTCCTTTAGCTGCAATTATATTATTAAGGGACAAATGTCATCCCTCCATGAACCCTGCTGATTGATGCTTCAGAGGCAGCCACTGCCTGCGCTGCAGATTGTTTTTAATGGTTCATAAAACCAAACGATATTTTCAGAGGGGTGACAGTGGCTGAGCGAGGTAGGTGCCTTCCAAATGAAGATATATTTGAAGTGAACAATACTTCCCTGATGCCAGGCTGGCTTTCCAGAGCACATTTGCTGTGCCGTAGGACTTGGAGCTGCTCCTGTTGTATTGCTGTGCTCCTGGGCTATCAAGCTGCCGGGGCCAGCAGTGCCAAGGTGTCTCCAGAGCTGTCTTGCTGGGAAGCCAGTGGGTATGTCAAGATCAAAGCCTGAGTGCTCACCATGGCTCAGGGAGTCCAAATACTTGGATTTACAACCGGGAGCCCTTTGTCTTTAGGGGGTCAGTAGTGCTTCTGGGCCAGCCCATGGTGCTGGAGGTCAGGTGGACACCAGGGCAGACATGATAGCTGAGCCTCCACCACATATGCCCTTCAACAGCCTGTAAGAGCTGTTGGAGCCACCACCTCACTGCAGGGTCTGCTTTAATTGATGGTGAAACTTCATCCATGCGGTATTGATCATGGCATTTCCTAGAAAGTGACAAGGAAAAATTTAGGGAAATTATTTTTGCCCATATACCATGGGTAGGTCTGCCTGGCAGCTCCTCTCCCCTGCTAAGCTTTGACTGCTTTTCCCAGCAAGTGCTTATTTCGGTAGGTGTTGCAGATCTGCTTCTCAGGGGTGATGGTATTCTGTCTGTGAAGCTTCCATGGCACAGACTCATCCTTCAGAATCTCACTCAGGCCATCCTTGAACAGACAGGAGAGGGACTGTGACCTTGCGGCAGGGACGTGGACACAGACGTACCGGGCTGTCACTGCGAGGGGATTGGATATTCCCTCCAGTCGGGTGCCATGAATATTAAAATTCACCAACCTGGGAAGGGCCTGAGTAACTTTCCATCACCCGACTGAGGTTTCACAGTTTGGAGCCGCTCCGGGGAAGGCTGTGAGAAGATCAATAAGTGCCCTAAAGCACCTCGTTAGGGACTTTCTTGACCTTGAGAAGCTTTGAAAAGAGTTACTGTTGAGCACATGAAAGGTTGAAGGCAGCAAAAATAGGCAAAGTGGAAGCACTGAGAGGAAGCAGGACAAGCTAAAGCTACTGTAGTGCTTTATGGATATCAAAAAAGGTTTTGTATATATGTGCTGGAGAGAAAGAAAAAAAAAAAAAAAACAGTTCATTGACAAAATTCAGATGTGCCTGTTTTCCGCACGGGGTTTTCTGCCTTTGCTCTTCAAGTCAGACCCAGCAGCTGTGCTGGTGCAGCAGCCCTGGAGCCCCATGCCTTGAGGAGCCCTGTGCCTCTGCAGTTCTTGGGGCAGTGTCACTGGTGTCCACTGCAGGACCAATCCAGAGATGTCCTTGTAGCTCCTCAGTTGAGCCCCCCACGCAGGGAGATGGTGCAGATGTCAGCAAACACCTCACCCAGGCACACAGCTGGCACGGGGGCAAAGCGAGCACATCCCATGCCAGGTGCAGCAAAGAGTGGGAGATGCTGGAGGAAGGCAGGGGAGGAGGAGTGTGATGGTACAGGGGAGTTGTGGGGCTCTCAGTGGGATGGAGACAGCCTGGACATTCATTCCTGCTCCTTCTGTATCTTGGATTGAATGATCAGTGGCTGAAGAAGCTCAGAATCTGACCCCAGTGCAGGGACTGGCTCCCAGCATCAGCAGGTTATCACCAGGTCTGCCCTGGGAGAGGCAGTGATGGGATCAGAGGGATCTCTGGATCACATGTGGATCATGTCAGTGATGGTCAGCTTGATGGGATGGCTCCCTGGGGTCCAGTAGGATGTGGTAGCACTGATCCCTGAATCCAGTCTGGTTGGTGGAGTGTTTGGGCTCCTATATCCTAGACCATCCCCTTGCCCACAGCGAGAGCTGCTGATGGAGATGGAGAACATCTGCCTTGGTGGACACTGCTCTTACAAATAGTCTGTTTAGCGAGTTGGGTTGGAAGGGACCTCTGGACCAGTGTGCTCTGGGGACCACTGTGGGGACTGATGGTCCCTGGGCAGGTACCAGCAGTAAACAGCAAGGCTGGTGGGACCACCTAAATCAGAGTCTTGGTCTAAAGCTACGGTGGGCAGAAACAGTGGGAGATAGTGAGAGGAATTGGCTGTTCAGCCCCTGTTTCCACCCCTGGGAGCAGGCACAGCTTATCCTCATGTGCTCAAAGGCCATTATACAACCTGTATCTTTCTGCTTTCTTTTTTTTTTTTTTTTCATAAAATGCCATGTTAGGGCTTTATTTGGGAACATGTTGGGACACTTAATGGAGCGTTTAATTGGCTTTGTAACAGTGGATTTCTGAGAGGGCTGAGGAGGAGGCAGCTTTAGGGCCGGGCTGCAGTGGTGGAGGTGCTTGGTTTTTCAGCTCTGATGGGAGCATATCAGACTGAGTTTTCTGGTTTTGATCCACCTTCCAAAGCACCATCATTTCTCCTAGTGAGCTCAGTGGTGTTTGCAGTTGCATCTCATAGTCTTTAAGATCTTAGTCTTTAAGAGGGGGTGCCAGGGGTGAAGTGTCTGGGCATGCTGGGGAAAAAGACAGTGGGGATGCTGATGATGGGATGTCATTTTTGGGGATGGGCTTTGCTAGCTCAGGCCCGTCTCTTATGTTGATTCCTTTATTCCCACATCCAAAATGCTGGTCAAGTCCATGGACAGGACAAGCGTGGGCAGTGCAGCCTCAGGCACTGGAGGAATGTCGGTGCCGTGCTGCTGAAGGAAGCCCAAGCCTTCATCACCATGTGTGTGTTAGTGAAGGTTGTGTCCTTCTCCAAGGGCCAGCAGGACCTGAAAGACAGTTTTGTGGTATCTACAACTCAAACTGCTGCAAGGTTTCTCCCTGGTTTACTAGTGATCCACGTACTGTGTAGTCCAGCCTTCAGTCCTTGCTGTGTGCTGGGATGCCTTTTTCCTGACTACACATGTGCTGGGGTGAGCTATGTGAGGTGAGGACTAAGATCCCATCTCCCCAGAAGTACATTGGGCATTGGAGAAAATGCTGCTGGGCAAGGGAAGAAATGACATTTCTTTCTACAGTAAGAAATGGCATTATCAGTGTGGTTGCAAGTGACTGCTGGGATGTGGCCAGCTGGGTGTTCCTGTTCTTCCTCCATTAAATCATAGAATCAGCATAAAATCACAGAATGGTTTGGGGAGGGGAAGAGACCTTAAAGCTCATCTAGTTCCAACCCCCTGCCATGGACAGGGATGCCATCCACTAGACCAGGTTGCTGCTGGTGGGGCTTTGCTGGAGGGACACAGCCTGGCCCCATCAGGGTGGTGGCACTGCCAGGAAGATGCAGGATGGGGAGCTGAGCCATCAGCATCATCCCTCTCCTCGAGTCTCCCTGCTTTGCAGCATAAACTCTGCTCTCCCGTGAAACAAAGCCTTCCTCCCCAGTGGAGAAGAAAGCCTTGTATAATTAATGCTGTGGGGGCAATCAGGGTTCTGCAGTGCCGCAGTGCCCGGGACTCACCCGAGCCCTGGTGCAGCATTCCCTCCATCCACGCAGCCATCCTCTCTCTGGGCAGTGGGGAACAAGCAGTGTGAGCCAGGGCACTTCAGTCTCGTATTTAAAAGCATAAAACCCCACAGCATGTTAAAAGGCAGAAAGCTGAATGGACTGGGAGGGTGCACCAAGGAGCTGGCTGCTTCTTCCTCCTCCTCCTGGCCTGGTTACTGGGCTGATGAGCTGGGGAAGGTGGATGGTACCAGCCTGGAGCAAAAATAAACACCAAAGTGAAATAGAAAATGAAAGCAAGCTTGTTCTTTGAAGCACACCGAGGCTCTGAGCCTGGAAAGGTCTCTGAATGGATATTTTGAGCGATGCTTCATTTTCACATTATCCAGGCTGGGTTTCAGTCTCAGTGGTGGAGCTGTTAGCATGGCGTGTGGCCCCCTCACAGCCACCCTCCCAGTGTTTTTTCTGTCACAGGGGTCAGGGACTGAGTGGAAACACATGGTTAAAGGCCTTTTTGGATGACATTTGCTGCTGAACTTGAGAGGAAAATGTTTCATAGGGACCGTTTGCAGAAGCCAGGTGCCCATGTGGCACCCCAGGGCAGGTGTCCACTGGCAAAACCAGATGCTAGAAACTAGTTTATTTTTATCATTTTTTTTCATGCTTATTTTCTGCTCTCCCAAAGGAAATTATTGGGATAGCTCCTGGGGACCCACAGCCTGGTGTGTGGGGGAGTTGAGTACCAAACTTTGACAGGCACTTTGACCCCTCCAGGGAGTTCATCTGCATCTCATCTGCTTAAGAGCCCTCACATGGGGCCAGGTCACCCGACCTCGTGGACCCTGGCTTCCTCCACCTGTGTTTTTTCCACTGATCAGAAAAGGGAATGACATATCCCTGCATTTTCCACCCCTCATTCATTTCCCAGCCCTCACTGAACCTGTTCAGTGCAGATTATCATCCCTGCCATTTAAACCAAAACAACTTCATTTTCCTACACGTCCCTATCTTTTTGTACTAACAGCAGCTATTCTCTTGGGCAGATAAAGCCATGCTGAAGCTTCCTTGGTGCTGAGACAGGATTCCTTATAAACCCCGATGCTTCCATAGTCTCATTTTTCATGCAAGGCTGTAAACCAGCTCCTTTACAACGATGGGGAGTGTAGGAGGGATTAGCCAGGAGGTGCCATTATTAACATAAGTGATTGTAATTGTAAGACAGGTCATTAACACAGATGCTCGTGCTTGATCCTGCAATGATTGCACTCTTTTCCATCTTCGATTTTTATCCTGTTCCTGCTTCTGTGAGTGAGTGGAAAGGCTTGTCCAGAGCTTAGGTTTCCACTTTTCCTTCCCTCGTGTGTTCACATTTAGAAGGCATAGGCAATAGTCAGAAGCCACCAGGGGATAAAATGCTCCAGCAAATGTGCAATAGATCCCGGGGAAAATGGGGAATTTTTAGGAAATGTCCCTTGAGAAGCTGACAGAGCTGAAGAGGGTGCCAGGTGCCAGTCTGGGGAGGTGCCTCCCAGGGCTTGCCTGCTTTCTAAGGATAAATACAAATGGTATTTCTGTCTGCTGTGAGGGTGGAAAGGCACTGGCACAGGTTGCCCAGAGAAGCTGTGGCTGTCCCATCCCTGGAAATGTTCAGGGCCAGGCTGGCTGGGGCTTGGGGAAGGTGTCCCTGCCTATGTCAGGGGTTTGGAACAAGATGATCTTGAAGGTCCCTTCCAACCCAGATCAGTCTGTGATTGTGTGATCTCCCAGGATGGGTGCAGAAGGAATGCCAGCACCTTTCCCCGTGCTGTGCCCCCTGTATGTCTGCTCAGGGTCAGTGGCATCAGTGTGGTTGCTTTGCCACCCAATTAATTTTAATTTAAAATCCCCCAAATGTTAAAGGCAATCCTAGCCAGGCATAAGAAACTGGATAAGAAATGGAGCACGAAATAAAGTTTAAAAAGGCAGTGTAACCATGCTGCACCCTCAGGAGACTGAGCCGGAGCTCATGTGCCCTCCGGGAAAAGGACATCCAAAATTATTTATTACTTTGTACTTTGCCAAGAGTTTCTAAATATCCTGCTTGAAATGGCACCTAGAGAAGTGAGATCTCTTAGAAAGTACGCAAGAATGAGCTATTACAAGTAAGCAGCCCATTAACAGGGATGCTGGTGCATTCTCTCCGGGGGGGAAGGGGGGGGGAAATCCTCCTTTTAGATTGTTAAATGTTTGTTTGCAAATTGAGTGGTGGTTGTTTTATAGTCCTGGTGCAGTCACAGCCAAACACGGGTGCCTTTCTTTCACCTGTGAGCAGTGGGAAGCTGGAATTCCCGGCGAGGGTGATGCCAGGCACCCAGGAGTTAAATGTCACCCAGCCTGGGAATAACAGCTTGGGAAGCACAGCCAGGAAAAGCCTCCTGCACAGACAGAAGGGAATAGCAAACTTTTTCTTAAAAATTGCTTAAATTCTTTGTGTGGCAGAATGTAATCTGCTGGTCAGGGGCAGAGGTGTAGCCCAGTGCTGGATTTGCTGCCCAGCTGAAATGCTTTTCCCTGTGAGGCTGTTCCTAGAGCTGATACTTAAAGCTGTTTAGGAGCTCCTGGAAACGATTCCCCGACAAAGCAAATCGTTTCAGCTAATTAAAAACCTGATGCAAAAGCCCCAGGTAATACTTTGCAACTTAAACAACTTTCTGGGCCGTTTGGAAGAGAAACAATTTTAAAGGAGCAGCTGCTGGCATTATATTTTGCGTGTTGGAGGGCAAGGTGGAGGCACACGGATCTGGTGGGATACAGCTGTGGTTACTGCAGTGCCTTATCCTCCTGGTCATGGTGAACATGGAACCAGGTGAAGGGGAAAGGAGGAAGGCTGGTCGTGTCTCTTGTCCCATGTGGATGGAGTGTCCAAGCAGTGGTAGGTAGCACTGGTGGGGTACAGTGTCTGGAGTGCAAGGAGGCTGTGCTGGGAGGTGGCACAGAGCAGGTGTGGGAAAACCATCTTCCCAACGTACCCTGCAGTCCCAGCTCAGTGCTAGACCAGCCCCTGCATGCTGCTGTCGTGATCCCCACTTCTGCAGGGCATCAGAGAGAAGAAAAGACCAGGGTGCTCTGCAGAGCATCCCCTGTGTTTCAGGCAGGGAAGATCCAGCCCTGAGAGATGTTCAGGCTCAGTCATGCAGAAATCCATGGTGACACCAGGGAAGGGAATAGTCCCAGCTCCCCCCCCAGCCCCTCAGGCAGGAGGTGGTGGAGCCCGGGCTCCCTCTTGCCAGGTCTGGAAGCCTCTGCGAGGGCTCTGCCTCCTTTGCTGAGGATTATTTCAGTTCTGTTTCTGCCTCACCGAGGCCACGCTGAGCCAACGCCAGCTGTCCCTGTCCGTGCCAAGCACTATTTGGGAAGCAGGGCAGGCTTTTCCCTGTCTCTGCTCTCCGTGGCTGTAGGTCCCCCACAAGCAACCCTTCAGCTGCCTCAAAGCTCATCCTGGCTCCAGACCCCCTCAGCAGAGCACGGGGCTTTATTTCCAAAGCCTTTTCTTCACTGCTGCTTTGCCTCCTCATCTTCCCACTGCCATCTGCTCTGCCTGCTAAAATAAGTCTGTGCTGCGGGTGAGCTGTGCTGTGCTCGGGGAGCCCCGTGCTGCCCTGCCCAGGCTGCTCAGCACACAGAGACCCTCCCCTGGGCATCTCGTGGCCTCGGGGAACAGGAGGGGAGGGTTTGCCCCCCCTCCAGCTTCAGGTTTATCTCTCCACACTAATGGAGAGAGTGGTACCCACCCAGGGTGATGCCTTGGAAGGGACTTGGCTTTTCATGCTGGAGATGCTCATCTCCCACTTGGGGCAGATGGTGACTTGCTGAGACTGGCTGCCCAAATTTTAGTCTGTTAAGTGAAATAAACCCTATATTAGGAGGCCTTAAGTCTGTGGAGAACAGCCCAAGTCCTTCATACCTCCCTCATCCCTTGATGTTCTTTCCCATGCCCTCCTTATGGAAATGTAAGGAAATGGACACACGACCACCCCCACTACCCTTTTCCTTGGAACGATTAAGTCTCAAAGGCAATTTTTCTGTGAGCCCCTTTGCACTCAGTTAAGTGGATACCCAGGACTGGGTGGGATGGGAGTCACTCCATGCTCTGCCCTATAGCAGAGCACAGTCCTGCATCGGCCTTTGGCACTTCTCACAACCCAAAACCAAGGAGAAGAGTGAGGCTGACAGGTGAGGAGATGATGTTTTGCACACTTAGCTCAGAGACATCATTGCCATGGGTTACTGGAAGAGAGAGTACAACAAAACACTACAACCCAGAGGGAGGATTTGGGGGAAATGCAGACACCTTTGGGAGTGATAAGAGGGCTTTGGGATCTTTAGATGGGATCTCTGAATGCTTTGTGTTTTCCCATGCCATGGCTAGAAGTCCTTGCCCATTATTTGTGCCATGACTGGGAGATAAGTAGCAGCCTCTGAGCTCTGAGATGAGGGGCTTTTATAGGGCTTTTTTTTGCTAGGATATTTTTAATTGTTTGGGGCTCAAAGAGTACCTGGTTCCCAAGCAGGTTGAAGCAGTAAGCATTGATTTCAGAGGGGTTTGGTTGACTCAGAGAACAAATACTCTGAAAAAAATTAGGTACCTGATTTGGGAATAACCCCAGAAAGCGTGGATGTGGGTGTGAGGACAGGACCTGCACTGTGGGTTTGCTGAAGGCTCTCCAGGTGTGGGCTCTGTCCAGGCCAGGGCAGCATCCAGGCTCTGGAGCTGGACCCTTGGGATTCACATGTGCAAGTGCTGGCTCAGGTGAGGGAGCTGCAGTGTCAGATCCCACTGGCTGCTGGGAATGAACACCCGCGCTCGGGTCTGCGAAGGAGCTGTGAAATTTCCATCTTTACATAATTTCCTGATTTACTCCGAGCTGTTAAGTATGACCAACAGTCATCTGTTTGCTGAGAGCAAATAGGACATGAGGAACAGAGGAGCAAACTAGAGATAGGCAGCAGTATTTTTAACAGATCTGGGTTTTTCTTTGGGCTGGAAGTCAGGGGAGTGTTGCCAGCCTTCAGAGGAGCAGGTTTCTGCAGTGGTCCTGAACTGATCTTAAAGTGGAGCTTCTTAAATTACTTGAAGGGTTTATATGAGGTGGTTCCTCCTGTGGCTTCAGGAGCTATGAGGTCCCGTAGACTTCTGTCTGTCTGCAGAAAGGGCAGCTGGGGAAGGAAATGGCTTCGCAGATCATTTTAAACTGAGTAAACGTGTAATTCATGTGACTTTCTAAATTATTTTTTAAAGCAACCATTTTATGTGGACTTCACCACTTCATTTCATTTTAGCTTCTTAGCTTCTTTTTTGCTGCCTTTACTCTTGAGATGGAAAATCTCAGCTCTTCCACCCCAGTTCCTACCTCCTGGCTGTGGAGAGACCCGGCACTGCTGGTGGGAACATCCTTCCCAAGCCAGGGTCACCATCAAATCATTGCTTGGCAGCTGGGGGGCTATCAGCTATTTTTGACAGAAATTTAGCTTAGAATAAGGTGGTTTTGAAAAGAATCTTAAGTTTTAAAATAATTCTTGAAGATGATGAAAATATACTGGCACCACCAAAACACATTATCCCTCTGTAGGCAGCTCGTGATTCCTGACTCCATCAAAATGCCCACAATCTGGGCTGTGAGGAGGCAGGAATCACTCAAGATGAGGACAGACAGCGAGGATGGGGGATGCTTTCCCAGCAAGGATGGCTGGGAACTGGACCCAGGCAGGTGGGAGATGCTGGCTGTGCCACTCTAGCTGTGCTGTGGGCAGCAGGCCAGGGCATGGGAGAGGCTGTGCAAGGCACAGGCTTGGAAAGACGCTGCTGTGTGTAATTTGGGGAATAAAATGGCTCATCCATCTCCCTTGTAACAACTCATGTTTCTAGAACGTTTCCCAGCCTTTTACTGTAATAGTTTATTGACCTGCACAGCAGCATGAAAGATTATGAGAGTTAATTTTTCAAGCTTATCACTTGATTTATTCCATAAAGGTAGTTCATTTAATTAAAATATTTCTGCTACTGGAATCAGGATTCACAATCTTGAAGCCTGGAGCAGGGTGTGTGGGCTTTTTTGAAGCAGCAGTCTTAATGTGGTGAAACAGCATTGCCCACAGAAACCAAAGCGTCCAGTTCCCTAGGAATATATGTATTTCAGGGCAAAAATCATGGATGCAGGTGTCTCCTCTCAGTGGTGCATCTCCTTGCCATGAAAGGATCATGGGAAGGGGGGTTTGGTGCGTCTCAGCAGTAGAGCCCTGAGTACCCTCAGCCATCTCCACATGGGGGTTTCGGGCTCTGCCAGCATAGGGTTGTCTCTTGGGAAAATATATTTTTAAAGTTTGGTAAGCATTATGTGACTGTGCAGGAACTGCAGGATGTCAGTTTGTGATGTCCCCAACTTCCAAGCTGTACCACTGAGGGCTCGCCAACATGCTTTGAAAATGATCCATCGTGATTGTGAAAGAGGTTCAAATCCCATTTGCTGCTGCTGGACTGGTTTGGGGTGAGGGGACGGGGGACTGAGCAGCTCATAGTGGGGAGGAAGCTGAAGCTCCGGGAGATGCAGATTTCCTTCTGGTTTGGAAACAAGAGACTGATAGACACTTGGGGCTCTCTGCAATTTAAAAGAGAGCAATCAGACAGCTTGAATCTGCTTGTATCAGATGCAGCAAATTACTAGTTGGATGGCTGGGTATTTTAGTCAACACTAGTGACTATGAAAAAAAGAAGATTTTGGTTAAATAAGACTCCTCTGACAAACTTAGCTTTTCTTGGATTTTCTTTCATTCTGTTGAAAAAACACACAGAATAGTGTATTTGTTTTCTGCAGAGTTGGCCAGGTTTCCCTTAGCAGGCACTATTTTGCTGCAAACTTGAAGTCTTCCGCATGCAGATTCAAATGGTTCCTGAGGAGACACAGTTACTGCGTCAAATGTGTGCGTGACACAGCAGTGTGACCACAAGGAGCACCTTATACCTACAGCACCCCTGCTCCAGTGGGGACTGGGCTCTGTGGGGCCAGGTATAGGTTCTGCTGGACCTGCTGTGCGTCTCCTGGGCGTTATTGTGGGGTTATTATCATGCAGCTGGAGTTTGGAGCTGCTCCTGCTGCCGCTAACCTTGGCTGAGAAATACATCCTGATAATGGGGGCTGTTAAAGATAAGGCTGGCTGGCAGGCTGATAAATCTCGTTAAGGAGTACTAGATCATGGAGTAAATTACAATGCATGGCCAGATCAATTCAGACAAAAATGAACAATATATTACTTCTTTATCGGTCGAGGAGAATGGACTCCTGGCTCTGTGCTAGTGGGTTTGGAGGCTGGATGTGGAGCTGTGGTGGATGGAAGTGATGGAGATTGCTGAGAAGATGCAGCTTCTCAGTGGATGCATCCCTGGCAGTGCAGGAGCAGGAATCCAGCAGGGTCCGTGGGGAGGGTACACTGGGCGGAACTAGTCTGTGTGTGGGTGAGAAGGGACAGGGGGCCTGGACAAGAGGACAAGAACCATGTTCCTCTCTCCAACATCGTTAGATGGTGGTCATCAAGTCTGGTCTGCAACGACTGTAAACAATCCAGACAGCTTGATAAATGTCACACTGGAGCAAAATGGGAAAATTGGAGCTTGGCATCCTTGGGACAGCCATAGCTAATCTGTGAAAACCAGACCAAACCCTCTGCTGCTTTAATACCGTTGGCTGGATTTTATTGTGAACAGAAAATCTTCTTAATTCTCCATCCATTTGGATCCAGTCTCTCGGAACTGAGCTAGTAGTTAATTTAGCTCTTTCTCTGAGATGAAACAGAGAGGAGGCTCGGTGAAAAGGAAAATGGAAAGTGCATCAGGCTTGCTCTCTTGTTCCTCCTATTTTTCTTACTCTTTGTGATTTTTCTTTTTCTTAAATACTCAGTGAGTGCTCATGTATCTCCTCCCACCATGGCACCTTCAGGTGCCCAGCCTGGATATGGGATTTCTCCCACTGCTTTGGAAAGATGCTCACTGCAGGAGGGGACATTGGGTAATTTAGGTCAAGATAGCTGAAGATGTGTGGTATTGGCCAATGGCCAGGAAAAATAGGAGCACATCCAGATTGTAAATAACAACAGAGATAAATGACTGTAAAAGCTGCTGCCCAGTGGTGGCAACTGGATGAAATCAAGGGTAAAATCTGAAATCTATGAAATCTGGACCAAAATGCTGAGGAGTGACCAGGTACAGATGGGGGTGGCTGATAGTAACCTAGAGGATGTCCCTTTGGAGCAGGTTGGGGGTTGGCCTCCATATCTCACCTGACCATCTCGAGGCAAACCTGCTTGCGTTCACCTCCACTTCCATTGCCCTGCTGGCAGCTGGCATCTCTGCTTCCCATTCCTGAGGGCAGCTGGTTTATTGCTGGATGTCTGTGTTAATGCAGGAGCATGGCAGCAACGCTGCTGCTCAGCAGACCATTCCCAGGGCAATGGATGCTCACCCACAGCCCTCGGAATTGGTCCCGTGGCTTTTAGACAAGCCAAAAGCATCAAAGTGCTCTCTTCAATGTCCTACTGATTTTTTTAAATTTTATTATTTTTAATCTAATGAACTGGAAGGAAATATGTTGAGTGGGGAGAGATGTCTATATATATTCTGCAAAAGCACCGGTTTCCAAATTTTGGACAGCTGTGTACCCTTTTTTAGCAGCCCCTTCACACAACCCACACAGCACCCAGGCTCTCGCCATCGGCTCGTTTGGAAATACGCTTCCTTGATTGCAAAATAGTTTAAATCCTTTGACTTAGAAACATTCTTGCTGTTCAAAAAGGATTTTTTTTTTTTAAAGCTCCAAAAATACAGAAGGTGCTTCCTGCCGCAGCAGCTGCCCTAATTTTGGAGGTGGTGGAAGGTGGACAGGGATGAGCGGGGGGAGCCTGGCTTGTGGAGCCTGGCTGCACAGGGATGCAGGTGATGAGGTGCTCCCAAGGTCGGAGCTGCTGGAAGCTGCTGGCCATGGAGGCTTCAGCTGGATGCCAGAGCTGGGCATGGGGGGGTTTATTCTGGGCTCCCAGCCACATGATCTAAACAGACTGTCCAACTGGCCCCTTGGCATTTGAATCAGTCAAGGTGAGCTTCTTTCCCAGTTCCATGGAATAAAATTATTGGGGTTCGGCAGTGAAATATCAATATCAAAATGTAGCGTGAACTTGACTAACAGCGTAATTCCTGATAACATGGAAGAGTTGGTGGCCTTTTCCTCTAGCCTCTGTCAAGCGAAATTTGGGAAGGACCCTTTCTGGGAGCCCTGGAACAGCTCAGGAGACAGAAGAGCAGGATGGCTGTCCACAGGTCAGCAGCCCAAAAAGCCCATCCATTTGCTGAATTCAGACAATGAACCTGGTGAAGGGTCTGGAGCACAAATCCTGTGAGGAGCAGCTGAGGGAGCTGGAAGGGCTCAGCCTGGAGAAAAGGAGGCTCAGGGGGGACTTTCTCTCTCTCTACAACTACCTGAAAGAAAGTTGTAGCCAGGTGGATTCTGGTCTCTTTTCCCAAGTAACAAGTGATAAGATAGTGGAAACAGCTGCAAATTGTGCCAGGGGAGGTTTAGATTGGATATTAGAAAAATTTCTTCATGGAAAGAATTGTCAAGCACTGGAACAGGCTTCCCAGGGAAGCGGTAGAGTCACCATCCCTGGAGGTGTTTAAAAGGCACACAGCTATGGCCCTCAGGAACATGGTTTACTGGTGGGCTTGGCAGTGCTGGGGACACAGTGGTCTTAGAGCTCTTTTCCAACCTAGACAATTCCATCATTCTATGATTCCACCTCCATTTCTGCCCCGGGACAGGCTGCCCAGGATGATGATGCCGTGGCCTGAGGTTACAGCTGTTGGAGTTTGAGGCTGGGCAAGAAGCTGAGGCAGGGGCCAGGCTGGCCACGGTGGTGACAGCCACGTCTGCAGCTCTGCTAGAGCCGCAGAGGCTCGTGCCGCTTTCCCCTTCACCGGCCCGGCCATCGGCTGCTGCAGTGGAATAAGCTGGACTTGGCAGGAGCACAGCTATTCCTCGAAGGCGAGCGGAGGGGAGCGTTGCTATTACTCATCAGTCAAAGACTTTCAGCTGGAATAATCCTCCACTGGCTATGCAGAGTATCGAACCGCAGGGTGGGAGGCTGTGAGCCCCACAGGAGCCATTTCACTGACCCTGGGGCTCTGCCATGGAGGGACAGTGCATCCCTGCCACAGCCAGGAGCAGGGAAGGAACAGAAACCCTGGGAGAGACAATGAACAGGACTGCGGTGGCCACTTTGGCACCTGGCTGTTTTCTGGCTCCCCATCTCTGCTCTGCTTTCCAAGGCACTGGTAAAGGGGATGGGTGGTGGGGCAGACACCCTGCTTCTGCTCCAGGCCCCCTCCAGATAGATTTGGGGAGGGGAGGGAGTGCTGGAGCATTACACACCATCTCCCCTGTGGCTATTATGGAGCCAGGACTGAGAGAAGCCTCTGCTCATGTCCTTCCCTTCCCTCCGTGCATGCTGATGGCAGCCCCAGAGCTCAGCAGCTTCTCCCATCCTCTCTTTCTGTCTCTTTTTTCCACCTGAGAGAGGTCCCAGCACAGAGAAGGCAGAGGGATGGAATGGAGCAGATGGGAGGCAGAAAACAAGCCCTGCGAGGCAGAGCTCATCCCAGCGAGCTCATTACCCTGCATTGCTTTTAATCACATTATTGCAGTGTGAAGGCCAACGATACATCACACACATCTAAAATAGAGCTGGGGAGGGACCATCAGCTCCATCAGCCCGAGAGAGGCCACAGGAACAGATAAGAATAGGCTGTTGCTGGAAAACACATCACTGGGTTGCTTAGTCAATTGCTATATTTAGCAAGGGATTGAAATAAATGTGGTGGCTTTCGGTGGGGCTGATCTGTGAGCCTGGGTTGCACTAATACTTGCCTAGTTGATGGTAATGAAGTCAATTAGTGTGGAACAGTTGGCAGCCAAGGAGACTTGGCTGTGGAAGGTGTGTGTGGTCCCTTCTCTGTCTTTCCCTGTGGATGGACCTGGGACCTTGTGGCTTTACGCTGGGAGTGTGCTGGCTCTGTGAGTGAGGGAATTGGGAAGGGGAAAGGATGTGTGGGGAGCCCAGGGAGACTGCCAGCCCCCTTCACTCCTCCAGCCTGGCAGACTGGGCCTGTCTGTGGCCAGCTGGGCTCCAGAAACACAGCCTGCTCTGCTGACCAGCACTTGGGAGTTGTGTTTAGTGCTCCTTTTTTATTTATAGGTTTTATGGATATATATATATACACATGCTAAGCTTCAGAAGCAGCACACATATGCTTGCAGTTAGCAAGCACACATGCAGACAGCTCTGCATCTAGCTTGAGTGGGATATTGAGGTGTTTTTAGAGGAAAAAAGGCACAATCAGGACAACAGAATACCCCACATCTGCCCTGTCCTGGAGGTGGTTGTCCCATGGTGATGTGGAACACACAATGCCACACTGTCCCCAGGGCTGCCCCTGCCTGCCTGCTGCCCCCCCAGTCTCCCTTGGTCTCAGTGCCCTGTGGTGCTGGGGCACCTGAACCCCCTCTGATCTGTTCCCACCATAGATGCAGATCCCACAAGCTTCTCCTGTGTGTGCTCCATCTCTCCTCCTGATCTCTGGTGTTTTGCCATCACTGCGCACGTTTTGTTTCCTTGCCCTCATTTCAAATCCCATCACTGCCTCAGCCTCCTAGGAGAGATAAGGGCTGGGGCGGAGGTAAAACCAGGCCCGTGGTTGTCTGCTGATGGCACACACTGTTCAAAACACCCCTTGTGAATGTGCCCTCCTTGGACTGTGATGTGCATCCTCCCCTCAGTAGATGAGCACCCCCAAGAAGAGCCTTTGACACGGGTCAGCACACTCTCCCTCACCTCCCAAAACTGTGGCAGCTTGGTCAAAGGCATTTGGCAGAGGTGTGGGGAGGGGATTTGGAGGGATTTGGGAGCTGGGAGAATGGGCTGAATCCAAGGAGGAGAGAGCATCAGCCAGTGCTCAGACAGCAGCATCTGAAATGAATGAGCACCAGGGTTTGCCCAGGAAGGCTGCTGGCAAAGAGCGTATCTTGGCCAAGAGGAAGGAATGGCAGAGGAGTGCTTAGAAGGTGGGGAACTTGCCAGCCAGACCCCCAGCACTGCCCAAGGAGGGTCTGAAACAGCCCTGGCAGCCAGTGATCAAGTATGACTCAGTCCCTTTCCTTTAACGCTGTGCTAAAAACTATCCACAGCACGGACAGAGCTGCAGTGTTCTTAGAACAAGGATGCAGAGTGCTTGGGAAATGGGATCACACGGTGAGATGCCCCCATTTCTGCTGTGGGAGGGTGTGTGTGTGTGTGGAAGGTGTCTGGATGTCAAGAGCCCTCCTAAACAGGAGCTTTCATGCAAGTGGGGCCATGAGGAGTGCTTGGGAAGTGATTTTATGAGGTTCTTGTTAATTTGGATCTTGATTCAGATACCAGAAGTGTTTTCCATATTTTCCAGGCACCCATCTGTCACAGTGATGAGCCCTGCACAGTACTTGTCAGCAAATAAATGAAATATTCTGGTGAGATTCACTGCATTTAATGCTGGGAGATGAGATCTGGCTTGCGAGATACTTATACCTCATGCTGCTTATCTTATTTTGTACAGATTTTTGTCCCAGTACTTTAATAGATACTGTTTTGATTGTGTAAAATAATACTGTAGAGCAAAAATAACTGGGCAGAGTCACAGAGGTGATATTGTGGGGAGCTGTTTGCGCTGGGATGAAAACCATGGCTGAGCATCCCCCAGGCACTGGAAAGATTGCAGCGAGAGTGTAGGGGGTGATGGGGATGGTGGGACTGGTAGCCAGGAGCTAACTGGGGAAGCTGGAAAGCCTCTGGCAGTGCTGGCTCCCATCAAGTCTCTCAGAACTCCAAGTCACTGAACAGAGGATTCATGTGCAACTGTGATGCTGAAGCTCTCTGGCTCCCTCATTAAAAAAAACCCAGCGGCGCTGGGGGATTCAGTGTTTAATTAACTTGCCAAGTGGTAACGTTGACCAGAATTATGCAGGAAGACTTCTATTTTAGTTAATTACAGTTTTGTTGTAGCCCATTAGTGAATTAAAACAATTGCAGGGTAAGACCCGGCGGAGGTTGGCGAGCGTGGCTGTGGCCACCTGCCAGCCAATTCCAGAGCTGCAGGGTGGCTGGGGGCACCCCCGGGCATGCAGCCCCCCAGTGCAACTGACCCCGAATGTTCCCACCCTCCCTCACCTCCTGGGAGGGAGCCTGGGCAGCAATTGGCATGGCACTTGCTGCCCCTTCAGCAACCTGCAGGAATTGTGGATGTATCCAGCATTCCCCAATACCATTCACATGGTGGGCAATTAAAAACTGGGATGGTAGCTACCACTTGAATATGATGCTTTGAACGAAGCCACATGCCCTTGGTCACTCATGCCCAAGGCTCTGTCCTGCCGCTCGTGACCACAGCAGCACTGCTCCTCTCTCCAGAAACCCACTTTTTCCATAACTCCTCTGCAAATCCCAGTGGTTTGGAGGTGAGAAAGGCAAGGAGCTCAAGGCCTATAAGCTGATAACCAGCTGGACTGGTCAGCCCCCAGTGCCCTCACCCCCCTGCCTCTGACTGGCTGGTTTCCAGTGTGCCCTGCCATGCCAGCGCCTCTCCACTTCAGATTGCATCTCAGGTGCACTTTGGTTTCATCCCTCTCTTTAATTATTGATGCTCTCCTCTGCCTGGAGCCTGCTCTGCATCCCGGCAGTGTTGCCCATCTTCCCTGCATGCCAAGCCATCCTTGGCCCCAGCTCCCCATTGCCTGTCCTCCATGTAGTTAAACCCCCCATGCCCACCACAATAGTGGTCTTGAGGCAGCAAACCTCAGTGACAGGCAAGCCCCCATCCTAATCCTGATAGGGGCCAAGGTTTCCAGCATCTTTAAATGTGGAAACTCAGACAGGCACGACCATGCTTTTGCCATAAGCTCCTTACCCACTTTCCACCTCGGCGAGGGGCACCCTGACTTCCTGGATATCCAAGGGTTCGGACATGCAAAGCACTAAATACAGCCTAATTATTATTATCTTCGTGGGATCTGGTTAATCTCGATGGGGATTTACAAGCTGTTAGCAAACCAGCCGATCCTCCAATGTTTGCATTTTTCTCAGGGGCAGCTTAATCCCCTTGGCCGTGTTCGCTGGGAAATGCCCGAGGCCAAGTTATAAGGAGGAGGGAGCTGCCTCAGAGTCCGTGGAGATGCTGTGGGATAACCAAACACCAAGCTAATAACGCTGTGGGACCGCAGGAGAGGGATGGATCATTTGCCAGCAGCAGAGCGTGGGGGGCTGACACGGGACTGGGAGGTGCTTCAGCTTTAGCATCCTCATGGAGCCTCTGGGTTTTACCACCCAGATGCATCACAGGTGTCAGTGCTGGGGCTGATGGAGCTGCGGAGGTCTCTTAAGGATGGAATGAAGAGCTCAGAATGGTTTGCCAGAGGCATTCCCTCAGGCACGGGCAGCTTTGTTTGCCTCCCCCTTTCCGCAGCTGCCGCGGGCAGGATTTCTTGTGGGAGCCGGGCAGCTCACAGCTGCTGCTGCTGCTGGAGTATTCACTGCAGCCAGTGCGGGGTGTGATGGCAAACGCTGTGCTGGCTGCTGCAGCACGGTCTGTGCTCACACACGGCTCCACGCGGCGCTGGCTGTGACAGGGACAGGGCCCTCCCACAGCTCCGGAAAATTCAGTTATCCCTTCACTGGTTTTCCACCGTCTAAGGCGGTAACCACACAGTGATTTTCCACAGGGATTCAGACTGAAGCACAGAGTGCTGGACTGTCGGTAGCGTCTCCCTTGAAGACCCTGGAGGTGCTGAAGGAAAAACCAGGAAGAGAAAATGCAAATTGCATATATGTCAGTCTCTCATTTTGGGTGTTTGCAGGGCTTGGCCAGCACCTCTCATGGCTGGCAATGGCCAAGGACCCCCTCTACCTGCCCTTTCCTGGTTTCTGCTTCCCCACTGTACCTGTGCCTTCCTGCCTGCTTTGGAAGATGAGGAGCATTTCAGAGTGGAGCTCCACAATCTTTTTGGCAGGGCTATTTTTAACAGAGGTTGTTCCCTTATCCACTTCCCAGTGTGGTCCCATGAAGAGTAGAGCTGTCACATCTGTGAGAGCAGGATGGCAGGGTGAGCTGCTCAAACTGGGGCAGCTGCCAAGAGGAATGGCTGCAGAGCCACAGCTGGGAGGAACCTAAAGGAGGAGGCTCAGAGCAACCTGCAGAGCCATCAGATCGCAGAATCATAGAATGGTTTGGGTTGGAAGGGACCTTCAAGATCATCTCATTCCAACCCCTCTGCCATGGGCAATGACACCTTACCCTAGACCAGGTTGCTCCAAGCCCCATCTAGCCTGGCCATGAACACTTCCAGGGTTCGGGCATCCCCATGAAATGTGCCATTACTGTACTTGCCTGGTTTTGGAGGACCCCTAAGCCTCATGCTGATGAGATTACACCAGGGATGACTCCTGTCTCTCCCTTGGACACAAGAGCCTCCTCCTCCTTTGATGGAACTTGATTGGCACCCAGCCTCCACTGTTGGTACCTCGTGGCCAGTGTTGGTCTTCCATGGTTTTCCATGGTCTTCCTGGGCTTGAATTTTGCCCTGAAAGGGCAAAAGCATCCATACCCATCCCACATCCGTAGGTCTTCCAGCCAGCATGATCTGGCAGGTTGGGACATGATAGGCACGGGCAATGCCCTGGATGAAGTAGGCTGGGTAGTTCAGGGCAAGCTGATTTCCTCCTGCAGGACCATGCTGGGAGCTGGTAGGATGGCATGGTAGAGAGGGATGGGCAGGAGCTGAGCTGAGCTCTGCCCCCGTACATCTACCCATCCCCTCTGCATCGCATCCCTCTGCTCACTGCCTCCATCAAGGAGGGAGCTCTGGTGAAGAAAAATGGGATCCCTGAAAGAAAAATGAAAGGTCGTGTATTTCCATGAGGCAGGGTTTCAATTTGTGTCACACAATCACATTTCCTTCTGCAGTCTAGAATAATTACACAGCGGAGCGGGGCGAGCAGATCTGATTCAGAGGCACGGGGACAAGAACGAGTTCTGAAATAAAAGAAGACAAATGCAATCATTAAGATACAATAGGCTGCACTTGCCCCTTAATTAGACTTTCTCTTTGATTAAGCAGTAATTAAATATTACCGTGCTGAAAGGGATTTTTTTAATGGCCCTCTGAAGCCCTAATGTATTCTTAAGATGTTTGTGCGAAGAGCAGGGGCTGCTGCAGGGTGCTGGGAGTGGGAGGACGTTTTACTCCTGCCCCTTCCCTGCAGGAGCAGCCTTCCCACCCCTCTGCTCCCCAGAGAGGGTGGGCTGGGTGGCTGCTCCTGGGCTGGATTGCTGCAGGAGTGAAGTGTCCATGGGGAAGCCTGCTCCTGCTGGCCACCAAGAGCTGCAAGGCACCTCCAGCATCTCATCATAACCTGGAGCCTCCTGGGATGCAGGTGACAAGGCTATCACAGTGCTGCTGTACTGTAGGTATGGAATTTAGAGTCATAGAATAGAACCATAGAATTGTGTCGGTTGGAAAAGACCCTTAAAACCATGGAATCCAGCCATTTCCCCAGCAATGCCAGCCCATTAAACTGTGCCCCTAAGCACCACATCTACATGTCTTTTAAATCCTCCAGGGATGGTGACTCCACCACTTCCCTGGGCAGCCTGTGCCAGTGCTTGATAACCCTTTCAGTGGAGAAATGTTTCTTAATATCAAATCCAAACCTCCCCTGGCACAACCTGAGGCCATTTCCTCAATGTCATTTTGATGAATTTCATCTTCTACAGGCAGACCATGGCCTCTGTGGCCCCAGGGGACACAGCTGGCTCGCAGTCCTGGCCCCAGGCTGGTCCAGCTGAAGACCAAGTCCACACCTCTGACAGTGTGACAGCTCCTCAGGGCCAGTCCCTCTGAGGTTGGCCACGCCGAGCTTTGGGAGTCATGGATCAGCAATGGAGGAGTCTGGGAAAAGAACCTGGAGCTTATTGTGCTGTTAGCAGCAAAACCAAAAAGACTTAAAATGCTGAAACATCTAAAGGAAAGGAGATGTCAGGCCCCTATTCCTGGACATTCCTGAGTGGGTAAAAATAGCCCTTGGGCAATCTGGGAGGGGAAAATGCTTCTGATCTCTTAATGCAGAGCCCCTGCTGTAGCCCTGCAGGCTCTCTGCCACTCACAGCCCCGCTTGCCTCTGCTTTTCCCAGGCCATAAAACAACAGCTCTTGCTGAGAATTTCACTAGACGAGATTGGCTTGTTCTTTTTCTGCACAGCATGTACTTTGGGTAATATCTTTGGGAAATTTTGGCATACTTGTGTACCCAGCATTTCTGTTAACCTAGAAAAAAAGATCCCTAAGTGTTATGATTATGCTATTAAATCTTTATTATATCAAAGAAAACAAATCGGAGTGAGAGAGGAGCTGTATGGAGCTGAGAAGTGTTAAGCTACAGTAGTAATCTGCCTTTAATTGTTTAATTTCACTTAAACCCAAAAATACTGCAAGGCTGGAGAATGAAAGAGCTGGTGATGCTTGAGGGATTGTGGAGGAGAATGTGCAATCCCTGTGCCATAGCTGTGGTCCCTCTGGCTGTGCATCACTGGGTTCTGCACAAGGGTAGGGGTGGGTTTAAGCTGGATTGGATGGTTTGTGGGGTATGGCTACAACACTGCGCGCCCCTCTGCAGCCGGCTATTTGGTCTGGGTGGGCTGAGTCCTTTGCACCCTGTGTCCCATCAGCAGAGCTCCTCTCAGGTGAGATCCCTGCTGGGGTGAAGCTCCCAGACTCTGACCAGTGTTTTTTCCTTTTTCTTCTTTTGCAGAAGAACGAATGGCTGTGCTTGAACTGCCAAACCCAACGGCTGCTCGAAGGCAGCCTCGGCGACCCTGCCCCGATGCCACTGCCTACCCCAAAGCCACCATCCACTGGCTCCCCACGGCACCAGCCGCCCACCGCCGGCCAGCAGCAGAGAGCACCCACGCCGGCACCCGTGCCCGCCGAGCCGGCACCACCCCCCGAGCCACAGCCCTCGCCTGCCAGGAGCCTCCGGGCTGCCGAGCAGAGTAGGACTCCAAGCTCCACCCCAGCCGAGAAGAAGCCCCCAGCACCGGCAGAAAAGAAGGTCCCAGCACCGGCAGAAAAGAAGCCCCCGGCACCAGCAGAAAAGAAGGCCCCGGCGCCAGCAGAAAAGAAGCCTCTGGTGTCGGCAGAAAAGAAGCCCCCGGCGCCCGTAGAGGAAAAGCCGCTGCCCAAAGCTGCCCCAGAGCCTTCCAGAGCTCCTGAGATCACCACTCCAAAGGGGAAAAGCGTGACCCCCAAACCAGAAGTGGAGAGCAAGGAGAGCCGGGCACCCCCCGAGGCACCGCGGGCGAAGGAGCAGGAGGTGAGCTCTCAGGGTGCATCCAGCTCTGAGCATCCCTGGAGACTGCATCCTGCCCCAGGCTGGCTTGGTGCTGAACTGTGCCTCTGATGGCAGTTGTGCTCACAAATGAGAATTATTCCAAGTTAGAGCACAAACCATGTTGTCAAGGCCATTTGCCCCAGGAAATAGTCTTTTGGGGAATGGTGAGTTCCAAACACTGCTGTCTCAGCATTCCCAAATGTCTTAGGACCTTCACAGGCTCCATGGCAGCATGCTGCTATTTGCCTTCTGTTTATTAGGATTACATCAATTGGAGCATAATGTGATGGTTCAGGTCATCTTTGGCCTTTGGATTTGTTTTAAAATAATATAAAGGCAGTTGGATTTGTCTTGAAATGGAAGACTCATTTCCCCACATTCCATGCTGCAGCAGTGGGCATTTTTCAAGCTCCTTGTCCCACTTTTTGTAAATTCAGGACAATTTGTGGAAACATTTGGCTGCCTTGGGATAGGGTTCCCCTGTGAGCAGCCATCCCAGCAGCAACCAGCAGAGCCCCCTGGGAGGAGGGGATGCAGCAGGAGGTCCCCACCAGCCAGGAGAAGTTGGCTGCCCCCTTCACCACTGTGCAGCTCCCAGAGAAGAGGCTCCTTGTGCCCCCAAGATCAACTGGTCTGTGATGTGTCTATGCTGGAGGGGTGACAGGCCTGCCAGTAGCACTGGGACTGGGTGGGATGGCAATGTCCCCATAGCTGGAAGGCTTGTCCCCCACACTGCCTAATTGCAATTAAAGCCAATTAAAGGAGCCTCTTTATTTCTGACATCTAATGAGGATCCTGCGGGCCATCCTGCTTCTGAAGGGTGCTTTGAGGGTTGGCGGCCTGGTTTTTAAAGCATATTTATTAGTTCCCTGATGCCTTTGTCCCCAGGGCCATTTGCTGTGCCACCCCCTGCTTGCAGCACTCCCTGTCACCTGCCTTCGTTAGCACACACAGGTTGCTGATGAGCCACTGAGTTCAGGGCCATGGTGAGGCTCCAGCCTTCATGCTGGGCAGGCTCCCAGCACCACCCAGACCTTCTGCATGCTCCCTGGGAGGGGGCTTGGGGGGAGGCAGGGGCAGCGGCTCTGGAGCCTCCCAGGTCTGATGCTGTGCTCTTCACTGCCTGCAGGATGGGAGCAAGCCTTACCCCCCGGACCTGTCCCGCAGCCCCCAGAGCCTCAGCGACACGGGCTACTCCTCCGATGGCATCTCCAGCTCGCAGAGCGAGATCACAGGCCTGGTGCAGCAGGAGGAGGAGAAGCTGAGCAGCACCGGGCTGGCTGGGCAGAGCCCTCCCAGCCCCTCCGAGCTCACCAAGCTGGAGAGCAGCATGCGGCCCCTCCTGGAAGGCCGGGGTGCCCCACCGGAGCCCACCGAGCGTGGCAAGGGCCGCTCCGAGACACAGGAGGACCAGCGACAACGGCAGCGGCCACGGTACCTCTCTATCACCCCCGAAGCCTTCGACTCGGATGAGGAGCTGGAGGACATCCTGGAGGAGGATGAGGAGTGGGATAACCAGCGGGAGCGGCGGGAAAGTGCTGAGTCCTCAGATGAGTTTGGCAGCAAGCTGCGGCACGACTACGTGGAGGACAGCAGTGAGGGGGGCTTCTCCCCAGTGCCCCCACGGGCCAAGGGCCGGGAGGCAGAGGTGAGCGATGAGGAGTTCATGAGGAGACAGATCCTGGAGATGAGTGCGGAGGAGGACAACCTTGAGGAGGAGGAGGAGGAAGGCTATGGGCGCACCAAGTACAGTGTCTCCAAAGCCGGGCAGAAGGCTGAGGCAGAGAAGGGCAAAGAGACAGCACCGGCCAAGCGGCGCCTGCCTCATGGTGCCAGCAGCATGTACACAGAGGAGAGGAAGGAGGTGGAGGAGGTGGAGGGCGATGAGGTGAGCACGGCCCAGGGTGGGTTGCGGCGATTCAAGACCATTGAGCTGAACAGCACAACTGGCTATGGCCGGGAGATGGAGATGAGCCAGGAGCCAGACACCAGCCTGGACCGGGAGCCTGAGCTGGAGATGGAGAGCCTGACAGGCTCCCCTGAGGAGCGCTCCCGAGGCGAGTATTCGTCCACCCTGCCAGCCACAACACCCAGTTACACCTCGGGCACCTCACCCACCTCCATCTCCTCTCTGGAGGAGGACAGTGACAGCAGTCCCAGCCGCCGTCAGCGGCTGGAGGAGGTGAAACAGCAGAGGAAGGCTCGGCATCGCTCGCACGGTCCCTTGCTGCCCACCATTGAGGACTCATCTGAGGAGGAGGAGATGCGGGAGGAAGAGGAGCTGCTGCGTGAGCAGGAGAAGATGCGGGAGGTGGAGCAGCAGCGTATCCGGAGCACAGCACGCAAGACCAAGCGTGACAAGGAGGAGCTGAGAGCCCAGCGGAGGAGGGAGCGCTCCAAAACCCCACCCAGCAACCTCTCCCCCATCGAGGATGCCTCCCCCACTGAGGAGCTGCGACAGGCGGCGGAGATGGAGGAGCTGCACCGCTCCTCCTGCTCCGAGTACTCACCTTCCATCGACTCAGAGGCAGAGAGCTTTGATGCTGTGACCTCCAAGCTGTACAAGTCAGGCAGTGAGTACAACCTGCCCACTTTCATGTCGCTCTACTCTCCAACAGAGAAGGTGGAGACTGGCCCCAGCCAGCCCACCAGCAAGCCCCTCAAGAGTGCTGAGGAAGCTTACGAGGAGATGATGAGGAAGGCAGAGATGATGCAGAAGCAGCAGGTCCAGCAGACCCAGCCAGCCACTTCCTTTGGCAGCACCTACCAGCAGGTCGGCTACCGCAGCACCGAGGGCCAGAACGGCTTTGAGTACCAGTATGCTGAGGAGTACCGGTACGACAGCGGCCTCACGCACCCCTCCCAGCCTGAGTATCCCGGCGCCCTGCCAAAGGTGGGAGCAGTGTATGAGGAGATCCTGCAGACCTCGCAGAGCATCTCCAGGATGCACCAGTCCTCTTCCTTCGACCTGGCCCTCGAGCAGGGCGAGAAGGTGAAAGGGCAGGAGGAGGCATACCAGGAGAAGCGCTTCCTCAATGCCGAGAGCGCCTACGCTGACCTGTTGAAGCAGAACGGCGGCCCGCTCACCCCTGGCACCAGCCCCACACAGCTCTCTGCTCCCGTCTCCTTTGCCAGCTCCGACAGCAGCACCGGCAAGACCATTCCTGATGTCCGGGTCACCCAGCATTTTGCGAAAGAGGGGCAAGACCTAGCCAAGGTCCAGAGTGCCCCGGCAGCACCCAGCCCAGTATCCAAGGCTGCCACCACTCCTTACGTCTATAGCAAAGGTGCCAGCACAGTGACGACAGCAGCGAGCAGCCCTGGGAGCACACTGCGGAGCTACAGCTCACCAGCTCCAGAGGCCCCATCCATAGCTGGGAGAAGCTACACTCCAGCAAAGAGCACTGTCAGCTATGGCTCACAGACAGAGGACACCAGCAGAACCAGGACAGTGGAGATCAGCGTGCAGACAGCCAGGGAGAAGCTCCCAGCTGCGAGTGACATCAAGCCTGCACTGCCCAAGACGTACCCCTTCTTCAAGACCTCCAGCCCTCCGCTCTCGCCCACCTCCCCCACACAGAGTCCCACCCGCACCACAAAGGCCACGGCAGAGTTTTCCACACAGACGCAGAGCCCCATCCTTGCCTACGAGGGTCCCTCTGCCGCAGCTGCAGGCCCCGACACCTCTTCCCCCATGGTGGCACAGGGGACACAGACACCGCACAGGGCGGGCTCGCCACGCCTGACCCGGCAGGCCTCCTCACAGGACTCCCCCTTCATGGTGATCACACTGGCAGCCGATGCAGCCAGCCAAACCAAGCCAGTCAGCTCCGGCGCCTTGACGTCCCCCACCTCGTCCCCCACCAGACCAAGCCGGCAGCTGATGGCCCATGGTTACACGCAGACACCAGAGCCAGAGCAGCCAGCAGGTGCCTACATCAGGGCACAGCCAGTGAAGGACCATGCCCAGAAAGCACCTGCTGTGACTTCGGCTGCTGACGGCATCACAGGGCTATACAGCTGGGGAGCACTCCCTGCAGAAAACATCTCCCTCTGCCGCATCTCCTCCATCCCCGGCACATCCCGAGTGGAGCCAGGGCCCAAGGTGCCAAGCAGCAATGCTGTGGACTTACGGACTGCGCTGAAGTCTGCCCCTATCATCATAACAGACCAAGGCATGGACCTCACTTCCTTGGCCACCGAGGCCAGGAAGTACTGCCTGACCCTGGACCACATCCCAAGCCGGCAGTCCACAGCCATCCAGCCCTTGATCATCAACCTCAATGCCCAGGAGCAGCCCCACGCCATCATTGCAGCAGCCAGCACTGCTGGCCTGGCCATCGCCTCCCCCATGATCCTCTCACAATCCAAGCAACCTGTGGTCTATGGAGACCCATTCCAGAGCCGTGTGGACTTCGGACAGGGGACTGGGAGCCCAGTGTGCCTGGCGCAGGTGAAGCAGGTGGAGCAGGGAGTCCAGACGGCCACTATCAGAGCCAGTGGCAAGCCTGAGCCTGCCACTGCCCCCCAGACCAAATTTTCAAGGTATGGAGTGCCAGGCCAGATGGTGAAGAAGGATGTGCTCCTCACACAGACTGGTGGGGTGCAGAATGCCGGCGGCCTTCCACAGTCCTTCCCGCCAGAGCCAGGCTCAGAGGTGTACCGGGCAGTGCCGGTGGAGCTGAAGAGCCAGAGCCCTCTCCTTGCCCTGGGTGGCAAGAAGTCCCAGGTGATGATGGTGCAGATGGAGGAGGCAGCCACTGGCCCTGTGACCAAAGTGCTGAAGGAGGAGGCACCGGCCAACGTGCTGGACCTCACGGGTGTGAAGCCGGAGAGCCAGGTGGCCTGCTGTGACATGGTCTACAAGTTCCCCTTTGGTGGCAGCTGCACCGGCGCTTTCAACCCCACCTCCAAGATGCCAGAGAAGAAAGCTGGTGAGGCGACGGTGGCACCTGGCCGGAAAGCCAGTGGGCCCCTATATGGCAGCAGAGAGCCAGAGCTGTCAGAGACCTTTCCCTACCGGGAGCAGCCAGCTCCAGCACCTGCACTCTACGAGGAGCAGAAATTTTACCCAGCCAGCGCCTTTGGCCGCCTCTACTCCTCCATGTCAGACACAAATCTCTCTGAAATCGGGATGAGTTACTACCACACAAAGGGGGATCAGCCCTTCCCCTCCCCAGCAGGTGATGCTGCTGTGGACCTCAGCACCATGAAACACTCCTACAGCGTGGGTTTTGCTGAGGGGGGTTACCTGGGCCAGGGGCTGCAGTATGGCTCCTTCTCCGACCTCCGACAACCAGGAGAGCTGCTGGGCCACCCGTTCCCCATGCGGAGGTACAGCTCAGCCTCCAACATCTACTCCGACTACCGTTTCTCTCCCCGGGGGGATCTGGCCAGCTTCCAGGAGTCCAGCCTGGCCCACTACAGTGCCACCACGGCACGTGAGATCAGCCGCATGTGCGCTGCCCTCAACTCCATGGACCAGTACGGCGGCCGGCACGCCAACGGCCCCGACATGCTGCCCTACGGCCCCAGCGGTGGGCAGGGGGGCACGAGTGGACTGGCAGCTCAGCAACAGGGCCCTGTACCACCCAAACCAGGCAGGATGTACAACCCCACCTTCCCTGAAGGACAGCAGGGCCTCAGCAACCTGGCACAGTACAACGTTCCTGGCGTCCGCCTGGGTGCCATTCGGCAGATGCTTCCTTCCACCGCAACCGTGCGGGCTGCCGATGGCATGATCTACTCCACCATCAACACCCCCATCGCCTCCACGCTGCCCATCACCACCCAGCCGGCCTCGGTGCTGCGGCCCATGCTGCGCGGGCTGTACAGACCCTATGGCCCGGGTGGTGTGGCAGCAGTGCCGCTGGCCAGCCTGACCAGGCTGCCTGTTGTCACCCCCCGTGTCCCACTGGCGGCACAGGGCCTCTACCGCTACCCAGCCCCAAGCCACCCAGCCCCGAGCCACGCAGCCCCAAGCCGTCCAGCCCCAGCAGCCTCGCTCATGGAGACACCTGTCTACCTAGGGAAGCCTGTCAGCACGGCACCAGCGACGGCGGGAACTGGTCCCACTCCCAAAGCCCCCGCTGCTCCCACTGCCCCTGCCAGTGGCTTGCAGAGAGCGGAGCCGCCACCAGCTGCCCCTCATGCAGAGGTCCCAGCAGCACCAGCAGCTGCCAAGGAGAGCGGGCAAGCAGCCGCAGCACCCAAGCCCCCACTGGACGGGCCTCTGCGGGAGGAGCGGGAGCGGGAAGAGGAACGTCAGCGCAAGCAGCAGGAGCACGTGCTGCAGCTGGAGCGGGAGCGTGTGGAGCTGGAGAAGCTGCGGCAGCTGCGGCTGCACGAGGAGCTGGAGCGGGAGCGCGCAGAGCTGCAACGGCACCGGGAGAAGGAGCAGATGTTGGTGCAGCGGGAGCTGCAGGAGCTGCAGTGCATCAAGCAGCAGGTGCTGCAGCAGCAGCAGGAGGAGCGGCACGCACAGCTGGCGCTGCAGCGGGAGCAGCTCGCCCAGCAGCGCCTCCAACTCGAGCACATCCACCAGCTCCAGCACCAGCTGCAGCAGCAGCTAGAGGAGCAGAAGCGGCAGAAGACCATCTTCCCTGCACCCGTTGAGCCCACCGCCCGCCCACCCGAGGGGCCCGCTGAGGCACCACGGGGGCTGCCACACAACGGACAAGCATGGGCCCCGCCAGGCCAGGCACCCCCAGAGGGGCCTGCTGGCCCCCGCTACCCTGTCCCACAGCGGCCACTCAGCAGCTCAGCCTCAGACATGTCTCTGCAAGTCGAGGATTCCTGGGAGCCCGGCCGGGGCATCAAGAAGAGGAACTCGATGCCACGGCTGCGGGATGCCTATGAGAAAGAGGCATCACGGGAGGCCTTCACGGCAAGGAAGATGGCGGACAGCAGCGTGCAGACAGATGACGAGGATGGCGAGGAGCGGTACATGCTGTCGCGGCGGCGGCGGACACGGCGCAGCGCTGACTGCAGTGTGCAGACAGATGAGGAAGACAGCGGGGAGTGGGAGCAGCCCGTGCGCCGCCGGCGCTCTAGGGCCTCACGGCATGCCGAGGCCAGCGCCGAGGGCAAGACGGACGGGGTGACCCGCGGTACAGCCAGTGTGGGCATCCAGACCATCAGCGACTGCTCAGTGCAGACGGAGCCCGACCAGCTCCTCCGCGTCTCCCCCTCCATCCACATCACCACCCACGACCCCCGCGTGGAGATCGTGAAGTACATCTCAGCCCCGGAGAAGACGCAGCGGGGCGAGAGCCTGGCGTGCCAAACAGAGCCAGAGCCAGCCCCTCAACCTGGTGTTGTGGTCCCCCAGCTGACAGTGCCCACCACCATCCCACCCTACTCCACCAACCTCCAGATAGTGAGCACAGGCCCCCTGGACCCCCATGCAGTCCGGCAGCAGACCCTAGGCAAGTTTGAGAAGAAGAAGCCAGATCCCCTGGAAATCGGCTACCAGTCTCACCTGCCAGCTGAGTCCCTCTCCCAGCTGGTGACCCGACAGCCACCCCGCTCTCCCCAGGTCCTCTACTCACCTGTCTCTCCCCTGTCCCCCCACCGTCTCCTGGAGTCCTCCTTCGCCACCAGCGAGCGGCTGAACAAGGCCCACGTGCCCCCACAGAAGCACTTCACAACCGACTTAGCCCAGCGCCAGCAGACGCTGCCACGCCCCATCAAGACCATGCAGCGCTCCCTCTCCGACCCCAAGCCCATCAGCCCCACTGCTGAGGAGGCTGGCAAGGACAGGTTTTCCCTCTACCAGCACCCACTGCTGCCCAGCACTCAGGTATGTTACCACAGGGAACAACCTTCCCCTCAGGGAACAGCTCCAGGAGGCACCTCAGGACACTTCAGTTTCATTAGCACTCCAGCAATTAATATTTCAAAAGGCCAGCTTCCCGCAGCAGCTGATGGCAGCCAATGGGCACAGATGTGCACCGACGCCAGCAGCCAGAGGGAGGCCCTGGAGGTCACCTGGCTGCACAAGCCTGTCAGCAGGCAGGAGCTGCTGCAGGGTGGCTGCTGCAAGGCTGTCCCCTGTCCCCTTTCGCCTGCTCCAGCTAGGTCCGCTTTCTCTCACCACACACGGAGGCACAACCACACATGGCTCCATTTCGGCTTGCCATGGCTCTGGCTCACACCTTTGCCACTACACACCACGGTTGCCTTGAGCTGCCAGTTGTCCAGCCAGGAGCCACAGGGCAATTCCCCAGGCAGCAGCACCCCAGGCAGTCCCCTGAGTCCCGCTGCCACGTGCCCGTGGATAGAAAGCATTTTTTGCGGCAGAGGGCACACATGCAGCCAGCCAGCCTAGCACTTGGCCAGCTGCCACCCCCGGTAATTACTCACGGAAAGCGCCCTGCCTGTTACTTCCATCCTATTTATTGCGCTTTTACATAAACGCCGCTTCCTCAGTGCGTGGGGGAACACGTGCACGGTGGGACGCCTCACCACAACCCCTGAGGCACGGGAGGAGCACTGCAATGCTTGGGGTGGGACAGGGGGGGACACCCACCTGCCCCCTTGACCAAGTGTCCCTTGGCTTTGCAGGTGGGGGGGCTGCAGTCAAGCTCGCTGGCACGTAAGGTGAAGCGGACGCTGCCCAGCCCTCCGCCCGAGGAGCCCCACGTCCCCCTGGCCAGCCCGGCTGCCTCCCAACTCTACCTGAGCAGCCTGGCCACCAAGGCCACTGCACCAGTCACCAAGGCCAGCCTGCTGAAAGAGCTGGACCGTGACCTGAGGCTGGTGGAGCACGAGGCCACCAAGCTGCGGAAGAAGCAGGCGGAGTTGGACGAGGAGGAGAAGGAGATCGACGCCAAGCTGAAGTACCTGGAGCTGGGCATCACCCAGCGCAAGGAGTCGCTGCTGAAGGATCGGGTTGGCGGGCGGGACCACCCCTACCTGCGCTACCCCGGGGACCGCCGCGACTACCTGTCTGACAGCGAGCTGCACAGCCTGCGCCTCGCCGCCTATGACAGCGCCGGCCTGCGCCCCACCCCTGCCGGGCAGTACCCCGACTACACCGCCACCGCTGCCGCTGCCGCCGCCTCCTACGGCGCCTACCCCTACCCTGGCCCACAGGGCTCCGCTGCCTTCCCACCGCCACGCCTGCAGCACCCCCAGTACCCCGTGGCCAGCACCTCACAGGATGGCTTGTCGGCAGCCCCACTACCCACCTTCACCTCGCCTGGTGCCTTCCCGGCCCATGGCACCACATACCCAGAGCTGGCCACACCAGCCCAGCCAGGCTTTCAGCCCCCAAACCCCTACCAAGCCCCGAGCGCCTTTGCTGGGACGTCCACTGTGCCGGCAGCACAGCCCACCCACTTCCAGAGCCCAGCGGACATAGCTGGTGGGCACCAGAAGCCGCGGCAGACCTCGCTGGCTGACCTGGAACAGAAGATCCCCACCAACTACGAGGTCATTGGTGCAGCCACCAGCTCCTCCACCATGCCCGATGTCACCTTCAGCACCGCACCAGCGAGCGGCGGCTACGAGCAGTACAAGGCACCTGAGACCCGACCAGCTGAGAGAACCAGCACAGCACCAGGTCCCTCAGCCAGCTACTCTTCTGAGTCCCTCTACACCAGCCTGGAGCAGAACATCCCCCGTAACTATGTGATGATTGAGGACATCAGCGAGCTCACCAAGGAGAGTCCGGCAGTAGAGGGGCAGAAAGCAGAGCCGGTGGGCACGAGCATCGACAGCCGCCATGGCAGAGAGAAGAGTGATCTGGGGGACACCGAGGGCTCCAGCCGGCCCTGCTGCTACACCAAAGCTGAGGAGGAGTCTGAGGAGGACATCTATGACCACCATGGCCCTGACTATCGTGGGAAGAACAGCTATTACCGGGGCACAGAGAGCAATGGCAGGGTGTCAGGGAGCTCCACCAGCTCGAGCTACTATTACGGGGACAGTGACTACCGGCACTCCTCACGGATGGACAAGCATGGCTCTGGCACACCCATACCGAAGCATTCATCCAAGAACCTGGCACCCGCTGTCATCTCCTCCAAGCGCAGCAAGCACAGGAAGCAGGGCATGGAGCAGAAGATCTCCAAGTTCTCCCCCATTGAAGAAGCCAAAGATGTGGAGTCAGACCTGGCCTCCTACTCAACAACAACCTCAGTTGGCAGCAGCAATGTGGCCTCCAGGGCCAAGAAGCTGCAGGATGAGATCACCTACGGCCTGAAGAAGAACGTCTATGAGCAGCAGAAGTACTATGGCGTCTCCAGCCGGGATCTGGTGGATGAGGAGGAGCGGGTCTACACCAGCAGCAGAACCCGCTCCTCTGGCTATGGGGTGGAAAAGCCCTCCAGCCGGGAGATGGGCAGCCGGAGCAAGTCCTATGAGCGGGAGGGCATGGAGCGCTCCCAGAAAGTCAGCTCCAAGCCCTCATCCCTCAGCATGAGCCAGAGCCGTGGGCGGGCGCCCATGCGCTCGCAGCCCTCAGAGGAGGAGAGCCCCGTCAGCCCCATGGGGAAGTCAGTGGGAGGGTCACGCACTGTGGGGGGACCGGGCTCCCAGTCTGCAGGGGACCCCTGCTCCCAGTTCTGCTCCAGCCACTCGTTGCCTGATGTGCAAAAGCACATCAAAGACGTGCCAAGGAGTCACTCGTACAAGCACGAGGAGGGCTACGGCATGGACGATGCCCATTGCGTTGTCTCGGACAGCGAAGGTAACGGCTCCCCGTGGTGACCTCCCCAGAGCATGGCACTTCCCCGGGGCATGCCAGTCCGCTCGTACGCAGAGACACTCTCACCGCCTCAGTTTGCTTGACACGTGCCTTTCTCCCCCCACCCCGGGTGTTCGGTGTTAGCCGGTCCTGCACGGTGCCCTGCCGTGCCGTGCCGCGNGCTTGCCTCTCCCACTCATTGCATGGCTTCCGCCCGGGCGGCCTCGAGCGAGAGATTGACTGTGGTTTGTTTTTGGTTTCCGAAGCCTATCATTTGGGTCAGGAGGAGACAGACTGGTTTGATAAGCCCAGGGAGGCGCGGGCGGAGAGGGTCAGGCACTACGGTGGCCACTCTTCCTCACAGAAGAGACCCCCAGTTAAGCACACCTACCACGATTATGACGAGCCCCCCGATGAAGACCCGTGGCAGCACGATGACTACCCCCAGCACCGCGAGCACCGGCACCACAGGGAGTACGATCGCCACTCTGGCAGCTCCCGGCACGCCAGCGAGGAG
>VXBX01006351.1:192103-240212 GCA_013400415.1 Scytalopus superciliaris
GGCCCCCCGGGCCCCGCCGCTTCCCGGGCTGACCTTGGCTCCGGCGCTGGGAGCGTGACTAACAGCGGGGCTGTGCCCGGCCGGCGCTGCCTGCCGTACGCGGGGCACGGCACCAAAGGCCCGGCGGTGCTTCCGCCGCACGGAAAGGTGTGAACGCTGAGTGTGCCGTGGGGCCTCCTCGGGAGCAACAGGCTGCCGTGTGGCTCCAGCCCCCACCCAGTCAGCAGGCCTGGGCTCCGCGGGTTTTGCCACTGGTCTGGAGTTTGCAAACTTCCCGTCTGGGTTTTTGGGGCGTAACCAGGTCCTGCTGCTCGGTGTGGGAAGGTCAGGGAGGGGGGCGGGAATGCAGGGATGGGAATGGGAATGTGCAGGGAGGGAGTGGGACGGGGGACCTGGCAGCAGTTTCTCATAGTTTTTGCTGAGGTGTTCTGTCCCTTTGGGCTCCTAGACTTGGGAAAACGGTATGATATTGTTCACCTGTCCAAAGTAATATTAAAATCTTTTTGTGTGAAAAGACCAACAATTTGCTTATCTTGTCTCAGCCCCTCCTGTCAGGGCTTCTTTGCACTGCTGTTAAACTGAGGACTGCTAGCGTCTCTTGCCTTGGGAAAACTGTTCTTAACAAAACTTGCTATTTAACTTTCTATATGGAGTGCCGTCTCTTCCTACTCTCAGCTTTACAGATTCCTTTCCTCTCTTTAGGGGTTTCTATTTTTTAGGTTTCTTCACACAGTCTCCGCTGCTATCCTGAGCATCCTAAACCACTTATTCATTCTTCCTGATGCTTGTCATTGCGCTCTTCTATCCTAAATATAGGGTAGTATGCCAACGGAAGGAGCTTGAGAGCAAGCTGAAGTGCTGGGAACACCACTGTTTACTCAGAGAAGTAATCAGCAAAGCCTGGCTGATTCCAGGTCGCACCGACTCCTTGCTGCAGGAGTTTGCACTCACTTCTTGGGCAGCTGGCACAAACCAGGAGATGTTGCTGACAGCACATACTGGCTTAGACATACCCGTTTCTTTAAGCACTGTGTAAATACTAAGCACAAAATTGTGCTTAATTGTTGGTGCTAGGCCTGAAGAATCGGCAAGAGCTGTGGGGCTGATGGCAGTAAAGGGTGTTCTGCTCTCGCTGTGTGCCAGTAGGTTTGGTATGGGATTTTTTTTTTAACCCCAAGCACTTTTCTGCTTTTAGAAACGCTGGTACTCGTTGGTTACTTACCCACTCTGCTCTCCTCATCTCTCACTGCCCAGTGTGGTGGGCTCGGCCACTGTTGGAAGCAAAGGAGGGACGTGTGACAGGTAGAGTGAGACTTTTTGCAGCTTTAGCCACTAAGCACGTGGTCAGGGTTGGGCCAACGCTCTTGTCTTCCACAGGCAGCTGCTGAGGAGGAATTCTGGTCCGTCTCTCTGGGCTCTGGCAGTGAGGGGGTAATGGAGGGAGCCCTGCTGCCTCCTGGCTTGTGTGACTGTGACAGTGGACAAACCTGAGAGGTGATTTGGGGCTTTGTCCCACTGGGGTCTGAGGGAAAAGTGTGGTTGCAGCAGCTGGGTCCTGGGGGGAGTTTTCATGCTTTAGTGTCTGCAGCACAGGTGTGAGGTGCAGTGTGTTGTCAGCCTGGCAGAGGAGGAGTGATGGTTCTGCCCTGGCAGGAGTGGTGTCACCTTGCCTTTTCCAAGTCCCTTGGAGAGATAATGAGAAAAATTGTCCTGGAGAGATAGCAGGGTGCTGTGCCAGCCTGGGGAGGAACTCCAGCTGATGGAGTAAAACAGTCTGTCTTGTTCCGGCAGTGCCAGGTCTCTGGAAAGTTTTGCTGCAGGGATGGTTTTGGGTGGTTTGTGCCTTTACTCCTGTTAGCTGAGGAATAGTACTGAGGATTTAAGTCTAGTGATGATTAATTTGAGTGAGGAAAATGCAAACGCTAAATTCTTCTTGGGCAAACAGGGGTCATGTAAATAAATGCCTCTGGCATTCTTTGTGGTGCTTGCAGACTGTCTACCAATTACTTCTGGTCTCTTGCTGAATCAGTGGGAGGCTGTTGCTCCTTGAGCTCCCAAGTACTTCGGTGGTGATTTGAGCGAAATACAAATAAACACAGTTGGATTGACCTAGAGTATCTGAGCTCTTGGTATGCTGAAAATGTTTGTTCTTAGGATGTTTGTGCAGTCTGGAGAGCTCTGTACCTTAAACCCGATTCACAGAGGACTGTGACCATGTTTAAGCTGTGAAAAATAAAACATGAACCCGGGGAACCTGTGCTTTTAGGACTTGTTCTGTGAGATTGAGTAAGTTGGAGCAAACTGCTATGGGGCGGCTGGATGGAAAGTTAATATATTAACCTGTGTGAACACTCTAGGGTAGGTGCATATCCTAGTCTGGTGTGTTTTTCTGTGTATCTCCCTGCACTTATCTGTTCGCTTAAACTGTCTCTGGTTCAGTTTTTCTCAGATAAAATTTTAACTTGCCAGAGGAAAAATGGTTGTGTGTGTTTGATGTTACCACTTTTTTTTGTCAGTGCATTTTTTACAAGCATCTGAGCTGATAGGGTGCAGCAGGCTCTGAAGGAGATGCTCCAAGTCCCTGGCCAGGCAGAACCACTCCCTTCCCTGTGCAGGGCCTGAGCTGGTCACCTGGGGACCAGCACAAAGCTTCCTGGCTCTTGTGCCTGGTTTGGGAGCTGTTCTGGGTGACTGAGGAGGAGGAGACAGGGCAAGGTAAGTGGCATGGCTTTGTTTGGGGTGTGGGGAGGTAATGGGGGCACCCTTTTTTCCCCAAATGCCATGTCCTGCTCAAGGTCACCTCAACCCAGCAGTGCTGCTTTAGGAACCTGGATTGGCCATGGAAGGAGCTTGTTAATGCCCCAGCCAGAAGGAGCTTCAACAGCCCAGCAGTGCAGGGGCAGAGAAAGCAAGGCTCTGCCTGGAGGAGGAGGAAGAATTGGGCATGGTCCCCATGGTGGGTTAGCTTAGGACAAGTGGTCACCTCGGTCACTCTCATGGTTTGATGCTCTTAAAAGGGCCCTTCTCTTTCCCTGCTTTCAGCTGTGCCCTCCTGCCTCCTCCCACATGCCAGCTGTGGTGCTGAGCTAATTGACCAACTGATCCTGCTAACTTAGCATAAAGTTGGTCCTTTTTTCAGCTTGACCCTTGATTCACTGGCTTAGCAAAGCAGTCAGGAGAGGAGTAGAACCACCCGTGGAGGCAGAGCTCTCCCTTGGGATGGTGCTCTTGGCCATAACAGACACTTTATTCTTCAGGGTTGAGTTGTCCCCTCAGTTTCACTGTCCTGCTGGTATCCTCTAGGTCTGGAGGGTAATTCTTGGTGGGATTCAAAGTTCTGTCAGACCTTGAAATGCAGAGATTGAGACTTGGAAAGAGCAGTAAAACTTATTGCAGCCCTACAGTGTTCAGCTTTGCTTGGGTTTTTCTTTAGAAAACCAGGCTCCCAGCCTCATCTGACCTGTGAAGATGTATTTGAGTGAAGGTTTCCGCTAATGAGTTCTCTCATGCCCTTTTCTCACGTTGTGGTCTCACCACAGTGCTTTTGCCATCACTGCAGCCCCGAGTACGCATATGGTGTGTCTTTCCTGCTGTGCTTTCTGAGAAGGGCTCAATTCACAGTTGCATGGGCAACTTCTGAAATATTTTGGATACTGGCTCCTTGGAGCTTTCCAGCAAACTGGCTCAGAAGCTCCTTCTCGCAGTACTTGCAAGTGCAGGTACTCCTTGTTATGGACCTGACAGGCGGCATTCCTGCCCTCCCTCCTCAGGGGTGAAAAAGTGCTTACAGAGAGGTTTCAGTTTACTCTCCTGCAGTTACAGGTGACACAAGTGCTGGGCACGTGTTGGTGCTGAATTCACTTGGGGTCTTCCCTTTTTTTTTTTGGACTAGATTGTGCATTTCAACCTCAGAAAGCCTAATCTTCTGTGAACTGTGTTCCTTAAGGGTGGGGATTAGCATTTGGTAATTTTGATGAGGGTTTCTAGTAGCAGATACTGATGATTTTATATCAGTTCCAAGGGCTGAGGATTGATTTTTGGATGAGCTTGAGTAAGAAGAAACTGGGTGATAGTTTGAACCAGCAGTTTTCCACTGGAGTGTTGAATTACGGCAGGTGATATGAAAGCCTCGTGCCACTGCCACAACATCAGATCGTGTTGTAGGGGCTCTCTAAGTTGGGGTGGCACTGCTTGATTCTTCCCTCCTGTGCAAGTTCAGCCCCCAAATGGACTCTTTCATGCTTGTGGGGACACACATCTCTTCCCAGAGCTTCCACAAGTCCCTGAAAGAATTTCATTGCGTGTGTGGCTTCTGTGGGACTTTTCAGTTTCAAGGGAGAGGGGACAGAGATTCTGTCTCTAGTGCTTGGTTATTCAATTTTCTGGGATGCTGCTCAAACTCTCCTTTAATCAGAATGGAAACAGTTGCTGGGTTTTTTCAGTAGGGCTTCTGTGCCTCTCCCATAAACTTTTTTTATAAAGCAGCTTTTCAGTGCTGGTCTCTAGCTGGGAGTTTCTAGGAAAAGTTTCATCAGGTCTGCTCTAAGTATCCCTGAAATAATGTGCAGAAGTGTAAGATGTGATCTGTTATCTTTGTGTTGTGGCTCTTGGGATTCCTACAGGAAGGGCTTATACGTGTGTGGGCATCCAGGTGATAGTGAGAGGCATATTTGAGGCTGCAGTGATTCCCTGTCCATGTCCCCTAGGCTTTCTGGTTAGGTCTTGACCTCTGTGGAGTGTGAGCTCTCTGTGCCGTAGGAGCTGATTCCTGCATGACAGACCATGCATGGTGTTTCCCCACCCCAAAGGAAATATTTCTAGTGGAATTTTTATGATAGTGCCTGGGGCCTGCATTAGGGGGTAAAAGTGGTTATTCTAAAACCTTCTCTGAATTCAACTTTGCAGGATCCTCTTGGAAAGCTACACAGAATCAGTGTAGCTGTGTCTCTTTTTCTTTAAAAATCAGAATTCTGCCTCTAAAAATGCAGGTAAAGACTGACTGGGTGGAACTGTGCTGGTTCAAAGAATCTTCCTCTAGTAGTTTTCCTAAAATTCCAAGCCCCCTTTACCTCTGTTCTCCCAAAACTCCATGCCATCTTCCCTTTTCTCCTGCATGCTGTACAGTAGCAAATGCCTTAAGACATGTTGGAAAGTACAGTTTCAGTAGTATTGGCATCAACTGAACTTAATGAGCACAAACAACTTGTGTTATTGATTTGTTTCATTAATTCTCACTTTGAGTTCATTGAAAGCTTCTACTGTGTGGTGTTTGTGCACAGAATAGCTGTTGTATGGGGCGTGTAAGAGATCCTGGAAGTTCTGGAGTGTGACCACAACACAGATCTGTCCATCCTGCGTAGAATGAAGCATCAGGAATAGAGCAGTCAGCCTTATTAAAATAAGTGTCCAGGTCAGATCATGTGTTTTTCAGGCTGGGCACTAATGTTTTTGTCAGTGGCAGTAATAGAGAATGATAGGAATAACTTTGTCATGTAATCTAACACTGAAGTCTGTGCCATGGCACCTTACATGTTTTGCATGGTATCAGTTCAGTTTTCCAGAGTGTGCTCTCTGACCAAAATGTGAAACTTTGTGTTCTCTGCACAGGGAATTTTGTGTTTCCAGTGGTGTTTGTGGAGCCAGTGCTTTATGTTTATCCATAGGCCAGCAGCCTTGTGCTGGTTGCTCTTTCCTGAAAGACTTCATCACATCTTAGAATAAAATTTTGTTTGAATGTCAGGGGTCAGCCTTTAGGGAGGTAAGAAGCTTGGTCCTCTGAGAATAACAATTGCTAAGGATAAATACAAATATCCTTCAGAAATGTCCAGAGAAAGCTAAAGCAACATGTTGCATGCAAAACTCACGAACCCTTGGCACTAAACTGTAAGAAAAGTATAATGGGGCTTTATAGCCTCATGAAAACTTTGTAGTTGAATCTAACATAAAAAAGGGCTTCACTTGCTTGTGGCAATGATGTAAAATTGTATACTGTGGAACTAAAGCCTTGAGAAGGCAGCGGTGCTCCCCTGTGCTGTAATGGTGATAAGCTGGGATAAAAGTTGTGTGTGATTCTGTGTGCTGAACGTGGCAGAGGGAAGTACTCCGTGATTACCATGGCTAATTTGGGTGTGAGGAGGTTTGCTTAAAGACTTGGTCAGAGGTGGACGAGCTCCTTCTGTCTAGAAGCACTGTTCCAGCCTGTGATGTGTCTCAGTTACCACCCTCCCCTCAAACCAGTGTCCCAGCGCTGGTACCGTCACACTGCATGCCGGTTATTCCTGGAAACTGGAATCCTGGCACTCATCTTCCTTCTGTGCTGCTTCACCAAGGCTCCTCCAGTATCCTGGTTATTGGGTCAAGTGGGAATGGTGCAAGTGCTGCTCTCCTCCACCTGCTGCTCCCCCTGCCCCAGCAGTGGTGGGTCGGAGCTGGGACCTGCCGGGACAGACAGGGCCGTGCATCTCTCGCTGGCGCCGCGGTGACTGGACGTGGCTGTGTGAGCTCAGCCTGGTCTGGCAGTTGGCTGTGCCTGGCCCATGGGTATCCCAAGGGACAGGGATCGTGGTACTGTCCTGCCATCACAGGAAGAAGCTGTTTCCTGCAGACCTCTGCGCTGCATCCTGGTGCTGTGCACTCTGCTCTGGTGTGACCCAGCTCAGCAGCCTCCAGCCTTTTTCTCTTCCCTGAATTGCAGGCTCCTAAAGCTTCCCCTGGAGGTGCATAACTTTGTATAGGGAGCTTAATCCTTCCGACTCCAGGTAAGCCTTTTTGCACTTTTTATGAGTTTCTTACAGTCTGTTCACACGCTGGTTCAAAACCTGTGGCTTGATATGCTTCAGAAGATCGTTTGAGGCAGCTTCTCCCCTGTGCCACAAAGAAAGGCAGGGAACAGAGGAGGCAGTGAGATTTAAGATTTGATTTTTCCTGAAGTTAAGATGAAGTTGAGGTACTGCAGATAGGGGCAGTTCTGAAGGCACACCTTGGCTACACATACCTGTGTTTTGTGATGAGTTGGTCAGCTCAGATCCTGCTGGAAAAGCAGTTCACCACCAGCATGAGGGAGAACATAGAGAGCAAGGCTGGGTGCAGAGCTCTGCCTAGTGAGTGTCTCTTGGACTGGCGTAGTGTGTGGCGTGGTCACTCCAGCTGTGGGAGCTCAGGAAAAAGCTTCACATGCTGAAGTCCTCATTTCTGGTCATATATGGGAATTGAGGCTGGCCAAGCTGACTGCCTAGGCAAGTGTTCAGGGCGAGATTCTTCTTTAAGCAGTGACTAAGATGATGATTCTTAGTGAATTCTGTGCAGCTGACTCTAAGCCTTGTTTGGGACCAGCAGTCGTAGGCTGTGCCAACTGGAAAAGGTCAGTTGAAGCTTGGAGCTGCCTGGGCATACGGCGAGGTGTCTGGTTTGGAGTGAGGAAGAGCCACCCTCAGCTCCAGTAGAAGCACGTGGCCCAGCTCTGCAGCCTGAACTGATCCAGGCACAGACACCTTCCATTTCCTAGTGTCGGTGTCTGCTTCAGTTCAGGGCAGGCACAGGCATGCACAAACTTGTAAGCACACAGGTCCACATCTCAAAAGAGCAGAAAAGCTCTGCTCCCCTCTGGGAGTGGAGGAAGGGTCTTGGTGGGAAACTTGATGTAAATCTGCTGTAAGGAGATGGGCTTTTGAGGATCAGCTGGAGTAACTGAAGTGGCCAGTGTCTTCCTGCTTGGGCTTTGTGGCAGCAGCCAGCTGAGCTGATTTGCAAAGCACTTTCAAAGGCAACCAGTTGTCCTATTTACCTCCTCTCCTCAGTGAAGAGGAATTACCTGTGTCAGCAGAGCTGGGAAGTTATTTTTTTCTCCAGGCTTGGGGGGGAGGAGTGTACATTTGTACTCTTCTGGGTGTAACTAAAGATCCTTCTGGAGCAGAAACATTGCAGCTCCCCGTCTGGGTGGTGATCCTGAACTGAAGCACAGCCCTTAAGGGGGAATGGTGCTACATCAGGAGCTGATGCTGCCAAGCATAATGCTCCAGGTTTTTATCTTAGGCTGGTCTCCTGGACTCAAACAAGTTGTTGATGTGGAGGCTGTTGGTGCAGGAAAGAGGTCTTGCAGCGGCGTCTCGTTCCATTTGTGGTTGGCAGGGTTTTGAGCAGTCCCTCGCTTAGAAAAGTCACATGAGAAAAGCATTTCATGTATTTTTAGATGTCTTTTTAAAGTGGCTTAGTGGCTGAAAAGAAACCTGCGTCAGGTCACTTGCCTGTTTGCTGCAGTTTGCCCAGAAGGGCTCGAGCAGACTATTAATGTGGAATAGATCCAGTCAAGAGACTTCTGCTGTAAGGGAATTGTGCTGCCTGCTACCAGGATGCAGCTGGCTGTGGGAGGTGGCCCTCACTCTCAGTATGTGCTGCTTAGATGCTTATTAGGACAATAGTGGGAAATGAATGGGAGAAGTCCAGCTGAAACCAGTTTAATTTCTTTTTCTCTTTATCTTTGGAATTGTTTGGCTTTTTCCTTGGTGTCTTTGTGCAGCACTCCTGCATGTTGTGGTTTGTTGCAGGGTCCAAGCTTGGTGTGCTCAGCTTCTTGGTTGGTTTGAGCTGGTGCTGTTGGAATAAGAGGTCCTGCCTTCCCTTGTGCTGGTGCAAGGGAAAAGAGAAGTGGTTCTGCAGGTTCTGCATCCAGCCAGGAAGCTGAACCAGATGCGAACTGGCCTCTTGTTTCTCTTGCTGCATACCTTTAATGTGTGTCAGTTCCCACATCCCCCTCTCTGTGCAGCTGTAACACTCGTACCAGCACGAAGGGAAGAGAGGAGTGGGATGGGAGAGGTGGAAATGCTTCCTTGGGAAGTAACACCAGTTTAAAATGACCATGAAGCAGGCTGTGATGCTACTGTGGATCTTCAAGCAGGACAGGGAACATCTAGCCAGTGAGGAAGAGTCAGGAAGAAGGTTCAGCTATTCCTTTCTCTACAGAGTGTTGAGTTTTCAAGTCTTTGCCAATATGGGAGAATGCATGGTGCTCGTGGGCCCTGTTTTGCATAATCCCTTGAGATGTCTGTGGGCCACTGAATAGGAGGAAAAGTGCACCAGTGTAGGAAAGAAGCTTGATGCACTGCATGGAAGGGTGGAAATATGAGCTGACATCTTGGGTTGCACGTACAGGTGAGATTATTGTCATGTTAGTTCTTTGGTGGCTGGGCTGCCATACCAGTGCCTACCAGGTAAGCAGAAGTAAATGATTTTCCAGGAGTCCTGTCCTTTCAGAATAAACTGAAAGAATGGGAAGCAACGGCAGGTGAGGAGAGCAGGGGACTTGAGAGAAGCCTCCTCTGGAAGAAGCAGCATTTATGTACCAGCTAACACAAAATACTGATGTAAATAAGACAAGCTGTGATTCTTTTACCTTGAAACATCTGGTGAGGTGACCCTTCAGTGACAAGTGTCTAGGCAGGTGGGACAGAAGGGCTGCAAAGCTGCAGGTCGCTCTTCTTGTTCTCTGAAATGGTTTTGACCATAAATGATGAAAGTCTGTGTATAACAAGAGGAGGAGGCAGCCAGATAGTGTAAAACCTGGGAAAGGTACATTTTTTTTCTTCATTTATTTGCTAGGATGCTTAATAATGGGAAGGAGTAGCTGGGGTGAGACTATGGCTTTCCCTTCCCTTGAAACCTTTGACTCAAGACAAGGTGCAAGATTGACTTTAATCAAGAGGTACAAACTTTAGAGGCGTGTGTAACAGATCTCATTGGCCTTTAACATGATGTGGGCATGGTAAAGGACATAATCTGAAGTACAAATGTTGAGCTTTTCAATGTGACCAACTAAACTAACCCAGTATTTAGCAAGCAAATTTGTTTTTCTTGTTTCTGTCACTTAAAATGAGCGTGGCTGTGTTAAGAGCTCACTGCGTCTCACCCAAAGCCCCAGACCTCTGTTTAATTTATGCCTCCTCAGTTTGAGCCCAGATTTATGGAGATGAATTCCAATGGCAACCGGGGAGCTGGTGCCGGAGCCAGGTGGTTGTAGGTGGGTGTGGCTGGGGGAAGGTGGTCTCTGGGGGTCCCAGGACCAGTGCCTTGCCACGTGCTGTCTGGGTTGGGTTGAAGCCGGTGTGTGCTCCCGGGCAGCAGCAGACAGACAGCTGCATGTGCCACTGGCACGACTGCCTTGTAGGGAGATGTGCCAGCTGCCAGCCATTTCTGGGAAGGCTCCTGGGGCCGGTGGCTCCTGCAAGCCTGGCCCGCGGGGCTGGGCACAGGCACGCCTGGCCTTTTCCTTGGGTGCCTTTTAGTGCCTGTATAAATACCAGCAGGCTTCAGATGCATTGCAGATTCTCCTCTGGCCCTTTTTTTTTTAAGCCCAAGTCATAAATAGCTTGGTGCTTTCTTGTGGGTCCAGAGGAGCTGTCATTAGAAATGATGTAATGATTAAACTCACTGTCCTGACGACTTTTCTTGCTGTGCTGCTCTCTTGTTTTTCTGTTCTTTTCAGGCCTGAGCATCACAGGTGCCAGGTGAGATACATTTAGGTGCTGGAAAAAAAGTTAATTTAGCAGAACTTGCTATGAAGTGGTGTTTCTTTTGGTGAGCCAGACCAGCCAGTCTCTCTTCTCCTTTTGATGCAGACTGTGCTTGCTCTGCTTCCTGGGGAGCCCGTCCCAGCTGCACTAGATTTTATAGTTAGTGTTCTTTGGAATAAGTGTAATTTAAAAAGTATCCAGCCAAGAAAAAGCACAAGATGTAATTCCAGTGACGTTTGTGGATTTATTTTTTTATTTTTTTGTTTGGTTTTTTTTTCTCCAGAAGGACAGTAGTTTCTATTAAAGGGAATTGGCAGTGCCTGGCCTTTAGCCCTGGGCAGGAGATGAGCTTTGAGGGTTCATTCCTTCGCTGCAGGGCCAAGGTGGCTTTCTGAACTCCTCAAACAGTGCAGAGCTCAAATCAAGCCATTCCTTGCACAGCTGATATTTTTGTAGTTAACCTGTGAAGCTTTTGTGTATGAAGCAGAGGTCCTGGGAAGGTATGAGAAACAGGCTATTTTTACTCCATCACAAATAGGGCTTGGCCTGTTTATTTTAGACTCTGGAGCTGCTCAGGACAGCATGGAGTTTTTTATAGTCATCTACTGTTACTGTCAGATTAAAAAATCAACTTGAACTCTGGAAATCACAGGAAAATAGGGTGTCCCGGTGTACTTGGCTCCAGTGAGGCTCTGAGGAAGCTGCAGGGAGGAGTTCATGGCGTTGCCTGTGTTGTGCAGAACAGCATATCAGAGAAGTCTTTTCTGAGCCACCAGCTGTCCATGGACTACATGCCCTTCTGTTCCATCAACTGCCCTGCAGATGAATGGTTCCCTTGCTGGGTGTCCTAACTGGATCTTGAAAAAGTCCACAGCCAAATAGCTTGAGGAGCTCTGGGAGGCAAGGGCAGAGCTTGGCCATGGCGTGAGCAATGCTGCAGCAGGTCATTAGTGCCTCCTGCTCCACAGAAGGTTTGACTTGCCAGGTCGCCAGCATAGCTTTGAATATTTTATTTTATTTTTTTTTTGCTGCAGACAAGTTCATCAGGCAGCAGGAGGTGAGATTAATGAGACCAACTCATTTTCGTCCTGCCACTGGAGTCTGAAAGGGGAAGGATTTAGGTCAGTCCTGCTCAAAGGGTGGAAGGATACATGGAGGGCCCAGTCCCTTCCTGGCCAGCTCTCTACTTCTGCTGACATGGTGTGGCTGAGGAGTGTCCTTTTAATTGCAGGTGTGCTTTGCACAGGCACTTCCAACTTCTAAGCTCTTTATCTCCCAGTTTATTATTAGAAGTTATTAAAAGTGGCCGGTGGTGTGTTCATGCCGTGGTGGTAGCATGCACAGTTTTCAGTGGTGGGTCAGCATGCAAAGGTGTAACACAAGCACAGATTGCCTCTGCCCACGCAGGCTTAACCTTGCCACCGAGGAGCCTGGTCAGAATCCAGCCCCAGCCCCCAGGCTGAGGGATCCTGCTGAGCCCGGGGCTGATTCAGACCCTTTGGGGTGCAGTCTAGAGCTGCAGCTGATTATGAAGCAACGCTCTACCAAGAAGCTCATTGAGTTATTGACTGTTTAATTGATTCACTAATAAACAGCACTGGTACTAATTTCCAGTTAGAGCATTTTGCACACTTAGGATTCTAAAGCTCGTAATTATTACTGCTAAATCTCACTAATGGCACTGCTGCTGAATGGCAAATCTGTCACCCTTTCCCCCGTGTCACTTCTTGGTAGGGTGCGAGTCCACCCTGGTTTGCACCCTCATAGCAAGTTTTTTGGGCACAGGCCAGGGGAAGAGTCCAGTAGGCTGTCTTGGGGAGTTCAGTCTGCATGTTGGGGTCACGGCTGTCCCTGACTATCCCTGCTCCTACCAGAGGAAGGTTGACTCTCCTGTGTTTTTTATATTACACCTTATTCTCTATTTTTCTATCTGCTTCAAGACGCATCTCTCCTTTGCTCCTTTTTTCTGCCCAGACTTCCAGGTAACAACTCCTTATTACTTTCTGCTCATTGCTTTTCACTCTGCTCTATTCATACCCAGATCTGGCATTCCTGGTGCACAGGCAGTCTCAGCCTTACCTGACTGTATCACTGCTATGGTCACCCTGGTACAGGTGGCCTCACAAGTCCCCACACCCCAAAGCTCCCCTAGAATTACATGGTGTGTGTTGTGTACACTACCAGACAGAAATCCCTAAGACAAATCACTCTACTTCAGCCTTGATTCCTCTGCTTGTGTCCAATTAAGGAGTTTCTTAGGTGCAGTCTGCATACCACTGCAAGAAATTAACATTTTTCACAGTTTTTATATTTGCCTTACCCTGGAGCTGCTGGAACTGCTGCTGTGGCTCCCTGCAGAGGTCTCAGCTCCACCAGGACCTCCTGCTTACATCTGTCCCTGAAGAATTTACAGCCTAAGCTGTAAGGATGGAGAAGGAGATAGAGGGGTCATTTGGCTGAACAGTCAAGGTGCTTCTCTAAGCTGATTTAGCTGATAGCAGTGAGGAACGCTGGCAGGCAGGTACCTGCCTGCCCCAGGTACCCAACCCTACAGGCATGTCTTCACTGATGGAGATGACTGCAGTACCTCGGGGGTGATGAGCAGGAGGGTTTTGTGGTGAGGACTGGGCTTTCAGCTTGGTTGTTATCTGTTTGGTTGACTCAAGTCTGGCTTTCATAAATAAGTAAGGCAGCCAGGCTCGGAGTGTCTGGTCTGTTCTCCAAACAAAACACATGCTTGGCCACAGTGGTGTGTGGGATTTGTGTTTGGATTAAGCAGGGCTGAATTTATTTGTGAATATTATTATTTGTGTACTGTAAAGCACTGGTGGAAGTCTGTGTTCTGAAGGTTGTTGTTGGTACCTGGTGCTCAAAGACCTGTATCCCTGATGGGATGGAAGGTGGGGGTGCAGGATCAGCCCTGAGCCACATCCTGCTGTTTGATAATGCTTTGGCCTTTCCAAAAGCATGACTGCTGTGTCTGGGCTTTCCCTTGTGCAAGAGGGTTGGATATCCCTGTGAATGCAGCATATTCGGGTTGAAGTGTGTGGGTCAACACCTGTTTGCAGGCAGGATACCCAGGTTAGGACCCAGGATTATCCCTTTTTCCTCTGCACACTGCTTTGCTGTGTCTTCAGAGGGAGCAGGGCCTTTGGGAAGCTTTGGCATGTCTGCAGGGTAGTTGGCTTGTTACGTGCAGTACTTGGGTCCTGGCAGCCTGTGCACTGCTCAAACAGAGCTCCCAGAAAGCGCTGCCAGTGCTACGTACTGTGGCTTTGTCAATGACAAAAATACCTAGTTCTTGAGAGAGTTACTTTGCATGCAGAGTTACTGGTGTATTTTCTTCTGCTTATTGGCCTGCAAAAGAGGAACAAAGGATAGATTTTAAAATAAACCCATTGTTGTTGGTTTGTGAATAAAGGTGTTAATCCACGGGGCTTGATGTATTGGCAGAGACCTCATGTTATAACACAGAATAAATGTGTTTGTAGAAAAGCACCTGGAAAAAAAAAACAAAATGCAATCCTACGCCATACTGTAGGTAACATGGCACAGTTTTAAAAATCAGCAATCATTTTGGCTGGAAGCCTGGAGGTCTGAAATGGGAAGCATTGCACTGCACTTGACTAATATAATAAATTTTGATACAAAGTGACTTAAAATACTTATTTATAGAAAATATACTCAGGGACTGGAATGCAACTACACTAACACTTAAAATATTCCTGGAAGAGTTGTATGGCTGGTGAGTTGGTTGTTTTTTTTTTTCCCCCAAACTCTATTTTCAGCTCTTCCAAATGTTTCCATAGGTGTTTTGGACAGCTTTTTCCTGGCATGCTGTACCCCTGGGCTGCTGCTGGCAGATTGGGAGAGCAAGCATTCCAGGAGGGCTCTGTGCTGAGCCCCCACCCCCAGGAAACCTGCTGGTCTTGCCTGGCAGTGCCAGAGCAGGATGCTGGGGGGGGCTGTGATCCCCTTCCCCCCCTGGCGTGAGTCCCTTACCCCAGGACAGGTGCAGCTGTGCATTTACCCCTTCCTGCCAGAGGAATTCAGCCCTGCTGCCAAGTGCCTCATTCTTCCTTTCCTGGGATGATCCAGCCTGTCCCCTTGTGAAACAGCCCTTCCCAGGGTCCTTGCTGCCAGGGGCTCTCCTCCCATGTCTCAGGGTGACCATACACACTTGTCCTTCTCATGCACTCTGAGCAATTTGCTTTATTTCTTTTGTTTCCCATGTTTGCTGCACTGGCTTAACCCTGGCTTTTCCCATCCTCCTGGTTTCCTCAAAACTGGGAACACGTCAGGTGCATTTTTATCAACAGAATATCCCTAAGGGCAACTCTTAAATAATCCTCTCCAGGAAGAGGAAGCCAGAAAGGTTGGGGGAGAGTGTCTATAACCACCTTATCAGTTGCAGCCTTGAGACCTGGCAGGGGTTGAAATCGATGTGTGTGTCGCTCCCGCAGAATAAACAGCCTTGGGAGGACTTTGGCAAGCAGAGCTGGAGCCGTCTTTCCAAGGCCCTGGTATAGTTTGCTTTCTGGGACAAAGACTACTTAGACATCTGGATTGCATTGGGGATTTTAGGGGAAAGATAAATTATTAGTTTGCTGTGAATGGAGAATGACTCTGATTGCTTTGCAAGCATGCTTTCACCAACTCATTGCTGCACGGGCTGAACCCACGTTCTGCTTCAGAAAGAGAAAGAGAAACAGCAACTGTGGAGGCTGTTTGCCATGGCCTGGGAAAGGGGGGGGCTCAGCAGACCTTTCCCGACCTTCTGGTGTGCTGAGAAAACATGCTCATTTTATGGGCAGTTAATTTATAGAAAGTTCCTGTTTAAATTTCCTCCAAGGGCCGTAAAACCGGAGGACAGCTGCACGCATTAGCTGGCTAATCAAACACTGCTCACCCCTGGCTTGCCCTCCCCTTCCCCTCACCAACTTTGGGCTCCCTCCTGAGAGTGACTGTGGCAGCTTTGGGAAATACCCTCAAAAATTGTCTGTGAAGTTGCTCTGCAAAAGGATGGCTGGTGCTGCTGGTGTTTGGGGTGTCCAAGATCAGTCAGATTTTGTATTGTGTTCTCCCTGTTTTATAAAGGCTCTGCTGTGCTCTCTGCCCTAAGGAGTGGTGCTGTCTGCCATGGAAATAACCGCCCTGGGCTGAAATAAAAATCTGGTTCGCATTTTGTTTCTCTTCCAGGCACAGGGAAAACTGTGTTTCCTGCTGCCTCCTCCCTCCTTCCCTAAAGACTGCAAATAAGTAAAACCTCATAGATTTGTTTGCAGTTCTGTGTGAATTCATCTTTTGATGAAAGGAAATCACTTGAGATAGGTGCTGGAGCACCAGAGCTCCAGAAGCCAGGCTTTGCCTTGGCTTCCTGCAGCAACCAGCCTGGTAGGATTTCAGTAAGGGTATGCGCTCTAATAAATTTGATCCTAACAGCTAATTTTGATCTAGTTGGACAGAGAGGTTGGGAACTTAGTGAACTCTTGGGAGCTCCTCAGAGATGCTTTTTCCTCCTCTGGCAACCAGCGGTTTCATGTTCCACCCTCTGCTGTAATTGTACTGGTTTGTTTTCCATCATCTTCTCACTATAATGATGAAAAGGAGGAACTTCCAGCCCATGTCCAGGGCTGAAAAACAGAACTAAACTGCTGCTTCTGCCCTCCCAGCAGTATCTGCTGCTGCTCTGAACAGCTGTCCTGCCTGCTCTCCCAGCTGCCTGTGCTCATCAGCTGCGGGGAAGGCAGCAGAGCCCTCACCCATTGGGAGAAGCTGCTTATTTCCCTTGTGTTCTAGGGGGTGGTTGACCAGTGCAGAAAATTACTTTGGCTGAGTGGATGGAGATTGTAGAGACTTTTCTGGAGCCCCCTGCTTTATCTGCTAGGAATGTAATAGAGGTATGATGGCAGGAATGAGCAAAGGTGAGCACGTAACACCCATTACAAGTTTCTGAACCCGCGAGGGCTCCTGCAGCAAACCCCTTCAGCAGATTCCCCGGTGTGATGCAAGAAAACTGCTCTACTCAGGGCCTGATATCTCTTAATTTTAAGCTGGGGCCTGTTTCCCTGCCTTTAAATCTCCTCTGCAGCAGTTGGGGGAAAAAATGCTGCAGAAAGAAATGCCAGGAATGTGAACAGCAGGTGGGGACTGGCAGATGTACTTATCAATCACGACAGGCTGACGAGTGGTTTATTCCTCTAAAGAGCTACTGTTTGCCTTCGGCTTGGTTTACTCCCGTCCTTTCCAACTCCCTCCAGCCTCTACCGGGGTTCAAGATAAGAGCAGGGTAGTTTTCCCAATTTTTTGGAGCAGGGCATGCTCCGTGCGAGACTCCCTGTTCCAGGAGGCCAGAAAGGAAGGGTGAAGGCAGACCCTGTAGATCAAACTGGAAGAGTTGCAGCAGCACACCTCATCAATAACATGCCACATCTCAGGGACGGGCTTTGGAAAATCTCGCTTCCGTGGTGCCCAGGCAGAAGGCAGACTCGATTAGTTAATTAAATTTGCTGCACTGTTGCTTTTCAAAACATGACTTCGTATCTCAGAGGAGTCTGGAGTTATTTCTGTGGACAAAACCCTATTGTCAGGTGGTGATACTATGAGAAGATCACCTGAGTGAGAAGACTGTGCAGCTCTGGATTGCAGATCTGCCCCTGTGGAAAGGGGGAGCAGGATCCTCTGGTCTTTAGGGAGCTCAGAGAGATTCAGCAATGGTTTGCTGTGGCTGCTCCTGATTTTTTGAGCACCTTGCACTTCATATGGAAATGCCTTTCTGTAGCAGGACAACCCGATTTACATGAAATAACAGGCTGAATGGTGAAAAGCCTTTATCTGTTGATCTCTAAGCAGCTTTCCTGGGTGTGTTGGCAGTGTGTGTTACAAGCAGAGCAAACCTGTCTCATGAACATTATGGATGTTTTTCTCCCTAAGCTTTCGTTCTAAATGCTGTGCTTTTGTCGGTATACATGTGTTATCCCAGTGCTTCGGAGCCACTCCAGTTCCGTGCACTGGTCCTTGCAGAATAAGCCCAGAATAAGCTGTAGGCTTGTAGGTGATGTGATTAGACCTCTCCTTCGATGGCTTGCGGAGTATTTTGCCTGGTTACTTCAGCTGGTGTGGGTAATGCTGTTGTCTGCAGTGCTCCGGGGCACCCATCCTCAGTTCTCAGTGCTTTACCTTGGTAGGGACGCTGCTGATGTAGATAGTTGATATCTTTAAGGAAAATGAAGGCACACCTGCCCAGAGCCTTCTTACCAGTTTTTCTTCAGGTTGTTCCTTGGTTTCCTGAAAGAGCAGTGGAAGAATGAAATAGCTTTCCCAAGGAGAAAGCACGGTGATCCTAAGGAAGCAGACACCGCCACAGCACAGAATAAAGATTTCAGGAACGTCCCTTTTTGCAGCAGCAAAACGCTCTTTTCAAACTCTGCTCAGAGGGCACCACCTCGGCTAAACGGGGCTTGTGTTCCGAGGTGCTGCCCTCAGGTTTTCTCTCATGCTGTGTCCCTGCCTCAGGCTGAGTTTCGGCTTTTCAGCAAAAGCAGTTCAGCCATTTCCAAGAGTTAAAGGATTTTTAAAAAGCTTTAGGTTGTCAGTGTTTAAAAACCAAACAGCCCCTCTCTGCTTGCATTGAGAGGTGCTTGGACTGGCACAAAGGCTGGATGGAAGGTTGGCAGCCCCGGGCTCTGATTGCAAAGGATGTGCCATCTCCTCTCCCAGTAAAATGCCCCCTATCTTATTCATCTTATCAGGTTACAGGCGTCTGAAAGGCTCCCAGTTTACCAGTGCTTTGTAGACTAGTTTTCACAGGTCCTGGCCATCCAGGACCTCCTCCACTCTGGGGCCAGAGGGGCTGAATCACTGCTGGGGGTGGGAGGGAGGTGCTGCCACTGCCACCATCCCAGTGCTGGGAGCAGGATTTAGTCTCTCCTGGGCTACTTGCTGACAGCCATGGATCGGTGATGAGCTCACCTGTCTCAGAGGCAGAGACAACAAGCTGGAGTTGGTGTGGAGAACAGGAGTGAATTGTGCTTGCTGTGACCAGCTCACGGACAACCTTCATTCTGAGGTATTCTGACTTTTTAACTCACTATTTGGAGCCTTGAGGTTTTAAGTATTGCCTGTGTTACCAAGAGCAGCATCCTACACTGTTGGGAGAGGGGGGCTTAGGCTCAGCCTGCAGCAATGAGCGAAGTTCCTGGTTGGCATGAGGTCTTGAGGAATAACTGAGAGGCAGTCTGGCTGCTGCTGCCCTGCAGTGGCAGGCACCACTGTTCTCTTGGGAAGCTTTTCTTCCCCCATGTCTTTGTGGAAGGTGTCTCAGTTCTGTAACCTGTATTTGTTTGCTCTGAACAGTTGGCTGTGGTGATGCTGCGGTGCGGGCAGTGTTGTGGTCCCTGATCAGAGAGCTGCTAAGCAAGTGCTTGGTGACCGTAACTAGTAAGCCAGGTTATTTTTGGCGTAGTGTCTCTGCTTTATAAGGGATGGAGTGAGCTGCTAAAACCACATTTTTCCACTACTGCCTGTTATGAAGCTCAGAAGAGGCTCAAGTGCTAATCCAGGGTTGCTCTTCAGAGGTGGGCTGTTGGGGAGATTCTGGCTGTGGTGTAATTACTATTTATTTTAAAACTTTAAGCTTAGTCCCTCCAGGTGAGGAAACGGTGGTGTTGACCAGACTTTGTAACTGGCTCAGCTCAATGACCTGTAAATCCCCTGCCCTCACCTGGACCGTTCTGCATCCTCCAAACGCAATCCAAGGTGCAGCTATATCCTGCAGGACTGACCTGAGCTGGTCCCTGAGCCTGCAGTCTTGCAATGACATCGAGCCAAGGAAATACTATATAACGATTGAAGTTAACATAAGCAAAGCTTTGGTGCACGTCATTGGGCACCTAATTGCTGTGCTTGCCACCTGGGGATTGGAATCGCTCTCCCGTTCTGGAGCCTGAATGGGACATACTGTGATAAGCAGTTTAATTGTTTCCCCGCATCTGCAGCAGCTCTGTGGAGCTAACGCAGGCTGAACACACCTTCAGAGCTCCTCGGCCTCTCTGCAGCTCCGAGACTGCCTTTTTCCTGCCGTGCTCGAACATCTCTCTGTGTACAGCCCTTATGCTCTCACTAAACTGTTTATGTTCTCCTGTGCTGTTTGATAGCAGTGAGCCCTCAGGTTTTTCTGGGGAGTGTTGCAGACTTACTAGGATATAAGAGCAGCCATAGGAATGTGACTGTGAGCAGCAAGGATAGTCCGGTGGGTGCAGTAACGGGATGTCCTCTTTAATTAATGGGATTTGGGCATCGCATTAGTAGTGAAGGTCAGGCGAGCGCTGAGCCGAAATCAAAGTGAGAGTGACTTGGGGGGGTGGATTCAGAAGAAAATGCTCAGAGAGATTAAGGACAAATGCATTTGTCTGCTGTTACACGCTCTTGGGAACACTTAGAACTGTTGTGGGTGGCTGCTGGGCTGCGAAGTTGGTTGTTGTTCTTTCTTTCCCGAGGTCAGCACAGGCTGTGCCTGGGGCTGGGCTCTGCTCCGGGTGCCCCAAGGCAGAGAGGATGGTTCTATGGGAGCAGAGCTCCAAGGAATGGAAATATGGGCATAGAGACACTGCTGTTGCAAAGGATTACACAGTTGGAGTGTGCCTAACCTGGCATGGCTTTTGGGTGTCCGAATCACGTGTGGTGAGCCGGAAGAGATGATGCTTGACTCGGAGAGGCTTGAACTATTACAAAACCCAGCTGAGTGCTGGATTAATTTTCCTTGTTACCTCAGAATGGCATCTGACTCTGTTTTCCTGGGGGATACATTGGAATTCTGGTGACTTTGCCCCCATTTTTGGGATTCTTGCAGAAGGAGTCATCCCATGCCCCACTGTGTTTCTTTGGACTGGGAAAGAAGTGGATACAGAATCTGTGCCATCTTATTCCATTTTTTGTCTCTTCATAACTTAAATTCATATTTTAATCTGCTCACTCCTGTTGCCACAGCTATTGCCACCTTTCAGGTTGGAGTGCAGCTATGGGTCTGTGCTGCTGTCCCTTCGCAGCCATCCGGATTGTCACCCAGGAATCTGTGGGACTCAGGGTCAGCATGCTGGGAAGGCAGGGCATAGTCTTTGGTCTGGCAAGTCAGAATAGAGGGATGCAGCTTGTGCTCACACTGTTTGAAATAAGCTGTAATTTGGGGGTTTTTTTCCTCATAAACAAACAGGTCTTGCTTCCAATATCTCTGACCTGTACAAGATGGAGAAGGGGAAAATTACTGGATATTTCTGCTGTGGCTAAACCTCAGGACCATTTTTTGAGGTCTGATACCAGATACCATGCCAGCTAGTTAACTGTTGCAAATGACTTACACTACACAGGCTCTGTGGCTGCTGAGAGAAGAAAAACATCAGTTTTCCTTGTCTTGTCCTTGCAGTCTCTCTGCCTCCCCTTGTTCCTTTACCCAGTTTGTCCTTGGGTCCCAGTTTTAAATAACTTGTCTGGTGACAGAGCAGGACAGTTTGATCCTATTTTTAAGTCCTTTGGACTTTCTTGTTTGTGGATATTTGGGTTCAGGGAATGGCAGGATGTTTGTGTTGGAATTGCTGCAGGGGGATTGCTTGGAGCAACCCTTGGAACTTGTTTGACGTGTGAGGTACTGTGCTGCTCACAGAGGAGCAGGTTACCCTGCACAGTATTTAATCAGTCTGCTGGCTTTGTCCTGTCAGGGTTGGTTCTCTGGCCCTTTTTGGCCAGATCCTCAGTGCATGATTCCTGGTGTAAGGAGTGAATGTGAGGACTGTGATTATGTCCATATGCATGGGGCAGAGTGTTAGTGTTTAACAATAGCCTAAATCCCACTGATACTCATTACAGTGAAGAAGTCTGGTCTCGCCTTGAAATAATTGAACTTGTCTCTTGATTTCTCAATTCCAGAGCAGGGCGGGGAGAAAAGCTGGGGCTATCTCTGTATCCGTGGACCTGTGATGAGCAACTCCAGGCCTCCCTGCTCCTGGCTGAAGCCATTGAGGCCATGGTCAAAAACAGATGAGGGTTATTTTTTAATTACAGACTACAGGTAAACAAGATAATTTAGCTCAAATATAATGCAGTGAAATTAATGCAGCAGGAATGAGGTGCAGACTCTGTTAGTGTCTGGTCTTTTGAGGTGCTCATCTTTGCTTTTTAATTTAAATCAGTCTTCCTGCACCAGGGCAGTTGGGAAGCAGATGGACCTGTGAAGCCATGCACTGTCCTTCTGCCTTGGCAAGCTTGTGCTGTTGGAGATCTGATGCTTTTGGATTTACTGTGTGAAGGCCAGCTTTAGCCAGAGGTGACTGTGAAGAGCAGACAGTGTCACTGATGCAGTGCAGTCCTTTGGTCCTGGTCTCCTGGAAGAGGAGATAGAACCTATAAAAATGTGCACTTGCAGGAAGAGGGTATTCACTTGATGCCTTTTGGTGACTCCTGAATTTCTGCAGGTTTAAGGGAATGTGTTGCCCAGTTGGAAACTGCTGATCTTCAGGGACTTAACTCCTCCTCCAGAAACTTTCTCTGCTTCTGTGACATGGAAGCAATGCTGCTTCATTTCACAGCTTTCCCATTTTATGGTTGATGGTTAAAGTTGGAACATTTCTATCTCATTCTGCCAAGAAGTGTTTTAAGAATAGCTTTCCTGAGAAACATTAGAAGTTGGAGGTCCATGGCTGATGCCCTGGCTGCTCTGCATCAGTCACTGGGGGGTAAATATATTTAAATGAAGACCTATGGCAGTCTTGCTAGCTGAGTAATAAATCAGGGCCAAGCAACTCCATAAAGTTGAATCTTAATGCCTTGGCTTGGAGTTGCAGGGTGGGGTGGTAAAGCCGATGGAACAGCGGGATGTTTCTAAACAGAATGTGCCTGCCCTTAGTTACGCTGCCACAAAGAACATAAATACTGCTGCATACGCAACTGGAGTGCTGAAAATGGCTTTTTGTTGGTGCTGCTTCCCTTGGTTCCTGTCTCCGCTTAATGTCAGCTGTTTATGCTTTGCCTCCCCTTGGTAGCAGCAGCAGGTCCCGTGCTTGGCAGTCAGGTCCCAGGCAGGTGGGGCAGAGATCCAGAGCCTTACCTTCTATTCCTCTGCTCAGTGCCTCAACCCTGGCACTGTGACATCAACCTATAGGAAATTACAGTGCTTGAACACTTTCAGGGACCTGCTCGAAATACTTCATTATCTGAGGAATTTTGTGGAATTCTCAGAAGGTGATTATAAACCCTTGGAATGTGGCTGCGTCTCCACAGAGCACTCCAGCCAAAACAGCATTTTGAGGTGACTCTGGAGTGTGAAACCCCCACCAAGACTTTCTTCTTTCCAGATTTGGGTTTGGCACTCACAGTCTTCAAACTGTGTTCCTGGCACTGGAGGATCCCCTGCCCAAGCTGCCCACACTCTGGTGCTCCTGCTTCAGTACCATTAAAGTCAGTGCTTTCCTGGTGGCCATGGTGCCAGTGTGTCCTAAGGAAGCCCAAATGCTCTTCTAGTGATGAAAAAAACATGTCAAAACACAGGCAAGGGTCCTGCCAAAGATGGAGCCTTGGAAGGGTTTCCATCAGAACAGGATTTGGAAGTTTCATCAGGTTTGCTAGGAAGAGGATTTGCAGAACTGCTCTGCCCCTCAGTGTGTCCTTCACCCCTCCTGCAGTTTCTACTTGCTAAACTGACAGAAATAGCTTTATGCCTTTTTTTATTCCAAGCAAAACAAAACAAAACAAAAAAATAGGCAGCCGGGTGGGAGAGTTTTGGCTAAAAGGATGGACCAAAGCTCAGCTCACTCCTCTGTGTGACCCATTCAATGTATAATGTGCTCCAAAAGCCAAACTATGGCAGAAACTCCAAATTTCCTGCCTTGCTGGACCAGGGAGTTTATCCCTCGGGGTCTTTATCTTTTTGTGTGGGCTCTTTAGTACTTAATAAGGCAAGATGTCCAGTGGAGGCTTCCTCTTCAATTAGGATATGCGTTGTTTCTCTTCCATGTGGATTCTGTGAAGCCTCATAAGGGGTTTAGTTCAGCCTTTAAATCAATTAAGAAATCAAGCAAGAGATGTAAATCTTTTTAGGCTCATTGGTTTCAGTGCTCACGACTACAGCTGTAGAGAACATCTCCTGCATGGTACAGCTGAGTGGCTTAGGGAGGGAGTGTTTTTTCAGGCTGAGATTTCAGGTTCTGCTGGAGACTTTTGGGTGACTTTGTCCTTTGGAGCACTGGGCAAAGGCTGCAGTCACCTGTTTGGCTTGGTTTAAACCTGTTTCTGAAGCAACAGAAACCTACTCTTTGATAGAAACCCACTTTCCAGCTCAGTGACTTCTATCAAAGGTCATTAACAAGTGTGAATTAGCCTTGGAACAGCTGGTGGATGGTGAGTGATACCAGGGGACAGGACACACAGTGGTGACTGTCACACCAGCTGCTCCTGCACATGTCCTTTGATGCTTTCTGGGGAACAACCTGCCTGCTCAGGAACACAAGATCAGGCTCTGATGCCTCGTAGTCCTCGAGTTTGAAAAGTGACATCTTGCTTTTTGTGTTCATGTGTTTTCTTGCCATGCTGTGGGGTGCCTCAGCTGCCAGCCCGGTGTCCTCTGTCCTGGCTCTCCCAAGGGATGGCTTCTTCTGAAATGCTTTTCTGTAATGCCATGGTCTTCACTGCAGAATGAACAACAAACAAATTCAGCATGATACAAAACTTTCCTTACAAGAGAGAAAGTTGGAGTAAAAAAATCCCTATTTTATCATGGTGCCTTCAGTTCTGTTTTTCACTAAATCTTGGAAACTTACAAAGCATTTGTATATGTGTGTGTGTGTGTGTATACACACACACATCTGTTATGTTTATCTTCAAAATATGCATTCTTATGGCATGTGTATGGAAGGAGATCATAGTCCCTTCTTTTTTTGTTTTCCATAAACTTTTGTAGTTTTAATTTCCTGTGGATTTTAATACTAGATTTAGCTTACATTCCCTTAAACATAGAATTAAATATTAGGATTTTTATAGACTCTCACTCTGTTTCCAGACAAAACCAGGAGTTATAAGCAGAGTTTTTAGGGTCTTGCTTTGGCTGGCTGTGCACTGGAAACCCAAGTGAAGCCAAAGCCACGTTACAGTGTGTGCCCTGAGGCAGACAGACCCTTGCTCTGCCCTGCTGCAGCTGTATATTTAGCCTATATGCCCTTTCCAGTAACAGCCGGGAGAAGATGCCTGGAGAGGAATGCGAGTCATCATTTCCCTGAATGCTGTCCCGGGATCAAGTGGTGCTTGAGCCAGAAATGCTGCCTTGGTAACTCTGCCTTCTATAAAATTGTCCGGTCCCACCCGGTTTTGTTTTTTTTTAACCCACGTGAGGTTTTAACATTTGTGTTCACAACCCTATTGGGTCCTTGAGAAAACTCATTTTGTTTGGATTTGAGCCTGATTTGGTTTAGTTTGGCTTCTGGTCCTTTTATTAGAGGAGAACATGGGCTCTTGTTCCCCATCTCCCTAGTGCCCCAGTGCATCCCACTTTGTTGTCTCCCAGCTTCCTCCAGGAAGGATCCGTTTTATATCTTTGATTCCCATCACCTTTCTCTGCCAGCCTTCCCCTGAGATGGGGCCTGCTCACAGGATACAAGAGGTGTGGGATGGTGTTGCTGAAGCTGTCCCCCTGCTTTGGCTTGTTGGTGGATGTTTATATCCTAATTTTTCCTGAGTGCTGGCAGCAAACAATGGCAGTTCTACCTGGCTGCGATATTTGTAATTACAGGGGAAAAATGATCTCTGAGGCCTTCTAAATACTTGGGAAGATAATATCTGAGTTTCCTTTCAACTGAATGCACTTGAAGATACGATCTGAGTTGGCTGTCTGGGAATAACAAAGTGGAGGAAGGGATTGATTGTGGTTGCTGAAACTTTCATCAAAGAGATGCCTGGCCAAAATTTGCAGCTGCCGGTCACTGCTGCGGGTCAGGCACAGCCAGACAGTCGAGGGATGGCTTGAGCACAGGACAAGTAGCACACAAAAGTTGCAGGGGGTCACTGGAGCAGGATGGACAAGCAGGGGGACATCTGGATGGTCTTCCAGCAAATCTGTCAGGTCAGCATGCAAGTGTGTAGCCAAGGGGCAGTCATGAGTACCATACTCACCCCTCTTGCCTCCCCAGGGCTGCAGGAGGCTGGGGAAGGTGCTGCCCTTCACATGCACCTCTGCAGGAGTGCCCCTGGCTGAGGGCTTTTGGGGCTGCCAGGGCTGCTTCCTCCCCTGCACAGTACTTGGTGCAGGGAGGGCTTACCTCTTCCAGGGCAAGAAGTTTTTCTGGGAGGGCAGTACTGTAGCTCAACTTCTGGACAAACAGATGCAATACAGGGCAGGGGGAAAGGGACATTGTACTTTCTGCATATTTTCTCACTATCTCAGAGCTGTAGTTTTCAAGCAAAAGGTAACGGAAGGTAGCAGAACGTTTCCTGTCAGCTACAGGAAAGTTAAATATCTTGGTGCTTTAGCAGAATAAAAGCTGCTGTCAGGTGTCTGTGGCTGTGACCACTTCCTGCACAAGTGTCACAAAGCTGCTTGTGGGGCTTGAAAGCAACAAGTTGGTGACAGTTCACAGCCGAGTTCCCCATCAGCAGGAGGGTGCTGCTTGTTTCCCTGCCCAGCACACATTTTTAGCACGGCTGTTTCCAGTTTGTTTGGGTTTGTTTTTTTCCCCTAGATTGTTTTTCAGCGTCAGGGTTTCCTGTTACTGACACCAGATGTGCTGGAGACGAGCAGTGCAGAAATACAAGAAGGGACAAGGCTGAAAACAGCAGCTCTTTCGTGCGTATGTCCTTTGGTTTGGGTGTTGTTTCTGTTGGGCTTTTAATGTGGTGACAGTACATGGTGGGCACAGCTGTGGTAGAGCCTGTTGAAATGCAGTTTTAGGGTAAAGAATTGAGTACAGCTTGGTTGGTACCTCCTGGGCTGGTGGTGTCTGGGCTGACCAGCTGTTGATGTCCGTGGGGGGCAGTGGGTGGAAGGGGCTCCTGGAGCCTCAGGAGCCCTGATCTGGGGCTCCCCACTCGGGCAGGTCTCTCCTGCAGTCCAGTCTTTGCTGCTGTGGTTTTGATGCACACGTCGCTATGAGCAGGCAGCTGTGAGTGCAATATTAAGCCAGGAACTTGTGCATGAGCTTGCCTCACAGTCTTGGTGTAAGGCCACCATCCCCACAGATGCCTGGTTAGTGCCAGGACAGGATGCTGTCGCTCTGAGCACTGCAGAGCAGGGAGCTACATTTAGAGTATTCCTTCCTCCACTTGGCCCATTCCCTTGTGGCAGTCACTTGCCCTTAGTCTGTGTGTGACCAGTGCATCTCTGTGTAGCTGCTCTGCTGTACATCCCTTTCCATAACTCATCCTGGGTGCAGCAGCATCTGGAGCCTGGGTTCTGTGTGAATGGTTATCTGGAAATAACCCCCATAGCCTAAAACACAGGCTGTTGAAAGGGCTGCTGCCTTTGTTTCAGGGTACGTCTGGAGTGGAGCAGGCACAAAAACTCTTACTGTTTCCTAAATTTCACGCTCCAGAGTGTTCTTTGGCCATATGATGTCTCAGGCTAGCATGCTCTTGGTCTTGATGAGACTGTATCTGTTAGTTCATAACTTTCTGATGGGCTGCCCTGCTCAGACACGCTGCCTCCGAGCTGTTTCTCCCTCCTGCCCCCCTTTCCAGACTCCTTCAGCCCAGTGTGGAGGTGCACAGAGCACTAGCCACCTCTGCCTGGACTGCACTGCCAGGCTGGCACCAGGGCTGCCTACAGTCCTCTTTGTGTGCCTGGCTGGGGACGCTGGATTTCATCATTCCTGCTGCTCGCTGCCTTGACACGCAGGCGCGCCGTAGCTGACGGGACTTGCCCAGAGATGCTCCTGTGGAAACATGCACAGGAGATCTTTGCAGAGACAACAGCTCTGCTCTGGAAAGTTGCACTGGCTCTGCTTAGCCAAGTCTGAGTTTGCTTCCTTAGAGAAAGGCCGCTTGTTTAATGCTTCCTTTAGTGAGGATATTGGTAAATAAGCAGTCAGGTAAGTGGGATTCCTCCTAACTCCTAAATACCTTCTTAACCGGAGTCAAGAGTTGCACGCAGTTACTGGAGCTTTCTGGATGCTGGGGCTCACTGGCATTAATATGCTGGTGGTGATTAATTACCGCAGCCCAGTGAATGTGATTGTGTGCTTGAGCAATTGGATTAGATGCAGCTGGAGGGAGACTTCACTTTCACTGGTTCTTGCCGAAGTGGTGCCGTAATTGGCCGCAGAGGAAGAGTGATTTCCAGGGCAGCCACGCTCCTCTGGCTGGGATGCTTTCCCTGGCCCCACGCTCCTGGTTCTGCAGTGGGCAGAAGGAAAGATCTCTGGGGTGATGCATAGCTGGAAGTAGCTACTTTGTCCTGCTCTGTCTTTCCCTTCAGTCCTGTTTTCTGCCTGCACTGTTCAGCATTCCTAGATAACGAAAGTACAGCATGTCCTTACCATGTCAGTAATGTCAGCCATGTAGATGCACGGAGGAGGAGCAAGCTCCAGCATTGCCTTGACAAGTCAGCATCATATCAAGTGCAGGATCATATCAACATCACCAAGCAGGCCCAGTTCCATGGCTCTGCAGTGGGGGGTTTGGCACTGGAGATCAGGAATCAACCTTGGCACATGCTCTGAGTGCGAGGACTGAAGCAGATGTTGATAACTGACTTTGATGTTTCATCCAATGCTCTGGAGGCTCGAACTTGAGACCAAAAGAGCTCTCACAGAAGTAGGAGAATAAAGAGAAAGTCAGTTCTTTCAGAATATCAGATGGAACGAAACATCCTGAAATTCAGGACTAACCTGAACTTTTGTGTTCTGTGAAACTGTGCAGTGCAGATCCTGCTGGAAGGAGGAGCATGGTGCCATGCAGAGAAGCAGGGGTGGTCTAGCCTTCCCTCATAACTGGAAAGTGCTGCCTAAGTCAGTCAGCTCTATGGCCTGATGCACCTACAGAATTGCATCTCTGTTTGGGTTTTGGCCCAATTTTGTGGGAAACTTGTGTGAGGTGTTGAGGTTTTTGCTTCCAGAGGGCTCAAGCTCTGTGCCTCTAGATGATGATCCAGAACACTGACGTTTTCCACATAAAATTGGGATGGAATCTCAAACAAGCAAGTCAAGATTCTGCCCTTGGTAGTGCCACGTGAGATTGTGTGGGCTCTCAAATTTGGCAGCAGGACCAGGCAGGTCCCCAGAACTTGTTCCAGCTTTGCTGCAGGTAACACTCACTCTGTTCTGCAGCTGCATCCAGACCCACAGTGCTGGTGGCCAGTGGACTTGCAGAGCAGACCTACTGGCTTGAGGCAGAGGACCTCCTATCCCAAAAAGCATTCTGCCTTGCAGCATAAGTCCACGTGAACCTCAGCACTGTGGAGCAATGCCTTGTACAGCTCTATGGATAGCTGGAACCACCCTGCCTTTCCTCCTCAGTACACACTGCGAGGCTGGCAGTGTTTCAGCTTCTGTCCATTGTGTGGTGAGGTGGAGCTGTGTTAACGATTATTGTTTTGGTGGTGCAAGTTTGTTCTCAGTTCTTCTGTTTGTTCTTTGCTATCAGCTACTGAATTCCTCCTATACCACCTGCATGCATGTGCTGAACTAGTTCTGTAGTTCCCCTCAAATGAAACTTTGAGTTTTGCAACCTGCAAGTATCACATGAGTGCTTAATGGCCAGTTCTGGGCTGAGGGGCACATACTGGGCAGTGTTTGTTGCCTGCCCTGGTAAGTGTTTCTGAAATAGGTCATGACTTCATCTTCCTCTGCTGCTTGCCACAGATGTCAAAAACCAGCTCCTTTCTGCCCAAATACTCCTCCCTATCCAACAAAAATGCCCAAGGCCAAGTCACGTCATTTGGCAGAGCAACACAGAGCTGCACCACGCTTGTGCAGGAGCTCCACTGCAGTGTGATGGGGCAAGGGCAGGGGCTGGGACTGGCCTGGAGACAGGGTACAGAACCTCTCCAGGCATCTTAACAGCACCATATGGTTGTAGGCTGGGTGTCAGTGTGTCTGGGATGCTTCTCCTCTGCTCAGGTGCGGCTGCTCAGAGCAGCAGTGAGAGGCAGCCACGTTTCCCTGATAGCATCTCAGCCCTGCAGCAGCCACAGGGCTGCTGCAACATTCCTCTCCTGGCTTCAAGACTCTGATCCTGCCCGTACTTGCCGTACACATCAGGACTTTCCAACAAGCAGGGTTCAGGAGAAGGAGCTGGTGGCCAAAGCATCATCACTGCAGTGGCCATGCCCCAGGCTGCATGGAGTGTGAAGGTGGTTCTTTCTGCTTTTTATGGCACTGTGTGGGGATGAGAGTCCCATGATCCCTGCTGTCATGGTCAGGGGCCTCCTTTGCACTTCTTGCAGGTGTGTGCACCATCTCTGTAGCTCCTTCATGTGTCCTGTTGGATGTTCTCTGCCAGACGTGGACTGTCATAGTGACTCTAGATTCATCCAAAATAAACTGGTGTGAGTCAGATCGTCTGACCACACAGGGAGCTGGTAGGAGAGATGCACCCTGTAGGGAGTGTGACTTGTCCTCACCTTCCAGCCACTTCATGATGAGAACCTCTGGAGAAGCTGCTCAGGCACTTTCTTGTGGTGCTGGCCATCACACCAGCCACCCTCCCATCTGTCTTGTGGTTCCCAGCAATGTTATTCTGCCTCTGTTGTCTCCTCTGCCTGTCACTTGAGACAGGTTTTTCACAACTGACAGCAGTCAGGTCAGATATCTGCCTTGTGGATGCTGTAGCCAGAGGTTTTTGCATTTGGCTTGTAATTCCTACTACCCACAGCCTCTTTGCCAGTTCCAGCAGTGCCCTGGACCTGTTACCTTGGTATGGGGGCTCCTCTCTATGTGGGCTTTATTGTGAAAGGCCAGTTGAGGGGTGTGGATGTGCAGGTCCTTGCATGCTGCCTCTCAGCTTTTCTAGAGTGGAGGCTTTAGGATGAGCAGTCACATCTTATCTCTCCTGTTATTCCTAGAGCCTGCTGTGGTAGCCTTGGGCTTGGCTGCCTGCATGGGCAGACCCTTTTCCTGTTTCTGCAAGCCCGTGGAGAGCAATACACCCTGTCTGGCCACAGCACAGTGGGTCAGCTGAGTCCTGTTATGCTGCTTCAGGAGCTCTGCAAAGGCAAGAAACAGTGGGATTTCCCTTCCCACACAATCTGGCTCCAGGATCTCTTGGGACAGCCTGATACACATCACACGGTGCAGACGAAACAGGCTAAAATAAATCACAGAGAACTGGGAGCCAGCGGTTAGAAACTGGGCTGGGTTTGCTCTGGGAATGTGGAGCCACTTCTGTCTCTAGCCTGGATAACAGGAGTTTGTTCATGGCATGAGTGCCTGGCCTGTGAGAGCCCAGTCCCGTGTGCTCCTGGGGCTGAGCAACACCTGCTTGTCTGTGTGTCCATCTGTCCTTCATAACCCACCATCCCTCTTGGTACAGCAGATTAGTTACCAAGAGCTGTGCTGGCTGCAAACCAGAATGCCAGAGTGGGCAGTATGGCTTCCTTGGGGTCCCAAACAATTCTCTTCTCTTCCATGAATCTGTTGGTCTCCTGCTAGCAGGCTGTGAAGGGGAACCTGGTGGTACAGATCTGTGACACCGTGTGCAGGGGCTGAATGTGGTCTGGAGGGAGAAGCAGCTAGGGAGGGGAAGGAAATAATGCACCAAAGGAACAGAGGAGAGAAAGATCTGTGATCCAGGGGAGCAAGTGAAAAGAAAACAAAGCAAGGGAGAGCTGGAGATGTGTCTTGGCAGAGTGATGGGACAGGCAAGCTGTGTGAGCAGGAGGGAGCTGGATGGCAGCATGGAACAAGGTATATGTGCAGCTCTCTCCAGTCTGATTTGGGGGTGTGTATTGCTGGCCCCCAAATCAAGTCTAAACACTAACACCAAAAGCTGGACCTGAGAGGAGACCTGGATTGAAAACCAGGCTTGTGGGTCAGAGGAACAGAAGCAGCTGTCATGCATCAAGCAATCAGAGTGACAACTTCAGAATTCCAAAGGTTTCCTGGGACCTTTTACTGGATAACTGGCATTAAGATCCACTGATGTCCCAGCCTGACTTCAACTTGCCTTGAAAAGTTAACTACTGGCACTGTGCTCAGTCTGTTTCATTTGTGTCTGCCCTGTCTCCCTACCTGTGGCTGTCTCAGGATGCTGTGGCTCCAGAACAGCAGAAACACCATTGTGTGTGTGGAATAGCAGGAGGATCTTGTTTCTCTGGAGATGCTGTACACCAGAAGAGGAGCTGAGAAGCTCTCGCTCTCTTTATTAGTAGTGGTAACTTGCAGTTAAATCAAAAGCTGAGGCACAGAGGGCAGCATGGCCAGTGGCCCTCTGCCCATTGCAAAGTCTGCATGCCTTGGGTACCATAATTAATATACTGATTGGATTTCCTATGTCTAACCAGGTTCCCAGGACTCCTAGGATGAGGCTGCTGTGAAGGACTGGTGGATCCCCTGCCTGTGCTGTGGTGCCTGCAGATTCCCTGTGATCCCCTTTCCAGCTGGAGCACTGTTGTCGAGGCTCCTGGGAAGAATGACTGTTGGATGCCTACTGCAGCCCCCTTTCCTGGGGAGGACTTGGCTCCCCGTGCTGCTGCTGGCAGCCTCTGCTCACTGCCACTGGCCCAGCGAGCCAGCAGAAGTGGTTCGGGACTGGGAAAACCAGTTGGAGGCCTCCATGCACTCCGTGCTCTCAGAGCTCCGGGAGACTGTGCCGGCTGTGGTGGGCATACCAGACAGCTCTGCAGTGGTGGGACGCTACTTCAGAGTCTCCATCCCCACGGATTTAATTGCTTCCAATGGAGAAGTTGTCCAGGTGAGAAACACCGTTCCTCGAGGGCTCATTTTCGGTTATATTCGTGCAGGAGTCAAGTGAATCAGCCCACTATTGGGCTGGGTCCTGAGGGTGGTTGGAAGGACTGTGGGGGAAGGATTTTTATAAAAAACTAAAGTCTCACCTCATTGCAGAGTTCCTCTCTTCTGTAACAAAGAGAGGAAACTTCTCAGTGATGACTGATTGGGTTTGTTGGCTCTATTTAAACTAAGAGATGGTCTACCCCTGGAATGGTGGGCACATTCATGAGGAGATGTTGCCTTGGGGTCTGGGGAGGCACAGATTTCCTGGGATTGCTGCACAGTCTTAGGGAGTTTGCTTCATTGTGGTAACAAAGCATTGTCAGACAAACAGACCCTGTCCTGCCACCGGGGCTCTGGGCTGCCTGTAACACAGTCTCCCCTGACCTCAGCCCTTGGGAAGGCTGGGAGCCTTTCCTCTTATCTGACTTAACGTCACACCACGGGCACTGCCAGAACCTGAAAACTGAGTTTTGGAGTCAGTCCTGAGTGCAGGAAAGTTAGAATAGCCCAGAGGAGGGCAGGGACATGGCTGAATACAGGTGTGCTCATCGTTAGTCCTTTCTGAGAGAGTTTACTTGGATTGTGTGGAGTTCAGAAAATTCTGTTCTTAAAAAACAGCGTTACCTTCCAAAGAGCAAAATGAAAAATAGTTTTAAAAATCCATTTTTAGAAAGCATTATAAAAAGACAAGCTTCTGGTGTGTCTCGGAAGATCAGAGGGAGATGGAGAGCAAGCCAGGAGCAAGTCTGACATCTCAGCCTCTACTTGAAGGCAGTTTTGGTTTAGCTCTGTGTACTGTCACAGTTATCCCAGTCCCAGTACGTGATCCCGCTGGCTCCAGTGAGGGTGCTGGGTGGGCAGAAAATCTGAAGAATGCAGCTGTGCCTGGCAGAGGGTCAGACAGGGAGGAGGAGGATGGTGGGTGAGCCCCAGTACATAGGAGTTGGAGAAGGGGCCGGGGTGGTCTCAGTGACATTGGTCCCTGCCCAGCTTTACCCACAGCCTGTTTGGAGCACAAGGCACCTGTACAGCACTGGGCTGCCAGAGCCCAGGAGGGTGTGGTGAGCCCAGGATCTCATGTTACAGAAATGATAACTTTGGTTTGGGATTTTGCATCCAAGTGCTTGTTCTGGTGTTGTCTAATAGCTTGTCTAATAGCTGCTTTGATGGCAAGAATAATTGTCAGTGTTTGTGCAACACCGCAGCTTCCTCTGTCGTCTTTTCCTGGCACAAAAGTCATCTGTGATAGTTCCAGTAGATGCAGGAAAATCCTGATGGATTATTTCCACCCCACCTGATGGCTTCAAACAATACCTCTGCCCTGTTTATGTGAGCTCTGTTGGATGACACCAATATGCCTGGAGAGCCTGGAATGAACTGGGCTGGATCAGGACCAGCAGTTGCTGGTTGTGTGTAGTTCAGCAAACGCTGCGAGTGTTTTTCACGCTCGTCCCTGGGCTTATCCACGAGTATGTTGCATCTGTTCACCTTGAAATTGATTTTAAAAGTGCAGCAGGGTCTCACTTAGCTGCTGTCTCTGGAAGGGCTCTCCTTGCAGAGAATGCCTGTTGGCTGCTGAGCACAGCCAGCCTTTGCTGCAGGGCTTTGATTCCTGGCTAGTGAGAACTGCGTAGGCAATTTTGGGTGCTGGGGTGCATTTTTGTTTTACTGGAAAGTTTCATGGCAAATTGCTCTGGTCTTTTTCTCAGGCTGCTTTGACTTTCTCAGCTGAAGCAGTAAAAGTTCAGTACCTTTTGGGTCTTGCTAACTGGTGTACTTAAAGCCTGCTAAAAAAGAATAAGGGCTGCGCTCTCTTGAGATGGGTCAAGGTTTACAATGCAGGGTTAGTTGCCTGTGCTTTTTCCCCTTAAATTTTGAAGAAATTTGCTGTCATTTTTTTAGAAGAAAATTCTGGCAGTTGATGTCCTCAGACTCTCAGGAGCTTTCCACTAGAGCCTAAAGAAGGTGTGATTGCCTCATTTCTAGATGATTCCCACTGATTATTTCTAGGGTTGTGGTGGGGATAGGCTTGAAACTCCTTCTCAGATCCTCTCCCTGCTTGTTAGCAGATTCCAGCCATCTGTAGACAAAATACTTTTCTCTGCAAACTTGGTTGTGGGATGGAAACAACGCCAGGCATTTGCAGCGTGGTGGAGGAGTGCCCCGCAGGCACACACTCCTGCGCAGTCAGGTATGTGCTCCTGGGAGCCATCACCAGTGTTTCCCTGCCACCCCCAAAGCTGCTGGAGAACAGGTGAGATTTTATGCTTAAAGACAAAAGCAAGTTTATTCTAATGCACTCCAGCTGCACAGGAAAGAAGTAGAAAAACTACCACATATCTTAATTTCGGAGTCTCGTCTCAACGTTGCTCAGAGCCAGCTGTCAGCAAGGCATTGTGGCCATGGTAACTCCCTTCCTCTGTGCCTTGGTCAGGCATTATCATGTCCTCTGAAGGGCAGCTGCAGCTTGCAGGTATTCCAGCTGTTGAATTTGGCAGCAGCTCAGTCCAGATGTTGTCCTCTAGCTTTCTCACTACAGCAAGGCTTCTCACTGCAAGATTGCTCTCCTGCTGTCTGAAGGTGTCTTGGAAATTAAAACTCCTTACTGTGCCTTCCCAAAAGGCACCTTGCAGCCGTTTCTTCCATGTTTGACAACAAAACATTGGCATTTTTGCAAGAGTTGGGTTAAAAACACCTAATTTCCCCATGTCATACAGCCCCCTTGCCATGCTGATGGGTAGTGTGAGGGTGTGCAGGTTCCTACTGGCTCCTGGCAGATGCTGACTGGGACAAGATAGCTGTGGGCATTGGTGCTGGTACACTCACCAGTCATCAACTCCTTACCCAGTTTCCACTAAGGACTGTGTGGAGTCTGATCTGTTACCTCTCAGCTGCGTCCTGTCCTGTGTCCTGTCCAGATCATGCTCAGGTCAAAGACCACTTGGATTTCCTGTTTCTTCCACTTCCATTTGAAGCTGCGCCAGAGTTTGGCTGCTCTGATTTAAAATGCAGCTCCCAGCCTAAATTTAGGGATGGCTAGAAATATTTATACGTGCTGCCCTTTAGCTTAAATCAGTTCTACCTTCATAATATTTACTTCCTTTATGTATTTATAGGTGACAGGCATATTCCCCATCTTGATTTTATTAGGTTAAACAAGCCAACCTCTTTAGTTTTTCTCATAAAATAAGCTTTCTTTCCCTCCCCTCAGCTTTGCAGCTGTCTTCTTCACCTCCTCCAGCTTGAGTTTATTTTTCTTTGTTTGCATGACCACAGCTATACAAAACATTCTAGATGAAATTTTACCAGAACCTCCTATAAAAGCATCAAAACTTCCTTTTCTCTTCTATAAATAAATTTGTTTGATATATCCTCCGATCGTTTGCTTTTCCACGCCTGCTTTGCTTTGGTTTGGACATCTTCCCATCAGCTGAAATATCCAAGTCTGTAGCTTTTGCTGCTTCCAGTCATTGAGGTCCTAGAAGAGGATGTGAGGTGAGGTGAGGTGCGGTGCATGATTTGGGATGGGAGCTGTTGCAATAAGCCTGGCTTGTCTGCTCATCCCACCAGCCGAGATACGGTATCCCCACAAGGATACAATACCCACAAGGAACTGAGCCCTTGCATAGTCTGATATCCTAAATGCCTATGCCCACAGTACATAAAGACATGCAATTAAATGGCTTTTGTTTAAAGATGGATCTATAAAGTATGCTGGAAGGAGAGAAGCTCCTGGTGTGCATTGTTGCCCAAGAAACATCCCTGCCAGAGCAGATTTGCTGTGTCTTCCTTGAAGATCACATAAAGCTGCTGACCTGCCTTTATCCTGGTGGTGTTTGGTGTGGGATGGATCCCACAGAGCTGTGGGTTCATAGCTGATGCCAAGAAGTTCAGGTGAGCACAGTTAAGGCTCACCATTCCTGGCTGTGTCTTGCCCCCTGATTGTTTTGGGGTTTGAAGTGCACAGTGTCCCCAGGGCTTTCTTGGGAAAACAGATAAAACAGAGCAGAGGCCCCAAGAAGCTGTTGCTGTAAGCAAACAGCTGCTGGCAAAGTGATTAGAACAACTGAATACCCTCACTCGACTTACAGGGCAGCTATGAAGTGGGTTTGGAGGTTATTGGAGTACTGAATATCCATCTGGGAAAAAAGGAGTCTTGCTTTCATTGAATTGTTTAGGTTGGAAAAGACCTTTTAGATCATCAAGTCCAAACATTAACCCAGCACTGCCAAGTCCACCACTAAACTTTCCAAGCAGAAGCTTGATTTTCCAATAGCTGTTCTATTTGTTGTCTGTTGAAGTGGCTTTTATTGGACAGCTTTGCTCTCATCAGGCGTCAGGGACCTTGATTTATAAACAGGATCCACAGGGATTGGGTTGCAGGAGTCCTGACATGGGTATCTGCTGTCAGGGCTGTGCTGCTTGCCTCAACCCCGCTCCGACCCTGAAGCCAGGGCTGCATGTCAGCAGCCAGCCTGCAATGCCAGGACATGCTTGCTTTCAGGGAAGAAAACCACAAAATACTGATTTTTATTTTTTTTTTCCTCTTGCAATGATCTTTGTGTAACTGAATGTGAAATTTATTAAAGTGGCATTTCTCAAAAGAAGCAGGGAAGCGAGGAGCGCTCCCGAGGGGCTGTGTCATCAAGTTGGGTATCTTAAAAGGCTCTCTGTGTCAAAGCATTTGAGCTTCACCTCATCCCTGGGGTCCCTGGTTTTCTTGGACTAACTGGGAGTTGTAGCAACAGCAGCTATTTACAGGAGAGCACACAGGGATAAATAGCAGTGCCTGGAACAGGTCCAGGCAAAGGAGAACTTGGGCAGGGCTTTGCTTAGCTGCCACACTGCAATCTGAGCGATAAGATGAGCTGATAAGATTTCTGTGGGGAGGCTTAGGGGGACGCTTATCTTTTTCCTGCAGTGAGACCAAGTCAGGGAATTTGACATTTTCACTGCGCACTTAGTAACAAGCTCTGAATTTGGAGTAGTGGAAAATGTGACTCGATCTAATTATAAACTGGATTTTCAGACGGGCTGGGAAGTTCCTTGTTTTGTCCTGCTCTTACAGGTTGTTGCTCTGAGCATCCAGGGAGACGGAGGAATGTGATGGTAATGAGAATTCTGTGAAGGAGCAGACCTGGGACTGCGAGATCCGGTCTGCCTTTCCTTGCTGTGCTCTTGAAAGCCAGCTTTCCAGCAATCTGCTGATGGCAGGAATAAATTGCCAGGGCTGGTTAGCTGTGCGGTGGCAGCGCTAAACCCCCAGCACTTGGCATCCCTGCTTTGTGGTATTTTTGCTTCCCTTTGGCCTTTCACTTATAAAACAGCACACTGAAAGAAGAACCCAACTGAACTTTTTTTTTTTATTAAGCTGTTTGAGGCTTTTCCTGCCCCGTGCTCGCCCCCCGGACAAGGGAGAAAGCGGGGTGTGGGCAGGCAGTGCTGACCCCAGCCCTGGCGCGGGCGGGCTGTGCCTCCCCGCTCCAACAATAAGGCTAAACAAATCCTTCCAAGCTGCTTGCATGGACCGATGAAAGGAGGATTTCTTGGGACACTCAATGTTTTGTAGTGACCTCCCAGTGAAACAGCTGTTGTGTTCCCTTGCCCAGGCAGAGTGGGACGCTGAATAGTGTCCTTATAGCCAACACAGAGGCGCATCTGGAAAAGAAGCCGTCACGGCAGGAGTATGCGAGGGTGGCATGGGCTGGGCGTAGCTCAGCCGCTGCGGAGCCATTTTACTGACCAGAGAGAGGTTGGTCAGACAAAGCCCAGCTCGTGGGGAAGGCAGGCTGTGTCCACAGCACAGCTCTGCATCCGCATCCGCGGAGGAGGGGGGCTGCTTTCTGTGTGTGAGGCTTCACTCGCCCTGTGAATGGCTGGAAAATGCAGATTAGCAGCAGATATGTAAACTTCTCTTTCGGGTTTTCATGAGCACATAAAAGCAGATCAGCTGTTTCAAGTGGTTTTGCTGCCCAGCCTTTCAGAGGCAGAAGTTTGAACTTGAAGTTGAGGGCCAGGACCAGTGATGTGTGGCCTCCCCAAGCTTTGTTCTCACTTAGCTCAGCTTTCTGACCTGAAAAGTTTGATTTTTTTTTTTTTCTAAAGCAACAGCTTCAGTGCATGGAGACATGCAGAAAAAACTTTGCAGAGCTTTGGCTGGGACCAGCCAAAATACGGGTTTAGTTCAGCCATCCTGACCTACCTGTGCACAAAGGAAGCACCAATTACCAGCTGTCCCCATGTAGCTTTCAGTCTCTGGATGGAGGTGGTGAGATCCTGCTGGTGATGAAGGGGTGAGCTCCTGCTGGTAATGAAGGCTCGGGTCACCATGGCTGACGTAGTTCTGAGGGCCAGCAAAGTCTCTGGGCTGTTTTTAGACTTCCAGGGGTAGATGCATCTTCATGAAATGTCCAGGGAGGAGCTTGTTTTTGTCCATGAGTTCTTGGGCCTTTTGCCCAAGGCACGCAGCAGCTCCGAGGAGCAGTGTCTGCTGAGGATACCAAAACACCCTGGCAGGTATCTCAGTCCTCTCTGCAGGGAAGCACATATGCTGCAGTTCCTCCCTGCTCTCTGTGCCCAGTACATGCAACTTTCCTTTCTCCAGCCTGAGCTTTCCCACAGTGCTGGTGCAGTGGCACTGTGGCTGTGCCCAGTGAGCAGAAGGCTCTGAGAGGTACACCCTCTCCTGGTTTTTGGGCTTTGTGTTTCTAGGCACAACCTGTCTGATGTCCTAGTTTGCAGTTCTGTTGTACTTGAGGAAAGGAGGGGGGTGTAATGTTGGAGGCTCCTTCACACATCATCTCCTGGGTGCATACAGGCCAGCCTCCCTGGCAGGGCTGGTCCTTGGGGCTAAAGACTGACAGCTTCATAGAATCATAGAATATCCTGAGCTGGAATGGACCCACAAGGACCATCGAGTCCAACTGATGGCCCAGCACAGGACAGCCCCAAGAACCACACCATGTTCCTGAGAGCATTGGCCCAGTGCTTCCTGAACTCTGGCAGGCTCTGGCAGCTGTTGTGGTCTGAGGGTTGGTTGCCCAGCTCGTGCCTTGTACCATCACATTCCCTGACCCCAGTTCAGCAGGCTCTGCCACTGTGGGATCTGCCTGGGGCCCCACACCTGCAGGCACCAGTGCAGTCTTTGTGCCAGGTAAGAAGAGGAGTTCATGTGATGGATCCATAGGCAAAACCTGCCTCCCAAAAGGACTCCTCCATCCTCTGACCTGGAGCCTGCAGGCCCCATGTTCTCATTGCTTCTCCTGGCTCCATATCAGCTGTGCCAGTGCCACAGATCATTGCAGTGCCCACAGTTCCCACAGCACTGGGGTGCATCTGAAACCAGAGTCTCTACCCCCACTTGTGTGGGACAGGGCAGCAAAAATCTGCCTGCCCATAGATCTGATTCGGGACTGAGACTGTGTTTCTTCTGCTGCCAACACTGCCTGTGCTGCAGCACTAGCAGGAGGTTAAGATGAAGTCTGGGCTTAGGCAAACAGCTTAGGCTTGACTCTTTCTCTGCAGTTATATTTGCATTTGAATTGCATTTGAATTTCCATTTTCTTCCCCTGCCTTCTGGTTAATTGCTTGCAGAAGCTTGAGCCTGCAGACTTGGTGTGACACTGGCTGGGTCAGTCAGTTGGGCACAGCTCAGCTCGCCTTCTGTTCGGGTGGAGAGGGCTCAGCCAGGGTATTCCCCATTGCTGGCCCTGTGTGTGGGGGTGATGCTGAAGGAGTCTGGCTACAGTAAATTGTCATTGGTAATTATACCCCAGATGAAATCCCTGGCATGGGGTCTGTCTCTCGGCAGCAGCTGGACACAGGGAGGGAAAGGAGGCAGTGGGAGATCTGGCAGAACTGCAGGACTGTCCATACTCACTCTGCCCAAAAGCAGTTGGGAGGGTTTTAGGACTGATTTAAAAGGAAAGGAGCTGAGTCCCAGCTGCTGATGCTCACGGGAGGGTCTGGCAGCACAGACAGGAGATCCCATTAGATATTTGCCGGGCTGGGAGGATTTTATAGTGGTGTGCCAAAGGGAGATCTATGGCAGGATCCTACAGTGCCTGTCTCCTGGTGAGGGACTCAATGCCTCCTTTTTGGAGGATTCATCCTGAGGAGGAGGAGGACTAAATACCTGAAGGATTAGAGGGAACTCTTGTAGGCAAGAATGTGGGTTTTGCCTGAATTCCTCCAAGGCAGCAGTTTTGCTCACTGCTCCTTTGCTTATCTTTGTCTTGTTGGCTACAGGGCTTTAAGATCCAAGTTTAAAAAAACAAATCAAACTGAGCTATCTTCTTTCATGAGCTGACTTCTCTTGGCTGGCCTAAAAATAACAGGCCATGTGTATCTGAAAGGATTTTGTGAACAAGGTCTTCAAAACCAGCCAGACCACTGTATGTATTTAAAATCAAAATCATGGTTTATTTTTTAATGGTCTTCAATACACTTCCAGGCTGGTGTAATCTTTAGCCCATAAGCATTCATTTACAATTATCTCAAATAATGGGAAAACAAAGACAGCCTTTTTTTTTTTTTTTTTTTTAAATTGAGCAACTGAAGAGTTATTTTGAAACAAGATCCCTTGGGGAAAATGGCAGGGCTTAAGGCTGATATTTATTGCATACACAGAAAACTGGGAAACTTTTAACATGAAAACTAGAGATCCCAAATCATTAACTATGTGTAGCCTTAACAAGTACCCTTTGAAGCAATATTTGAAGGAAACATTGCTAGAACAGAGTCCAGGGCTCCCTGCTCCCAGTTTTGCACCACCACAAACACAGCAGTGACTATGACCAGGACAGACCCACACCAAGGGCTGTGCTGGTCAGCATTTGATTAGGAACAAGTATTTTTATCCAGCTTGATAACAGCTTTGATTATCTGCTCTTAATCTTTCTGGACTCTTCCTCTGCCACATGAACACGGATGAATTCTGCTGCCAGGGCAGTAGTTGTGTTTAAAGCAGAGCCGAGTGCTTGTGACTTGTTACCTTCCCAGAGATTTCCCAGGGGAGGCACAGGCATCTTCATGGGCTTCATAGGCATAATCCACATAAATTTGATTTTCTTAATCACCTCTTGCAGAGCCCTGAGAAACAGTTCACATCTCCTTGCAGGCTGAATACAGCTGAACTAGCTCAGCTCTTTTTAAATCAAGTTTAAGTGGGTTTATAAATGTTTTGCGACTGTCGCATCCCTACTAGAACAAGTTGTCCCAGTCGGTGATTGCCTGGCCTGTTTTTGTTTTTCAGGAGAGCCTAGTTTTTGGTGTGAATCTGTCTGTCTGCAGTTTCATTTTCTAGCATGGGCCTTATATGTAAATTGTAGGTTAAAAATGGTTTTCCAAGCAGGAATACTCAGACTGGCCTATGCCTTCATTGCTGTCTTTTCTGCATGTGGGGTCAGCCACCTTTCTGAAGTGAATTTTGCTGTCAAATATAGGAACAGGCATGACTGAAGGGAGAATCATCTTGTGACAGGAGATAAGGTAAAGTAATGTTGCTTGTATGTTGCCTCCTCAGGTCATGCACCATGCCCAGGGAGGGGTGAGCAGCAGAAAACCCCAACTCCCAGGAAAGCTGTATGGAGTGTGTGATCCTGTAATTAAGGGCTTTTGCAGAGTGCACAGAGGGGAATATTTGTTCCAAATATAATCTAAAATTACGCATTCAGAGTGAATTTAACCACTCGCTATTAAAGTTTTTATTCTTCTTGATTGTGTAAGCCTCAATAGTGCTGTGGCTTTATCCTGGCTCCCTATGTTTCTGTTCCTGATGTGCGCCCAGCACAGCCTTCCCTCCTCCACAGTGGGCAGGTTAGTGGCTAATTTTGGCAAAAGAGGACAAAGAGTGGCACCATCCAGCTCCTGCTACTGTAAATGCTGGATTGCACTGGGCACTGTCCTGGCATCTCAGTTTTTAGAGGATGTGATGCAATGACACTTTTTTAAAGGAACACAAGGGCAGGTCAGTCCTTGTGGCTGGGCAGGAGCAGATCCTGCCTTTGTTCTCTCTTGGCAGAAGAGATGCCAAGGAAGGACAATTCGGTCCTTTGTTCCCACAGGAGGGAGGCTCCCTGTGCCTGGCTCAGGTGAAGGGCTGCCTTTCCTTCAGGATGGCTGGGCTGAAAGCAGCTCCTGTTCTTGAGGTGGAGAGGGAACACACGCATCCACAGCCCTGCCAAAACCCCCTGCTCTCTGCCAGACACATGGGCACACAGCAAGGCCCAGTGGAAGGCTGTTCATGTCCCAGTGCCTCAGTCCGGGTGGGATATATTGGGGTATATGAGACAGCTTCCTCCAGCTGTTACAAGAAGGAATCTGAATTCCCTGCTCCGGAATATTGCTGCTGAGGAGTTAACTAAAGCTGTGCTAACAGCTTTAAACTCTGCTCTATAAACTGTACCCAGCATGTGTCTCATGATGTTGCTCTCCAGCTTGTCCAGGCTGGCCGAAAGCAGGGCTGATCCTTTGCAGAGGAGAGGAATGAGGGTGTTGCCTGTGTGATCATGGCCGAAACCCTCTGTGGCTCCTGCACAAAAGCTTTCTTGTGCTGCTCTTGCCAAAAAGAACTTTTGGGTCCTACATTATCCATGCAGAGCTGCATATCCAGACCCTTCAGTGCGCTGAAACCCTCACCATAGGGGTGCACCCCAGGGTGCTGCCTGAAGCCTGCCTGCAACCAAGGAGTGGGAGAGGCACCCAGGACTGCAGCACTGGGCATGGCTCCTTGTCCATCCCAGGGGATTTCCCCAGCAGAATTGTGGTCTGGTGAGTCCAGTCCTGGCTCTGCACCCACTGCCATACTCAGGAGCGCTCCTGCCAGGCAGGTTTCCTTAGGAAGCTCCTCACCCAGCTTTGCATTTGGGTGAATTATGAAATATGTCTGAGCTTTACAGAGCTGCAGAGAACCAAAGCATCCTTTCAGGAGGAGAGCTGGAGCATGGCTCTGAGTTGAACTGCAGCAAGCCCAGAGCCTCAACCAGGCTGCTGAACGTGCCTCCATGGGCCACAAAGCATCCTCTTTCCTCTGAGTGCCAGGGGGGAGATGCCTCGCAGAGTCCTGGAAAGCCCAGCCAGGGCACTTGCCAAATGCCTCTGAGCTTGGGAGGTTACAAAGCTCAAGTTACACACTCTGGAGTACCTACAGCCCTGGGAAATGCCACAGCCCACCGAGCTGGCAGTGTCACCCCTTCCACCGCACGGCCTGAGCAGCTCTGCTGTGCCTCGTGACCAGCAACCACCTGTAGTGCAGACAGACCAGTGTCAGCTGCTGGGAACTGGGGGTTTGGGTTTTGTACCCATCGTCACCTACAACCCAAGGCAGCAGGAGGGGGAGTCCCCTGGAGCAGGGGAGAGTAAAAAAAAAAAGGCCAAGTGTTGGCACTGACCTAAAAGAGGTAGTAAATAGTGCATTGTAGTCCTGAGGTGCCTGTGTTCTGAGGCAAAGTGTTCTGTTTCAGGAGCAAGTTGTTCTACAAAAGTGATATCCTTCATTTAAAGCTAAGCCTGAGGTAAAGCCAGGCTGGCACACCAGTCTGTGTCATGCCCAGCAGTGCCCCAGCCCATGTGCCATATCCCTGCCTGCTCAACTGGCCATCACATCAGTTCTATTCCCCACCTTTGTCCCCAGCTGCTGTTCCTCTGGCAGAGTATGTGGATACTGTGTTCTGAGTGGCTGCATAGCTCTCAGGATTTCCTGCTGAGTGTTGAGAGCTGGTGTTCTCCAGCCAGGCCGGGGTCTCTGAGCCATAGTTTGCTGGCTTCCAGCCTCTCCAGTTCAGCCTGACTGCTGGGGACAGTGGGACAAAGTTGAAAGTTAGTGGAGAAAATATATGTTCTGCTGAGCTGCTGGAGCAATGAGCTTGCAGGGTGTGATGGAGTGAGGAAAGGAGCAAGACAACAGGACTGGGAGAGGAAGGAGTGGGAAGAGGGCTGTTGTTGGATCAGCTCTGCTGTACAGCATAACTTCACCCTCAGCTTTGTAACTGTCCCCATGACGTAAACTCCCCATCCGCCCTTGGACAAAATGAGCTACTTGTGCTTGGTAGTTCAGAGCAAGTGCTGGAGTTGGTGCCTGCAGGGGAGGGGGCCCTGTGAGACTTTATGACTTCCGTGGCTCCTTAAGCCCTTTAGGACCAGTGCACCCTGCAGAGCTCATCTGTGGTACCATGCGGAGGAGGAGGCACAGGCCCAGCCAGGATGTTCCTTCCCCAGTTATTACACTTCTTTAATCCTTTAATTTAAGTGTTATTTCTGCTAGAGCCTATCCTAATGCTGTACTTCTAAAAAGATTTCTTTTTCGTTTGGTAGATCTCCGAAGCTGGGAAAGACTCCTTGCCTTCATGGTTGCACTGGAACGCGGAGAGCAGCTCCCTGGAAGGGCTGCCCCTTGACACAGACAAGGGTGTCCACTACATCTCAGTGACCACCCTGCAGCACTTCCCAAACGGGAGCTACGTGCCACAAACCACAAACGTCTTCTCCGTTGAGGTCCACCAAGAAGACCACAACGAGCCTCAGTCGGTGCGAGCGGCGGTCCAAGACACGGGTGAGGCAGCGCCGTTCGTGTGCGGCTCGGAAGAGCCAGTCACTATCCTGACTGTCATTTTGGACGCCGACTTAACAAAAATGACACCAAAGCAGAGGATTGAACTGTTAAACAGAATGAGAAGCTTCTCAGAGGTGGAACTTCATAACATGAAGTTGGTTCCTGTTGTAAATAACAGACTCTTTGACATGTCGGCCTTCATGGCTGGTCCGGGAAATGCAAAGAAGGTGGTGGAAAACGGGGCCTTACTCTCATGGAAACTGGGATGTTCTCTGAGCCAAAACAGTGTCCCCAACATCAGCAAGGTGGAGGCTCCAGCTAAGGAAGGAACCATGTCTGCCCGCCTTGGCTACCCTGTTGTTGGCTGGCACATTGCTAACAAGAAACCTCATCTCCCAAAGAGGATGCGGCGGCAGATCAATGCCACCCCTACGCCTTTGACTGCTATCGGGCCTCCCACCACTGCCGCACAAGAGCCACCCACCAGGATCGTCCCCACCCCGACGTCGCCCGCCATCGCCCCTCCCACGGAGACAACGGCGCCCCCGGTCCGGGAGCCCATACCGCTGCCCAGGAAACCCACGGTCACCATCAGAACCAGAGGCCCCATCGTTCAGACCCCCACGCTGGGACCGATCCAGCCAACCAGGGTAGCAGAAGGCACGGGCACAGCCTCCGTGCCGATCCGCCCCACGATGCCCGGGTATGTAGAGCCCACGGCAGTGATCACACCGCCCTCAACCACCACCAAGAAACCCAGAGTCTCCACTTTGAAGCCGGGCACGCCGTCCACGACAGACTCCTCCACGGCGATAACACGAAGGCCTACTCGGAGACCCAAAACGCCCCGTCCGACAAAGCCTCCCGGCACAACCAGATCCCCCATCTCCAAGCTGACAACGGCCTCCCCGCCGTCCCGTGTGCGCACCACGGCCAGCGGGCTGCCCCGGCCCTGGGAGCCAAACGAGCCGCCCAGGCTGACAAACCACATCGACAGGGTTGACGCATGGGAGGGCACTTACTTCGAGGTTAAGATACCGTCAGATACCTTCTACGACAAGGAGGACACCACCACTGACAAGCTGCAGCTGACCTTGAAGCTGAAGGAGCAGCAGATGATCGAGGAGAATTCGTGGGTGCAGTTCAACAGCACCAGCCAGCTCATGTACGGCATGCCGGACCGCAACCACGTCGGGAAGCACGAGTACTTCATGTATGCCACTGACAAGGGCGGGCTTTTTGCCGTGGATGCTTTTGAAATCCACGTGCACAAACGCCCGCATGGGGACAAGTCTCCAGTGAAGTTCAAGGCCAGGCTGGAAGGGGACCACAACGCAGTGGTGAACGACATCCATAAGAAGATCATGCTGGTGAAGAAGCTGGCTCTGGCATTCGGTGACAGGAACAGCAGCACCATTACAGTGCAGAACATTGCCAAAGGCTCCATCATCGTGGAGTGGACTAACAACACGCTGCCCCTGGAGCCCTGCCCGCGGGAGCAGATCCGGACTTTGAGCAAAAAAATTGCAGATGACTCTGGCAGGCCGAGCCCGGCTTTCTCCAACGTCCTGCAGCCCGAGTTCAAGCCTCTGAACGTGTCAGTGGTCGGCTCCGGCAGCTGCAGGCACATCCAGTTCGTCCCCGTGACCAAGGACGGCGGGGAGATCTCGGAGGCAACGCCCACGGTGGCTGCAGGCAAAGACCCCGAGAAGAGCAGCGAGGATGACGTGTACCTGCACACTGTCATCCCCGCCGTGGTGGTGGCCGCCATCCTCCTCGTGGCCGGCATCATCGCCATGATCTGCTACCGCAAGAAGAGGAAAGGGAAGCTGACCATCGAAGACCAGGCCACCTTCATAAAGAAAGGCGTGCCCATCATCTTCGCCGACGAGCTGGATGACTCCAAGCCCCCGCCGTCCTCCAGCATGCCCCTCATCCTCCAGGAGGAGAAAGCCCCGCTGCCCCCACCAGAGTACCCCAACCAGAGCATGCCAGAGACCACGCCGCTCAACCAGGACACCATCGGGGAGTACACGCCGCTGCGGGACGAGGACCCCAACGCTCCACCCTACCAGCCTCCCCCCCCCTTCACTGCTCCCATGGAGGGGAAAGGCTCCCGCCCGAAGAACATGACCCCATACAGGTCCCCACCGCCCTACGTCCCCCCTTAACGAACAGGAGGCCGTCGGGGGGAGAAGGGGCCTCCAGCTCCACACCGGTGCTGTCTGTGGGCCAGCAGCCCCCTCGCCAGCCGGGAACACGAAACCCCAGCCCGCTCCCCAGCAGGCTCTCCCTGGCCGTGCCCGCCACACCGGAGCGCTCGCGGAACTCGGGGGGACACTTGTTTTATTTTTGCCTAACAAGCTTTGGTTTTATTTTATTCATAGAAAAAAAAATTCTCGGCTCCAAGACGCCTTCCCGGCGGCTGGGCTTCGGCCGGGGCCNTAGCACTCTGGGTCTCCGCTGTTTGCCTTTAACACTAACTGTACTGTTTTTTCTATTCACGTGTGTCTAGCTACAGGACGTAACATGAAAGGTAGCCTAAAAATAATTAAATTCAAGGGACTTTCTGAAGTCGATGGTTTTAAGTTTTTACATTTAATCTGCTGTTTACCTAAACTGGGATGTGTAGTTTTTGGGGAGGGGAGAGCAGTGCTGTGCTGCAGGCAAGCTCCTTGCTGATTCGGGGCTGGTTAGGGGAGAGCCTTTGAGGACAGCCAGCCTCCTCCTCCTCCTCCACGGGGGGAACAGCTTCTTGGTTCGGGGTTTGATTCTTTTATCATTTTTATTTTATTTTTAATCAAAGAAAGCCTATTTTTCTCACGGATCATAAAATAGTCATCAGCTGGGTCAGCCTGGCTCAGGGTGCCGGGAATGCTCACAGGAGCGTGAGCAGAGCCCTGTGCCACAACTTCTCTGCTTCCCAGCGAGGGCCAGGGTTGTGGGGGTTCGATTTTAAGTAAAACCCCCCTCCCTGAAGGGGTTTTGGCGACGGTGAGGTGTGTTCTCCATCCCAGCTGCTCCTTGGGAGCGGTGCGGGAATGGCCTCGCTGGCCCCACGCCGGCACTCTGGCCCGGACACTGTTGGAAAAGATTAAAAAAGTTTCAAAAAATAAAAAATAAAAAAAAAAAAT
>VXBX01006354.1:4005-39107 GCA_013400415.1 Scytalopus superciliaris
CGCGCCTTACCCAGGGGGCCGCGCGCCGCGCCCGGGTCAAGATGGCGGCGAGGGCGTCTGGTGAGGCGGCGGGGCCGGGGGGGCTGTGAGGGGCCCGGCCGGGGGCTCTGCGCTCACCCCGGGACTCTGCCCTGCCCTGCCCGGGGCCCTGCGCTCACCCCGGGCCGCGCCGCCAGCGGGGCAGCCCCCCGCGGGGAGAGACAGGGCCGCGGAGCCACCGTGTGCCCTTGAGGAGGGCAGCGAGCTCTGCCCTCAGCCGCGGCGGGGGGCTCTCCCTGCAGGCCCTCCCGTGGCGGTGCAGGGACTCCGGCTCCCATACCGGGAATTCGCGGGCGCAGAGGGTGCGTGGGGGTTCTGCAGGAGCCCCGGTGCTGCCCGGGCACCCACCCCGCGCTCCGCTGGCCGAAGGTTATTCCTTCGCAGGCCCCGAGGCACGAAGGAGTAAGGAAATAACCTGATGGGATATCGCGCTAGTGGCGCGCTGGTGTCACACGTAGCACTGTTTTTTGGAGGCGACTTGGTACGACAGACGGCTCGAAAGTGACATAAGGCAGCATCCCGGGCTGCACTGCCCTTNTTTGAAATGTTAAGCGCGTGTGCTGCCGCCCGCTCCGCTCCCGCACACGGGGCGAGCAGGGGAGCCCAACGCTCTATGGCAGTCACCACGGTCACTTCCACCCGGGCCCTGCGCATGCGCCGGCGCCGCGGCGGCATTGGCGGGCCCGCGCGCGCCCCCGCGCCTTACCCAGGGGGCCGCGCGCCGCGCCCGGGTCAAGATGGCGGCGAGGGCGTCTGGTGAGGCGGCGGGGCCGGGGGGGCTGTGAGGGGCCCGGCCGGGGGCTCTGCGCTCACCCCGGGACTCTGCCCTGCCCTGCCCGGGGCCCTGCGCTCACCCCGGGCCGCGCCGCCAGCGGGGCAGCCCCCCGCGGGGAGAGACAGGGCCGCGGAGCCACCGTGTGCCCTTGAGGAGGGCAGCGAGCTCTGCCCTCAGCCGCGGCGGGGGGCTCTCCCTGCAGGCCCTCCCGTGGCGGTGCAGGGACTCCGGCTCCCATACCGGGAATTCGCGGGCGCAGAGGGTGCGTGGGGGTTCTGCAGGAGCCCCGGTGCTGCCCGGGCACCCACCCCGCGCTCCGCTGGCCGAAGGTTATTCCTTCGCAGGCCCCGAGGCACGAAGGAGTAAGGAAATAACCTGATGGGATATCGCGCTAGTGGCGCGCTGGTGTCACACGTAGCACTGTTTTTTGGAGGCGACTTGGTACGACAGACGGCTCGAAAGTGACATAAGGCAGCATCCCGGGCTGCACTGCCCTTGTGCTGTGCCCGGCTTTCCAGAGCCCTTGCTGAGTTACTGCAGTTGTAGTTGGAGTCTAATATTGAAACTTCGTGAAACAGGTCACACTGCAGTACATAATGAGCAGTCCTGCCTGGTCAGTGTCAGTTCAGGGATGCTGAGAAGCAGAGAGGCCAAGTTATATATGCTCAAATTCAAACTTAATGCAGTGTTACATTAGTGCACGTGAAGGAGGCCTGCAAATATTTGTGTGTTGTCATAGGAATGTGTAATGTTCAGTTTTGTCTTGCTCTGCAACTGATGGTGGTCACATTCAGTCGCAGGAGGTGGTCGCCTGATAGACAAGATTCGCAAGTGGTACTACAATGCAGCTGGTTTCAACAAGCTCGGTAAGTGTTGGATTGTGTTCTCAAAACTGCAAATGTAACAGTTCTTGAACTAGTTATGGTTTATAACTGGCATGCATACGTGCTATTTGGCTTAAGTGTTTTTGATCAAAATTAGCTACTGCTATTGTGGGGGGAGAAAGCTGACAATAGCCTCAGTCATCCTGATTTCTGTCTCAATGAATCAGTGATTCTTCTGTTATTTCTCTGTTTGCTCATGTTTTGAGTGAGTTAACTGGTAACAGCTAAGGTCAAGGTGGAGCAGTTGAAGAAGCTTTCACAAAGCAGTTCTACAAGCTTGATTATTTACCTTTCCTCACCAAGTCACTTCCACTGGCCAGTATCTTCTAACCCAAAGACTGCCCTCGAAGCTGGAGAGGTTCCCCATTGATAGCAGTCAATATGTCCACAATACTTATGCAAAGTATTGAAAGTGTGAAAACTGTTTTAGTTAGTTCTGCCTTTTGTGTCACTGTAACTTCAGCTAGTGTCACTCTGGCCTGGGCAGTGGTGGAATAGGTGTCAAAACAGTGTTTCCTTAAGTAGAGGAGGTTACCTTGATGGTATTGTCTTCAGTTTGTTCAGAGTTGTTACCAAGTTTGTTTCAGTCATTTAGGTGGCAGAACTGTTCTTGAATGAGAATCTGAATATTCAGAGGCTGTAATTTACTGCTGACCACAAATCCAGCAAATTTTTAAAAGAAATTTAACATACCTGCCCTGGGGAAGTTAGAAAAAAAAATTGCAAGACAGCTGTACAGAAATGAGCTTAGATCTTTCCTCCACAGATGAAGTGCTTAGCATCTCTATTTATATCTGTCTGCTGAAATTCTTACTTCATCTGCTTTTCTGGAAATGCAACTGAAAGCTAAGAAACACCAAATTTAATGTCGTGATTAAACTAGCAGCAATGGTCCTGGTGCCTTTGAAATAGATTATAAAACTGAATTCAAGAATATATGACTCAAAAGAAATTAGTTCTATTGTGAGACCAAAACCTTTAACCACAAGCCAGTAGGCATACTCTTGTAGTCTGCATCAGTCTTGGAAAGCTACAGAAGTAGTATTTTGTCCTGTTTTACTAATACTGAACCTTAAATCAGGATTAGTTGAGTTTCAAGAAGTCTTTGTTCCACAAATGGTGTTGAGAGTGTTCTTGGATTTGAGAAAACAAGGTACTTCTCCCTGATTTAACTTCTGGTTTGGAACTCAAGCACAAACATAGATCTTCAGGTTTCCATGGCTTAATGTAGTCAGGGGAGTTCTGGTCATTATGGATAGTGGAGTTAAGAGTGTAATCCTGCAGTACTGAAGCAGTCACATCGGTGGTTGAACAACTCTAATGGATTCAGAGCTCTGAAACCCTTTACCTAGGCAGCCATCTTAAATGTAGATGTAAAAATAGATGAGCATAAGTCCACCCCTCTGATCCTGAAAAGTTATTGTTCTGTACATACATATATATGTATATATATATATGCTCTTACGAAACGCATTGAATTAAATACCTATTTTCCCCATTTCTCTTTAAGAAAAGGAACAAAAAAAAAAGTAAATAGAGTATGCCAAAGCTGGTGTTTAGAATTGCGTGTTCTTTGTGAGCAATTAGTGGTTCTGCTGGATTGGTTTGGTTTTTCTTCATAGTTTTGCTTTGGAAGTGTTTTGCCCATGGTACTTAGAAGCACTTGTGTCAAGCCTAAATCTTACTTTAAAATATTTATCCGGTGATACAGTAAATTCTTCTTGGCACAGGATTAATGCGAGATGATACATTGTACGAAGATGATGATGTAAAAGAAGCACTGAAGAGGCTTCCAGAACATCTTTACAATGAAAGAATATTTCGCATAAAGCGAGCGCTGGACTTAAGCCTGAAACACCAGATCCTTCCAAAAGACCAGTGGGTGAAGTATGAAGAGGTATGTGTACGGAGTGTTTCCAGGGTGGAGGTCTTAAATGACACTGCTAGGACTGGTCTTTGGGCTTGTCATTCTCTGAAGAGACACATGGTTACATGTTCTTTATAATGAGTACATTCTTGTGTCTTACTGGTCATATCTAGGTAACTGCTGCATTGAATAGCTGGTTGTGTATTTCCTAAAGCAGCAGTTTGGTTTGTAAGTGTTAAACATGGTTAAGGTGTTCCACTAAATTCAGGTTTACCAGGTTTCCACCAAATCCAAGTTTTAGAGGTGAAGCTCAAAAAACGATTCTCTGAGTATTGTAGTTGGACTTTGAACTGGTTAAAGTGGATCTTGCACATTTGGGTATCTGCCAAAAGAACGCTGCTTCTAAAGCTGTAGGTGGAAGCATCCCTTTGCTTGTTCATGTTGGTGACGAATTAGGCATTAGTGGTTGCTGCAGTAGAAAACTTGTCAATGCAGACTTGGCAGGTACTAAGTTTACCTTTTTTTAGGTTGGTGTTAGTTAAATCTGAGGAGGAATGAAAAGCAGACTGTAGGAATGACTTGAGCTGTTTCTGGACCTCACTGTAAGTTTAAATATATTCTGTTATTTTTCAGGATCACCATTATCTTGAACCATACCTAAAAGAAGTAATCCGTGAAAGACTTGAAAAAGAAGCATGGAACAAGAAGTAACTACTGAACATGCAAATATCCACATATTTCTGATATTTTCAAGCATTTAGTTGTATAAGTCCACAGGGAGATAATTGTGTGGCTGAGCAATACTGTTTCAGCTTGCTCATTGAGTCTGTTCATCCAACTAAAATAAACATGTCAAAGTACAAAACTCTTGGATGTGTTTTTTCCTGAATGTTAACAAGCTGATGTTCAGATCTTTCCTATGAGCATATACATTACATTTTAGTGTAGTGGTATGCAGTCTTCATTCCAGCATTTTCATTCTTACTCTTTTCATAGTACAGCTGTTTTCTGCAGGTGTAGAGTTAGGTAAGAAACATTCAAGGTGCTAGTTGCTCTGTCAAATTAGAAGGAGTTTGTATTTCATTTGTCACTTCTCCCTGTAGATAACACTACTGGACCAGTGTTTGATGTTACAATGGCATTGTGAGACAGCAGAATGTAATATCCTGTGCATCTGAGTACATACATATTAAAAGAATGGAAAATATAGATGGTTCTTTAATCACAGAATAGGAAGTATTTCACTAGCTTTTTATACTATATACATTGTTAATCCTTAAAAGACTTTTCATATAAACCATGACTGTCTCACTTCAGCTTCTTGGAACTTTTTATTCTTTAACAGCTAAAAGTGCTATTCTGATGTGCTTTCAACAAAATATTTAACTTCCCATGTATTTTTTTTCATCACCTAAAGCATGCTGTAGTTTACAGTGATTGGTATCCAGAAAATACTGGCTCTTACTGGCTGAAGACCTTGAGTTTAGTCTTCCATAATTCAGTGGTAGTGTTAATTTGAGAAAGATACTGGTATTGGATGTGAAAATCAAAGCCTGTCATACTACCCTCTGTATGAAGTACTCGTGTGATAGTCTCAAGGTTTGTTTCTTTCAGTTTGTCGTGCATGCTTGACTGCCAGATGCAGCACTCCATTTACCAAAAACTGGAGTAGTTTAGGGGAAAAAAGGAGGAAAACACATCTGCAGTTTTGAATTGGTATGATCAGTGAAATGTGATACTAGATTAGAAGCTGGAATGGAAACTGTCTTTTAGCTTTCCTCATTGCTCTACTATTAACCTTCATATGCTTGCTAAAGTCCCTTACACCTGTAAGATGGATACAGTGATCCCTGAGTGAAATACTTACCTCAAAAATTCACAGCCTGATAGGGCAAAACAAAGTTCTGAAAAATACCTGTATTGCCAATATTCCTTAAAAGTCTGTGGGGAGATTATATTAAGAATATGAGGTTTCTTTCTTCTCCCATAGTAAAATCTAATGATTGAATCATACATAATTTGGTGTATTTTTGAGAACTTCCTGATTTTCTTTCAATATACAAAGAGGGCCTGAAGTTTCACACTTCTCTTTATGGAATTATTAGAATATACCTTCCCAATGGAATTAGAACATTTTCAATATCTGTTAGAATAATATTAGAAATCTAAAGTGCTACTTCCATTAGATAATTGAAAAGCATAGCTGGTCAAATTCCCACAAAAGGTAGAATTTTGTAGAAAGACACTCACTGCTTATTTGACTATAAGTTTGAATTGAGAAAAAAAAGACTCAAAAATTACTTGGTTCAGAGAAAAGGGCTTTGTTGGCATCAGACACTTAAAAATAGGCTTTGAATGAAGTGCAGAGCAGCCATTATCCAGCTGGCCTAAAGCATCCAAAATCACTCATGCCTTTACACTCAAATGTAACCTCTTAATAGTCAGAGATGAGTAGTAGAAGTTAATAAAATAATCTTTCCAAGTTTTTATGGCAGCTCAAGGGGAAGAGGGAAAAGGAAGCCAGGTTAAGAGCTTACCTGTTCACTGAGACTGTTTAACAGCTTTCATTTAGACTTGTTTTCAGATGCTTCTGACTTGGAGTGATAATTTTTAACTTTAAATTTCCATAATGTGCAGTAGTCTCCTGTTCAGGTATTTTGAAAAATTTCACTGAATACTGTTGGATCTTAGAAGGACACTTGTAAGAAAATGTTATTTGTAATTTTTTAGCAGAGATGGATGTGTATTCTTTAAAATGTTTAGGAGTATCTAAAAACGGTGAGGAATGGGGAGGAAGGAGGTAGGTGCAAGAGTGATATATGTTGCCTGGGAACCAAGAGCTGTAGCAGTTTTGTGTTAGAGACTGTAAACTTTTCTAAAATAGGTGATGGGAGATTTGTATGCTTGTCCTACTGGCTGATGCATGAGTAACTTGAAAGACATTTCATATTTCACCCTCTGGCATTCCCCTCTGTGCACACTGAGCTGACAAGCATTAATCTGTAGCTAGAAGAAATGGGAGTTTTCTTGTATGTAAGATCTGAATCCTGCTGGTGACAAGTGGTAGGGTCAGCATGACTCCCATTTTTGAACCCTTGCATTTATCCTTAAAAATATCTGGGTTGGGAAGGAAAGGACTTGCAAAAACAGATTTTCATGTCTGCAGTTAGCTGTAAGGATTCCTTCCCACCTGTACAGCTCTCTGTGGCATCCTGCCATGTTCCTTGTGCAGGCTGTGTGTTCCTCTGTGAATGACCATGGACTGTGCAGCCATTAGCTCACTGTCTGCAAAGTTGCCTCATTTAAAGGAAAAGCTTGATAACAGGAAAGGGAGTCAAATTGCCAGAGGTGAAGAGAAGAAAAGTGTGATGTGGAAGGAAAGAGCATTCTGGTTTGGAAAAGTGGGTTTTCTTTCTGCTGCTGTCACGAGGTTCTTCTGTAACACTTTGCAAGACACTTGATTCACAGAAGCCCGCTAAGAATTTGCCAGGTGCTTAATATATGGGTGCTTGGGGATACATCTGCAGAAGTGCAGAGTAATCACATCTGCATCTAGGTTCAGTAGATCTGTTCTGAAAATATTAGGTGAAAGTGTTGGTATTCATCCATGTGCACAGTGGTTACTACAGGTGGTGGTACAAGGAGTAAATTCCACAGGGCTGCTCACAATGCTTATTCCTCTGATAGTAAGTGCAGAATTACTTAAAAAGAAACTGATACATTTGTCACCTCTGTACCAAGTGCTTTCAGAAAGGAAGGCTGAGCTGTGCACTGAAGAGGATTGGAAAGAATTCCTGAATGAGAGGAGTGCCTACCAGGAAAAATGTGAACCTGCAATTTAAGGTCTTATCATAATGCACAGGGTAGTGGTGAATCTTGCATTTCCTAGTTCCTGATTTTGAAACCTTCATCTTGGTTAATGTCATTTTTGGATAAAAATGTGATAGAGATTCAAAAAATCACTGAGATCTTTTTGTAGTTTGAGTTCACTACATCTAAATTACATGTGTTAAATTAAGAGTCTGAGCTGACATTGCTAATCCTGCAGTTTGATGACGGTTTTAGCTTAAATTATTTTTCATCACTATTAAGCAAACCTGCACTTCACTTGAAGTCTTTTATTAAATACATAGTGACATATAAGAATACATTTTGACTGCTGAAGATCATGTTTGTTATGTCAGACTGATTTCTTTAAATTTTAAATCAGTCAATCCAGAAACAATGGATTTTTTTCAGCACTGTAACAAGAAACATATGCTTGTTTTACATCCAACTTCCATCTGAAGGAGAGCTACAGCAGATACAAATCTCATAAGGATTTTGATGAAACATCATGCTTGTCATTATAATGGGACTGTTTTAGCATTAATATGGTAAACACATTCTGACTTGCAGGGTTTTCTCTCTAGATAGCAAAGGTCAAAAATGATCTTCCGGGTTTCCCCACAGTGCTGCTCTGCTCTTACGGTCGGTTTTCATGGACTGAAACTGTGGCTGGGGTAAGGGCTGACCCTGCAGAGCAGAGCAGGCAGAGGAACGTGAGCCACTGCTGCTCCAGGGTGACTTCACTCCTCATAGCCTCTTTGAGCTGGTCGAAGGCCCAAAGGGCTAACACCTTGAAAAGTCGGTAGGCAACGAACTCCATGGTAAGCAATTTGTGTTAGCACCTAAGTACCCTTGAGCTGGACCTTATCCCAAAACTGTGTTTCCTCAAACTCCCCTGAAACACAGGCTATGCAGAGCTGTAAGCTTCTTTCAGTGTCAAATAGTTCCTTGCTCACCCAGAACCTCAGTGCTGGTGGTGCTGGGACTAGGTGACAGGCTGGGCTGATGCCCCAGTGCCAGAAAGTATGTGCACCTCTGCCTTCCTGGAAAGGTGAGTGTTCTCATGGTGTGTCTGGAGAAGGAGCTCTCAACACCACCTGCTCTTTGGCTCACTGGTGATTTAATGCTACTTTAAACTGGCAGCTTGTAGGCTCCATTCCTTTTTCCTCACAAAAGGTGTGGATTCACAGCCCCCTTTTCTGCGAGTGCTTGAGTTCTCTAATTTCCATATTTTCTGAGGTGCAAGTGGGGCTGTTAGTCCCTTTGACCAACTGTTTTGTGTGACAGGTCTGGTAAACTACCAAGAGAGACTGCCTCAAATTGGTTGGCTCACTAGAGCTGCTTCTAGGCTGGTTTATAGGCTCCTTCAAAATAAGGGAGGACAATGCCTGACTCCACCTGCCTAGAGGCACTTGCCTGCTTGGGCAATTACTGCCCATGAGCTTCTGCCCTGTTCTTTTCTTGTAGTACCTGAGCTCTGGCACCCGGATCAATGAAATATGCCGAGGGCTTGAGCAAGGCATGAAGAGTGGGTGAGGAGTTGAGGTAGACCCAGGATTAGGAAACCATGTGCAGGGGTCTGAAACAAGTATAGGGAACATAAATTGACCTTAATCCCCTTTACCCACTTAGGGGTTGCATGGTGAGGGTGAGGTGAAGTTGACACATTCGTGTGCATTTATGAATGCATTTTGGGAAATGGCACCACTGAGTATGATGCTGAGGAGAGAGGTACGTGGTGGTTTGGCAAAGGTCAGGATGCTTTGCAGGCCACTGCAGAGGATGGCACATGTGTCATAACTTTGGGAATGCCAAGTTCATGGCAGTCATTGAGGCGTAAGTTTTCCCTAAAGAATATTTAAGGATCATCCATTGAGCACTATCGTGAATTAAACCCAAGCTGGCTCCAAGGTGTCTGGACACGGCCTAAGTGTCCACCTCCTGTGGCCCAAGCTCATATATTTCCTTTTGTGAAAACCATAACAGCTTCAAGAAGATGCCCTAACAGCTATAGGGTAAGTCTGACTTTTGAATGCGTGCATCTCTGCAGTAAAAGAGGAGGACTGGATCTTTCTCTTCCAAATCCTAAGAAAGTGCTGGAATTGCTGTTGTTTTTTTTTATGAGAGTGTTCTGCTTTGGTTCCTGCGCTGGGGAAGGATCTGGAGTCTGAAACCTGATCAGAAAGAAGTACCTCAGCACAGCTGGGCTGTGCTCTCCTCAGCCGTTCCTAAAGCAGTTCCCCACTGGCCTGCATGGATCTGGTGCTTTATGTCTAAATCTTCTGGATTGCATGGGGAGGCTGGATAGCGAGACGTGGAGTTAAGCGCTGCTGCACTTAGTATTACAACACCTAAGCTCTTTTATGAAGCCTCATACTCCCACTGCGGCCTAGCAGATTGAAATGATTGTTTATAAGCAGCAAAGTTCAGAGTCCAAAGCTCAGATCTCTTCAAGGCACTTCAGAGGGTTTTCTGTCTGCAAGTTGTGTTCCCCGGTGGAGTATTAGTTTAAAAAGATTCTGTTATGAAATAGTCATAAAAGCAGCTTGATATGTTTGGTTTACTTCAATTAACTAAAAATTCTCCAAATCCTCCATGTTTCTTGGCTAGAGTCTCTCATCCTGAAAGGAGATGGAAGAAAACTCCACCAGTGTGCAAGTAGGCCCCCAGCAATGCTCTGCACCCAGGCTGCCTCTGGAGCTCCTCAGACTGTCAAGGCAGTGTGGAGGTGGCTCTGATAAAAAGCAAAATGCCTTCCACTGCCAGGTGTGGTATGGCCAAGCTCTGCTCTGTGCAGTGCAAAAGCCGAGGTACCAGAGGAGGGGTGAGATCAGCATTTCAGAGCTTTATGGAGGCAGTCATCCCTGCCTAGGAGCACTTAGGCTGTAGCAGGGCCAAGTCAGGACTTAGGTCTTCACTGGCAGCAACTAGAAATTATTTATTTTTCTATTTAAAAAGCCTCAAAAACTAAAATAAACAAAACCAAACATTTTAAAAACAAAACAAACAATAAAAGCCCCACACCCCCCAAAAAAACCCCAAACAAGAAAAACCCAAAAAACCACCACCCACCAAAACCAACAAACCAGAATAAAAGAAATTCAAGGGGAAAAGTAACAGAGCATATTTCCTATCAAAGTACATGTGTCTTATAAGACTGGTTATGTAATTATGACAGATTAGACATTTAGATATGTAGGTTAATGTTTGCATGAGGTAGCTTATGTTCACCTGGCTTACCTCAAAGAGCATCCTTATCACCCCTTCTGTTGCCCAGATCTTCCAGACAGCTTCTGCTGGAAGCTGCATCTGCTGGGCAACTTTTAGGTTCGCAGCTGTTTGCCAGAGACAGTTCTTGGTACAAAGTTTGGTAGCAGAATGCCTGACTTTGCACAGCTTTGTTCTTATCTGGTCACAGCTTTTGCTCTTTCTCAGGAAAAGAAGGGGTGTAGCCACCTCCACTCTGAAGCTCTGGGGGATCTCTTTCATTAATTTCTATCCTTAGCTTTTCATAAGTATATTGAACCTAGATGTGTGTCTGGACACCTACAAAACAACCATTAAAGCCTTATTCAGCAAGCTACTCAAAAAGAACGTGAGGAGGTATGCTTTGAAAGGGGACTTCTCCAGCTGCTTCCACCCAGCACTTTAAAAACACATAAGACACAATAAAGCACGTGTTGACATAAGTGAGCCTCAAAAAAACCCACTGGATTATTTTGAAGGAGTATAAACACACACGGGGAGAGTTATCGTCCTTCACCCAGCAAAACAATTACATCAGTGCAGCTTGGACTGGGATCTGCCTTAAGATCTCCCAGATGTTGCAAATGGCGCAGTTGCCGATCAGTTGCTCTGGGTAATTATAAACTGTCAAATGGAGGAGGGGATGTTGGTTCTCAGAGGAAAAAACATAAAAGATTTTTGGGGAATTGAAGAGAAGATTCACTGTTCATAGCTGACACCCAGAGCCACAACAGCCTCTGCTTATGCTGGGCTTTGCCAGACCAGTGTCATGGACATATCTCAGAGCCTCCCTTATGCCTGAGCTAAGAGGAGATGAACCTTTCAGCAAGGAGTTTGCTCTAAGGTGATCCTACTAAATTTGCTCAGAAACCATTTTGGCAGTATCTCCCAGCCTGGGATGAGGGACCTCACTAGCAGAAGCCCATCTGATCCTAAGGCAGCAGACACACAATGGGGAAGGGGGAACCTGGGAAAAAACTTCCACCTTGCTGGCTCTGGGATAAAACAACTTCCCCAGGAGGGAGGAGGGAACCCCAGATGAGGTGTTGTGCTGTGTTGCAGCACAACAGGAATTCAAGACTTCAGGAGCTGCAAGAAGAGGGGGAGCAGGTCTGTGATGCTGTAGCTGGGAGGCTCAAACACTTGCCAGAGCCTGTTCCCACCCCAAAGGTTTACTTTCATGCAGTTTGTGTGGAGCATTTGCTGTTTGTAGCACAGAGGAGATGTGGGCATGGTGAGCTCATGTCAGGAATGAGCCCTGGCTCCTCTCCATTCCTAGGGTGGCTGCTACCCTTCTTACACCCAGGAGCAGGGCACTGTTCTCAAGGGGCATGCTTGGGTCATCAGTAAACCTCTGCTCAGCCCTTTGAAGGATATTAGAAGGCAGAAACATCCTGAATAGCCTTTGGGACTCAGCAACCCAAGTGCTGGGAGATGCTTCAGCATCAGCAAGGGAAATCCCCCATGCTGGTGTCTCCATGGGGTAGCATGAGTTGGTGAGCTGCCTTTCCGACATCCCTTCTGACAGCCCCATCTCAGAGTCCCACTGGCCTCCAGCCATGCTGTCGCTCTGGGCTGTTTGTCCCATCCTGAGTGATGAGTAGTGGGGTGTCCATCCATCTCCCCACAGGCCAGGGCACGTGACAGAGCTACCAGCTTGCATTTGCCAGCTCACAGCAGTAGGTCAGGCTGTGAACAATGGCAAGTGAAAACACGGCCTCTGGGAGAGGGCAAGGAGGATGGGTGGACAGCAACCCCTCCTACGTGCCCTGCCTGGGGCAGTGAGTGACAAACAACCCCAGCAGCTAACACTGCCCGGTGCCACAGCAGAGGGACCCCACAGCCCATGGCTCTGGCATCTGTTACTGGCACATTGCTGCCTTACCAGCACCTGCTCAGGGGGGTTGCTGACCCCCAGTGCAGAACGGGGTGCACACAGGAAGGGTATGCTCACCTATTGCTCTTGCAAGAGCTGACCAGTGATGGGGATGGATGTGGCTTCAACAGCACACAAGGGTAACAAGCTCAGCAGCACACTGGCTGCACAAAAGTGAATCCCTGGCAATGCCAGTGCCCCATGTGGAGGGGTGGTTTTGTCCTGGACATGGTGGCAACAGAGGGGAGAAACACATCATTCACTTCCAGCATCACCCTGACGCAAGGTGGGGCTGTGCTATAACAGTATGAGCACCACCAGAGCGTCCTGGCATTGTCTTCTTCCCTTTTTTAATTTCATTTTTCAGGATGACAACACTTTAGAGGTTTATGACCAACAGGAGAATTTACTACTAAGTCATATGCTGATGTAATGAAATCTAATATATGCTGTGTAATGAGTTATGAGATGTTATTTAGTTCCAGGGTTTTATTACTTCAATCAGTTATGACCATATTTCCTTTTATATGATTGCTCACTCTTTAAACATACCAGATGACTGTATAAAGAACACCTAATAAAGTCTGGAGATGTTAAAACATAAATGTTTTAATTTTTGCCATGAATTTGTTTTAATTCTACCAGTGGTGGCTTTTGCACTGGAAGTGGTGCGGTTTTTGTTAGCAGTGCAGACCTTGGGAGTGTTGAGTTGGATCCTTTGTGGGAAGGAGCTGGGTGACTCTACTTCATTATAAAGCAGTTAGTCACCAATGCTCCTCCTTCGTGATTATACACAGAAATTGTAAAGCTTTTAGAATAAAACAAAAGACAGTCAGCATTGATCTGTGATATAAATATTTGTCTTAATTAAACTCTTGTAATTATCCTCCTAACTGCTATATACATATCCCCCTTCAAGAGGGGAGAATCAGGCTTATGGTCTTCAGCATCAAAATCAAATACCTGAACATTCTGCACATGTGCCACTTGGCAAGCTTCCTAATTTTTTCACATTTATGCATTGTATTTTAAAGTCACTTGGGATTGACACCATAGCAGTGGAATTATATAGCTGTGAAATAAGATCAGAATCAAGCCCTTAATAAATCAATGTTTTAGCAAGCAAAGGACTTTAAGTGCTGGAGAATTGCAGGAACAAAGCAGCATGTAGTCCTGGGTGTGATATGGTCATAGTGAGTGTGGACTTCTCAAAAATGATTGTAGAACATGCCTTATGATGGTTAACAACTCTGCAGTAAGAGTTTGTATCTGGATTGATACCAACTGGGGCTATTGTAGTGCTCTAGCATGCTGCTGCTATCTTGCAAGCCACCCCGTTGTGGGAATGCAGAATGCTACTGGCTTGAGTCCTGCATGAGTGTCACCTGCCTGGAGATGACACCTACATATAATACATCTAATTACAGTTCTGTAATTTCCTCCCCACCTGCAACATGCAGAACTCGCATGATGTGCTGAGCCTGATGGACATGCCTGCTGTTGGAGTACGGTGGAAAGCCTGGCTGTGCTGTGCTGCCTGGGAGGCTGTGCTGCTGCTTCCCTGGGAGAGAGCTGAGCTGGGAGGAAAGAAGCCTGGTACATCTGGGCATACTGCAGAGGTTTGTTTGCCCAGCTCCAAGGGAAGGAAAACTGTCTTTTAGTTACCACTTAATTTAGAATTTGCAGCAACCAGAAGTATTTTCACCATGTTTAATCTGTTGTCAATTTGGCTGCCACCTGTATCAGGGCCCAAGGATGACTTCGTTTGAAGGGATGATCCCTGCTGTTCTGTTGTGTGCAGCAGAAAGGTGCTAGAGGTCCAGCTGGACAGAAGCCCCATACCCATCACCGCAGCCTCCAAACCCTACCCCTGGCCAGCCCGTGCCTTGTTTTAGCTGTGAATAGTATTGCTGCCATATGTATTCCCCTTCTTCTGGTTCTGCAAGGCAGGGTGTCATCTCAGGGCAACTGTTTATCAGTTCAATATGTCTTTTAATTGGACATACAGCAAGGTACTGTACTTGTCAGTATTTGTTGCATTATTGATGGAGATACTAACAGAAGGGAAAAATTTCTAGATGACCCATCTTACTTCTCCATTCTATTAATATCTCTATCAGTAATTAGATAAATTTGAGGAGAATTACAGCAAGTAATGAAATAAAAACTTCACTATTCACAGTTCTAGGCTAATAATTCAGCCAAAGAGAATCATACATCAAATAAATGGCCAAGTATACTTAAAATGTGTCTTTGTACAGTAACAAGGCACAATTTAATCCCATTAAGAAAATGTTGGCAGTGGCTCAATGTTTGAGAACATGCCACTGAACTGTCCTGCTGTAACCCTGCATGTAGGAAAAGTTGAGACAAAGCAGCATACTCAATTTGACATATCTTTGCCCTTTAGGTCCTTAATGATGCAATGATTTACTGAAACATTTAATGTTGTTTAGCTGGAGAAACTGTCTCTTATGCAGAAGCTAAGTAATAACATGCTTGCTGAATGTGCCCTATCTCCTGCTTCATAAGCAAAGTCTATTTGCAACTCCATAAAACCGAGATTTCTGAGCTATCTTGAAGGACCCAGTCCACATATTATTTTAATTTGCAAGAAATAAAATCTTTGTTCCATATGTCTTATTTAAAGGATAAAAGGACAGGTAGGTTAGGTTCTCACTAACCAAAAATTTAAGAAAAACATTGTGGTTTTTTTTTCTCAGGCTTTAGTTTTCATCTGTGTTACTCTGCTTTTACTATGCCCCCAGGATTTTCAGTACTTTTCTATTCTCCAGGTATTTTGTGTGTGACACTCAGCTGCCAAAACAATTGACTCCTCTTATTTCTAATTAAGAAGGATTTAATATGTACCATAGAAAAGATAGTATGACTACATGCATTTCTCATGGCCACATATGGTATCCATGTAGTTTTAGCTATAGATCTTGGATAAAATACTGTGTGGATAGTTTAAAGCATTAGATTTTCAAGACAAAATCACAGCTCATTCAGTATAACCTACAGCCAGTGGCATGCTGGGGGCTCAGCATGATGAGGGGCTGCTAATGCTGAGTGGTCCCCAATTCTCTGCAGCTCAGCAGGGCATTGGTGCTCCCCCCAGGCACACAGCTTTCTTCCCATCACCTCGTGTGACACTTCCACGATTTCTGTAAGCGTGGAAGGAGAACGGGTGCTTTGAGTGTTACTAAAATACACAAACATTGCCAGTCAGAGGTATCAATATTCAGCGCTGTGCACTGGTTCTCTATGAAGGTCTTGCTCTTCAAATATCATCTGTGTGGTTTTCCTCCACTGTTACTTGCAATATCACGTTGTTGTGTGGAATGAATTACTTGATAGAGCTTTGTGTCTCTTTGTACTGTAACACCTTCTAGAAAAACTCAAATTGGCAGTTTCTGTAGTAAGGCATAAGGAAATATATTTGAATAGTGTGTGTGTTTTATAGTGCGAGGTCAGAGAGTACACATACATCACAGGCTACAATGGGAAATAAGAGGCTATCTATAGATATAACACACAAGCATGAGTGATTATTTTTTAGCTCTTAATCCATTCTCTGGCATTCACTGTCAAACCAAAAGGAAAAAAAAATGCTGTCCCCTTTCTGTGTGATTGCAGGAGTCTTTCCTTGACAGAATGCAGTTTAGAAAGCACAGGAAGCAAACAGTGTGGCCCGCAGTGCTGGAATGGCCCCATTTTTCTTGCAGTGCTAAGGAGCTGGCACAGGTGCTCAAAGAGGCTGTGTTCTCATGCTAGCAGTCTCATTGTCATGGCCAGGATGTGGTGACTGTGCTGCTTGCAACAGGTTTACTTCAAGGAGCAGAGGAGCAGGACAGGTTGGTGGGGTGATGTACCCTAGTTGGGCTCAGCACCAGCACTGGCTCCTAAGCGGCTCTCTGCTGCCAACAGCCCGGTGTTGATGTTTTAAGGGCAGCTTGCTGTCAGTGGAAGCAATATGACAAAAATTAGGTAGGCAAGATGGATTAAAACGTGTACAATATTGCAGAATTTGTTAGGCTCAATTACACAAGTCAGGAACTAGTGAAGTGTTTGAAGACCTGGAAATAGTTCCAATTTGTCATACCAGGAGACTCCTTCCCAGAAACCGGCTGTGTAAGCAGAGGCAAGTCCACCATATGGAGAGCAGATGTCTCAAGGGAGCTGAAAAGAAGATACTTTGCTAGTATTAAAAATATTCAGTATGAAGAGGTGATAACAAGTGCTTCTAAAGGAGAAGCAATTATTTATCATTGAGTAGACAATTTTTACTGTTTCCTAGAACACAAACTATATGCTTGAATAACATTGCACTGTCACAGTGAAGAGGCACTAATTCACAGCTTGGGGTAGAAGCTGTAATAGTAAGCAGATTGCACATCTTGTTTAACCATCTGCTTTTTAAATCATATTTTATCACAGGCTGTATTGCACTGAAAAAAAGGTAGGAAAGTTCAAAGACAGTGAATTATTAGTGTACAGTTGTTTTAATGTACAAAGCAGTATGGTTGCCTTTGACATTTGCAGCTTTGATGTTTTACTTTTTATCCCTTTAATTAGGAATTGTGTCATGGAGATTGACCCAATTTATAACCTCAGTACTGTGGTGTTGGAATGGTGCCTGTGAGACCTATCTCCGAGGACCAAATCTGCTTACAAGCATCAAGAATCAGACTTGAGAGAAGCACTTCATCACTGCCTTTGGGTGCCTTAGGAGATGTGTTAAGAGAGGACCTAACTGAGCAAGGAAGCCCAAGGACAGCTTGAATTGAACAGGAGTTCTGCAATGACTTGTGCTCTAAGTGAAGGCATGCAGCTGTGGCTGATGCCCAAGTACCAGCCAACACATGCTCATATTACTCTTGTCCCAGGTAGTTGATTTGGTTTTCCTCTTGACAGACCTGTTCTGCTTCCTGACCAGCAGACCAAGAGTCATTGACACAACTTCCTCAGCTCCTGCAGGACTCCTGCCAATTACTGCAGGAAAAGATAAAGTAATCCCAGCAAGGTAGGGCCATGTGGCTTATTCCGTGGTGCTGAGGTGAGAAGAGTGTAACAGACTGTCTCTGGCAGCCATTCATCTAATCTCTTCTTAAAACCCCCTAATGACAGCACTGCCTGAGCCCACAAAGATAGCCTGCCCCTGAGCTTTTGTTTGATTGTAGATGGGCAGTTTGTCCTAATATCAAATCTAAATCTTCCTTGCATCCTGTTAAATCTATTACTCCTCATGTCCACTCTCAGTGGGCATCAAGGGAACAGATTTTCATCCTCTTTGCAGTAAGTTTTGAAGGCTGTTACCCTGCTCCCTTCAGACCTATCTATCTTCTTCTCATTAGACTAAACAACCCCAAGCTCTTTCAATCTTCCCTTACAGGTCAGGTTTTATAAACCTCTTATCACCCTTGTTGGTCTCTCAGGCATTTCAATTTCATTTATGTCTTTCCTAAAATGTGATGCCCAGTTTCTGGACACAACACTTGAGCTGAGAAGTTCCTCATGCCATGAAGGTACCACCAAGCCCTTCACTTCCACACACCCATGGGTACCTTTGTGGGTGTTACTGTGGTCACCTGGGCTGTGCTTACCTCTAGGTCTCTTCTGCTGCCTGGTTGGTCACCCCCTGTTTCAACACAAGTCCTTTTGACCTCCTAGCACTTTGCGTGTATCTCTCCTTTGTTTCATTTGTTGATTCTGGAAAACCTCTCCTATTTTTCAGAGCGATTTTGAATTTTAATCCTGGGCCCCAATATGCTTGCAATCCTCCTGGCTTAGTGTGATGGGCCAATTTTATAAGCATACTTTATTCCATTATCCGAGTTACTAATGAAAATATCAAACTGAAACAGGCCCCGAACAGACCCTGGGTGACCCTGTTAAAAATGAATTTTCAGTTTGATGACAAACCATGATAAGTTCAACATGTTTTTCAACCACTTGTGCACCCAGTGACTAATGATTTCATCTAGCCTGTATTTCCTTAGCTGTCCAGGAGAATGTCATGGGGGATGCATTCAAATGCCTTACTCAACAGGGGCAATTGCTATTTTAAAACTATTAAAAAATGCATTGTTAAATACATTGTTTCTTTCTGCTGATCAGTGCTGGGGTCTGCAATGATCATGAGTCGTAATGCTACCACCAAGCACCCAAGGGAACAGTAAGAAGGCAAGGAGGAGAGCAAGGCAGCATCCCACATGGGAAGCAGCCCCCTGCACCGAGATTCCTTCCCTGGGTCCGTACATCGGCCACTCCAGCTCTGGCAGCCCTCAGTGCAAGCAGCAGTACTCACGGCCCTGGGGAAGCTAAGGGATGCCATACTGCTGTCATTTCGAGGTAAAATCATTCTCACTGATTCAAGAAAACACTAATGTTTCCATGCAGCCCTCACATGCATCTTGGGGAAACCTGCTTCAGTGGAGGGCCCCTCAGAAGCAGGAGAAATATCTTCCTGGGAGAGCACAGGAGAAGGCTGTCTGTGTTCTTCAGGCTCAAGCTTGAACAGGAGAACAGGATGCTCCAGGAGTGACAGAACTTTGTCATAAAGGAAGAGACAAATAGTTTTTAATACACATTTTGGTTGCCCAGGGCTGGATGTATATGGGGTGCCATGGTGGTTCTGCAGCCACGGGATTCGGGGGAGAGTCTTTTCTGCTGGTAGCTCTGGGCTATGTATATTACACCTTTACATTCAATTTGATACTGCCTTTAGCCTGCTGGACCCCTGCCAGCACAGCTGCAGAGAAGCTGGGGAAGTTTGCCATAATTTGCTTGGGAATTTTTGTGGAAAGCAAGTTTCACCTACTGCAGTGGAGGTGGATAGGTTTAAGGGGTTTGGGTTTCTCTTTATCCTCAAATGTTCATCCTCACTTAAAATCAGAAGTAAGGTGAAGTTTAAAATTAAAATACTCCAGCTTCTATATAGAGAACAACTGGAAATCAGTGTTTAAGACTGTAGAAAATGCCCTGAGCTCATGCCCCAAGATTAAAACTAAGAAAATGTTACTTTAACCATGATCCCATTGATGTTTCTAACACCAGTGAATTAGATACTCTTAACTCAGATTTTGGTGGACACCTTCAAAAAGCACCAAGATAGGTGTCCTAGTTGCTGCTCAGCCAGCAGCATAACCTCAGCCTGTGTGGGGCTTAAGGCAGCCTTGCCTGTGCACTGCCTGGCTGGCAGCCAGCCTTCCCCTGCCTTCAAGGAGTGAAATCCTGGTGCTAAAACCTCTGCTGGCACAAAGAGCCCCAACTGCTACACCCTTCAACTGCAAGAAGAATCTACCAAGCCTAGAGGAAGAGGACTGCAAGGGTATGGACCATTAAATGCAGAGACACAGTAGACTTTTATCTGTGTCATATCAGGAAAAGCTTAAGTTTTGTTTTAGGTTTCCAAGAATACCCTAATTCAGCTTTTTGCTGCAGCAGGGTGGTCACTGGGCTTTGGACTGCAGCCCAGCCAAACAGAATGGAGCTTTTCATCAGTTAAAATCCAAGAAGGGAATAATGATCTCAGAGTTTTGTATTTATCATTGGACTTGGCCTGCTGACCCTCCTAAGGAAAGGCAATGACTTGAAACAGTTTTCACAAAGCCAAGACCTAAATGGTTGCAGTAAAAATTAATTTCATCCTGATCCCTCTTTTTTTTTTCTTTTTATTCCCCCCCAAGATACACAATTTCTATTATGTTTGGATAAATCCTGCCCCCCTGGTTCCTAGAATGGTGAATGCAGCTCTCCACATTGGAGAGCTATGCTGGCCCAAAGATGTCACTATCTTGGCAATGGCTCACACAGCCCCAAACAGAGTTATGTGGAGTTATGTATGATTCAGCAGCAACAAGTGTGAAAAGGCTGAGACTGCTGGTGCTCAGCCTTCATCAACCCTTTTGTATTCCTGGCACTCCCTGTGAGAATTGCTGGCTGCAAATATTTAAAGAGCAAAAAGAGTAAGTACTGAAGTTAGCTTTTTTATTTTTTTTTCATGTAGAATTTTTCCTTCTTATTTTTTTCATTTAGACAGATATTTATGCTTTTAGGGACATGAAAAGCTTCCCCTGGCTTCATTAGCACCAGCACAGAACATCTTGCTATCCCAGCAAGCACCATGCATTGATGGCCAATAAACTCTTCCCCCCTACCCAAGAAAACGTGGGGTTTGGGTGGTGAAAGGACACGTTTTTTTCTGTCATGCAGTGGGTGCACATTCAGTGTGGTGAGGCACAAGCACTGGCTGAAGTGATGGAGTGCCTTATATGTTCTCCTTTACAAACTGCACTATGCCAAGAGATCTCTGCATTTTTGTCAAAAAGCAGGACATTGATGGTCTCTGAAAACTTAAAGACCTTCATGTAAAAAAACCCTCAAACCGTAACATTAAAAAATCTCTGAGAAAAGACTAAGGGATTTCTGTGCTTTCTAGTACACCTATGGAAAATGGAGAAAAATCCCTTCCACGCTATGCCTACAAAAGCATGCTACAAGATCCCTTTATACCTGCGACAGCTCAAAGCTCCATGGTTATTCCTTCTAGTATAATTCTTCTGGTATGAAATAGGGACAAGATCTAGGCTACCTAAAAGCCAGCTAAAGTGGGACTTCAGACTCAAAAATCCACCTAGTTCCTAGGCTGCGATTTACTGTCTAGGCTCATGTCCTCCCAGGAGGTACCTACATTCATTTGGTACTTCCCAGGTCCCTGGTAGTTAACTTCTGACATCCATGTGTCCCTCATAAGGGTCATTGTTAATTAATGTTAAATTAATTTGGTGTTAGCTGGAGGGGGTTAGCTGGTGTTTTGAGGAGGGGAGTTCAGAGAGCAGAAACGACTATCACAGGGAGCATTACTGTACATCTGCGTTGGCAGAAGTGTCAAGGATTTAACAGATGGAGCCTGATCTATCAGCCAAAGGTGGTCTCTCCAGGTACCCGGTGAACAAGTGTTTGCTGCTAAATGCAGAGCTGAATTCACTTTCAGACGAAAGCAAATTCACCTACAGTTCTAATAGCAAAATAAATCACATGCTTAGAGACAAATGAGAGGTATATTTGATTTTATTCTTCTTTCCCACTACATACATGATTGCTGGAAATTCTTTCTTTCCTGTGCACAATTATTTTTTTTTTCTGTTTATTTGTCCGGATTCAAAGCTAACAGCTGGTTTTTTACCTATGAGAACCAGCTCACAGATGCACTTCAGGATATAAAGAACATTTATGATAAGACACATGATAAATCCCTTTATGTTCTGTATCTTTCCTGTAAAGCTGGGGAGGAGGTGAGTGGAGAAGGAGAAAAGACCTGCTTCAGGATGATATCATAGCTGTTGGGCACATCTGCCCCAAATTAAATTACCATCTAAAGGTCTTATTTCTCAAGCATATATCTTTTTAGCTTGGAAGTAGACATAAAGCAGTGTGTCCCTTGAGTTTGCATTTGGGGAGTCTCTGAAAATTTGGGATCACCCTTCACAGCATGGCAGCAAGATTTACCAGTGCTGAGCCTCTCAAGTGATGATGCTGTACAAGTTGCATGAAAAATGAATCTTTCTTGGTTCCTTGATTAAGTTGTGACTCATAATAAATCTTCTGGAAACATCAAGCCTGTCTTGCTAAAAGCATAAGGGACCTTTGTGAAGCCCTCTAAGAAGGTGTGAGAAAGGGGTCTCACCTGTAAGAAGAGAGCTTTCAAAAGTGAACCTGTTTGAATTTAAAGATATGCATTTTTCGTCTTTCACAGTAAACTCTGCGTGCATGCCAGCACTGAAGAGAAAAATGCAAAACTCTTAGAAATAAACAACGTTTAAATACAGCAGGGATGAAACACTTGCAAATAGACTGCTTTGTCTGCTGCAATAGCACCCCCCCCCCTGAAAAAAGTAACATGAAAAACAAGGAAGTGGAGAACATGAAGGGAAACTATTTTTTTTTAGTACTTTCTATGTGATCTTTTCCTGTGAAGACACTTCAGACTACATGTCCTGTGGGTGATAAAGAAGAGGGAAATGCTGCACCAGGCAAAATCTCTGTCCTCTTGCTTCTTCTGTAGTGCCAGCTGCAGGTGTCCCCGATGTGCTCGTGGTGGCAAAGCCCTGTGTGACAAGGGAGCCATTTCTTTTGTTTTGGCATGTGTTCCTGAGCAGACCCCATGGAAACAGTGGCTGTGACAAAGCTGTGCATGTGTATGGCATGTGCTGTGACGAAGGGAAAGATAAAGCACATGCCACACACATGCTCAGCTTTGCAACTTCCTGGGCAACTCGAGTGCTGAACACAGTAACGCTGGCATTGTTTTACAAGAGTTCCACTAAAACCCATGAACCTGTCATTTGTCTATGACAGGTACTTAGAAATGTAGCAAAAATACCCCAGAATGCCTCTTTCGAAGCACCTGCCAAACAGCATCCAAACAGCAAAACCTTTCAGCTCAGCTAGAAACCATGGACCCAGTTTTCCAGCACAGTTGGTGGAGTTAATGTTGATTTACACAAGCTGAGGAATTGTTTCTGTATTTTCACCTGGTTCCTGAAGATTTATATACTAATTCCCTGCAAAGCATTATAGTGAAATGAAATTTAAAAAAAAAAAAAAATGAAAAAAATCCTAGTTGGATCTACAAGTTCTATTTCTTAAGTGAGTTATCTCAGTCTTGATGGGTCAGATCTTACAGAGAGAACGATACATCCAGCACTGTCATGTAAATAATTTCCTTTTGAATACTTATGTCTAATCAACTTCAGACCTTGTTTTGGACACATTGTATGTTTCATAAGCTGAAGAACTCTCTCTGATGAAATCCTTGCCTCCTGACCCCAAAATACATCTGAACAAAATTGTCCCATCAGGAGTTCAGATAATTGCTTGGCTTTTCCTGTCAGTCATAAACCAGACAGATGCAACTTTTTTGGACATTTCCCCATACTTTAATGTGCTTTTCAAACATATTCCAAACAGCATAAGAGAATAGGAATGGTTGCTTTTATAAATGTGTGGTACTTCATATGTTTAAGCAAAGAAATCAGAAACTCTCTTTGCTGGTGCCATATGTATTATTGTGTGATAAAAATTTACCAGCATGTAGTTCTGCAATTATTGTTCTTACAGCTCCATTAGTCTTAAATCTTATTTATGTACTGTGGCTTTTTTCTTTCACTGGAACTCCCAGGCTCTCCCTTTTCTTGTGCCAAAGCTTACAAGCACCAAGTAGTCTGGGCACAACTTGAAGACTTGATCTTTCTTATTCCCAGAAAGAGTGTGTTTAAGAGCAGCATTTCTGCTCTCACCCACAAACCCCTTTCCATGTGGCTCTGTGGATCCAATAAGGATGGCCAGTGGCTGATCCAGCACAACAGCAGTACTGAGCGAGGTTCACACTCACTGCCCGGCCATGGCAGCTTCCACCTCATGGGGACGCTGCTTACAACAGTGAGAAGCCCCTTCACTGGGGGCTGAGCTGGGACACTGCCCTAGTGCTGGGGGGTCAGCAGGGCATGGAAGGCACAGCACCGAGTCAGCAAAAGTCAGAGGAAAGCTTACTGTCGACTGGTGAGGGGACCATGATTTTCTGCTCCCAGCTCTCCTTGACAGCCTGCTGGTGTACAAAGGAGAGCTTGGAGAGGTGAGAAAAATTTTCTGGAGGAAGCCTGAAACATTTCTGCTGGTGAATGGCAAGTCACCCCATGCACTTGGATGGAGCTAAATCCTGAACAATGAGAAGCATTACAAATATTCAGACATCACAGACAAGGGTTTACAGAGATCACAGTCTGGAGTTGAAAGCCTGTGAATTCCTCAAGGAGAAGGTGTGGTCTGGGGCAGCACATGTGAGCCAAGAACTTTCCAAGTGCCTCTGCAACTCTCAACATCTGATGAGAAGATTAAGTTCATGGGCAAAACACATTGCGAAAATGGAAAGCAGGCTGCTATATTCATCAGCAAGTTGAAAGAACAAAATGTATGTGAATGTTAGAAAAGAAAAATCGTTAAAAGCTTGTTCTACACACAGAAGAAATCTTTCCAAGAAGTGGAAAACAGCGACTTGAAGGGCTGGGGTGTCATGGAAGAACCTCACTTCTGCACCTGAGTCCTGGCCATGCAAGCAGAGGTGCAGAACCATATGTGTCATCTCACAGACCATTTGGATGCTAAGCCTGTGTGTCTGTGGTTCCTCCAGACAGACAGGCTGTTAGACACTGCTGTGCCTGTTTGAGGTGTCAGAGGTGGTTTGCTGGAAGTCATTGCTACCTAGTAGGGGTAACAAAACTGAATATAACATGTCTCTATCTGGCACAATTGTGGTCTAGCATTTTACACCATCAACAAAGAATAATCTGGAAACACAAGTAGAATTTCAGACACTGGTCAGTGCCACACAGGGCAGGGGTTTGGCTCTGGCCCAGCCTCATGAGAATACGTGCCCGTGTGTTTCTGATCTGTTTGAGTTACTGAACTGCTCTCAAAGATCATGCTGGCTTTATCATTTTGCAGCGTACCTTTGTGAGTCTGTAATCTCAGGTAGAACTCTCAGAGGGTTTATAAACTGTCCTGTGAGGACATGGGAGAAAGTATGAATCATCAGAGAGTTTGTATCCTCTGCAGGAACACCTGCAGCAAAAGCCACACGAGTCCCTTGGGCAGCTGCTGTACCCATCAGGTTGCCAATGCCCATGGACCAGCACACACCGAGCTGCTTTTCTCCAAACTTTTCACTTTTTCAGGACTTACACTAAGTGTAGGAAAATACCTTTCAATATTTTATATTCCTGCATTTCTCCTCTTCATCATTGTGAGAAAAGCCCTTATCCCATCATCCCCCTGTGCTGTGTGATTTCTAGGTTGGATGGCCACTTTTTCAACCTCTACCTTCTTGTTTCCTCACCTCAGGTCCTCTCTCTAGCTGTCATCCCTTCTAGACCCTTGCAGCATGCACGGCAAGCACCATATGGGAAAACCTGTCCTCAGGCTGCTGCCTTAGGGTCAGGAATGAACGTACGGAACAAATGAACACAGAAGAGAGCTCAGACATTTTGGGGGAGCGGGGCACCCCAGCACTACAGCTGGAAAGGAAACATAATTAAGGGAACCGTCTTCGAGAAGGCCCGTGTGAGTGCCACAGTGCGTGTGCCCGTGTGTGCGCCTGTCTGTCAGAAGGGGAGTCACAGCTGGGATAACACACCGCGGGGCGGGGGGTTGGGGGTGTGTATGTCGGGGGGGCTCCCCTCGGGGCCGGCGGCGAGGCGCGCTCCGGCCGCCAGGTGGCGCTGTCGGCCCGGGCACGGCAGTGCTGGGAGCGGGAGGGACAAGGAGCGGGAAGGAGAGGGAAAGGGAGGAAGGGAAGGAGGGAAGGAGGTTGCCCCGCGGGCGGGGAGGGCAGCAGGAGCGCTGCCTTGACTCACCCTCGGCCTTCAGGGGGAAAAGTTTGCTCGGAGCCTAAGTGCCAGTCCCACCGTGCGCATTCCGTGACAGCCGTCACCCCTGTTTTCACTCGAACATCGCCCTCTGAGGATGTTCATGCACAGGCTGCCCGGGTTTCCACTTGGGTCCTGATAGTTCATTTTGACTGATGCATGGAATGGCTCAGTGATGGTCCCGATGACCCCCTGAAGTAGCAATTTCTCTTGGAATAGAAGAAAAACCTTATCCCTGCCCAAGTGCCTCATGCTAGCTGCTGAAATACACCATGTAGTTCCATAACAATTTGATCCTACTAGTAACCAGTCCTCCACAGACAAGCATGTTTCTTAGCTGTTCCCTCTGATCATTTAACCTGTGCTGGTGGCTCTGAGCTCACATCTCTGCTCAGAGCACATACAGCATCTTCACAATATCATTTGGAAAGGGCTTCCTGCAGTTCAGAGACCTTTGGCATTGAAGCAAGCACACCATTCAGAAGTCCTTCACAGTCCAGACATGTTCCCCCAGAATCAGAGACCAGATCCCCGTCCCAGGTCTCAGCAGTCACCAAGCCCAGACAACATTTCATTGCCCACCAGTTTTCTCCATAGCTCACTGCTACAGGCACTGCCAGGTGATGTGCTCCGCTCCCTTCCCAGGCACCTCAGCAAAGGGCAGCCTGTGACTACCATCTGCTAACGTTTATTTTGGCCCTTCTACAGGTGTTTCCAAATTACTTTTGTGGGAGACACATGGAAGACATGATTTAGGGCAACCCACTGAAGGAACCTCCCCAGGCTGACATGTGCTCTTTTTGCAGTTCTGATGCTCCATCCCGCCTTGCTCTGAGCCTTGCTATGAGTATGCAAGCGCTGAGTTTCTCACAGAGGCAAGAGCCCTGTTCTCAAACCAGGGGCTTAGGAGTTTATTCAAAATGCAACCTCTGCTCTGGAAAACCTGTGATTTCAGAGACAAGTGGGATTTGGGCAGGCTAAAAATGCAGATTTTCTTTAGATGTATGGATTTTGTTGTAGGCTTCATGAGCCAGTGGCAAATGAAAAATGAAGTTATTTTAATAAACAAACATGCACATGTAACCATTGGAAGGTGGAGTCAGAAGTTTGGAGTTGACTTACATTTTAACAGACACAGAAATAAAAATAAATTGAGGAAATTTGCTTGTTTGTAAGGCTGCCTGAGCAAAGCCATACAAATCAGAAAGAGAGCCATCAAACTTCGTTATGCTGAATAATATCCCGTTACTCTTTGTACGAATAAGCCAATCCTCACTGGAGCTACCAAGGAATACAATTCCAGTGAGTTATATACAATTCTGAACTTGTTTTCTAAACATATGCTTTTTAGAGGGTAGAAAGTCCATGACATTATTTTTGGCAATGCTCTTATTTTCTGTAGTTCTGATAAAGCTCAGTCTGTGAAATGTTTCTTCAGCTATCTCAAAGCAAGTGTTGACATTACCAAGAAGCAAGCACTGCTAGAGCAAAAGAAATGTATATACGGGGAAGCCTGGGCTGTAATTACTTGTGATGAAATAGAAGATGTCCAGACAAACTTTAAAGTGTTTCTGTTAACTTACTCTGGAACTTAGTCCTTTTGCTGAAGAACTACTGTGGGATTTCAGGCACAAATGAGTCTCAGTGAATTGTGAGGCAAAAATTTGATTTTGATTAATTATTTGGTAAGTTCTGAGAATTGCATAAACACTGGGGAAGTCTCCTCATAACATGCATTTCTCTGGTTTCCATTCCTTGTTGTGCTGCTGTTGGGGATATTGAACACCTCCTGTTGTGGAATCCCTGCCCCGGGAAAAGGATGATGTCAACCAAGCACAGGCAGTGCTGAGATTTGTAGAGAAGTAAAGACAACTTCTGATATTAAGCAAAGAAAGCTGAGCTGGATAAAGAGCTTGTTTGAGTAAAATGAAGCTTTCCCCCTGTGCCCCCCCCCTTTTTTTTCTTAAGCTTAACAAAAAAGAAAAATGGAAAATCCACACTGATTGCATCCAGCTGTTAAAATTTTATGATACCGAGATCCCCAGTTGTCATGACCACTTCATGTAGTTTAATATGCAGTCGTATTCTTTTCAGTTTCATTTTCTTCCCCAACTTTAGTTAATAAAACACCTTTCAGACAGCCTGTTCTTAGCAGTTATAGAGTGCCTGGTCTTCTTTTATAAAGAGGAGAAATATGTGTAGCTTTAAGAACTAATTCATATGCACACACCCGGGTCATTACCTGTGGGATACCTTGGCACATGAGAAAGTTAAACTGCAACCATAATTCCCATTAACGTCAGTGAGAGCAACACTGATGCGTTTCCTTGTGCAAAGGAGATGCGGGCTGAACGGCAGCAGTTCTGTTCTGATCACAGTAGACCAGCCCTGCAATAAAAAGGTCAGCCCTCTGCCCCAGGCAAGACTCCCCTTGCCTGTGGATGGCTTCAGGCTCTGGCCCAAAATGAATAAATCTCTGTGAACTCCGGAAATTCAGAGGCAAACCAACACCTCCCGAACTATTGCACATTTATTCTCTGTTCATCCGCAGCAAGCATGGGAGTTGTTATCTACACTGTTTGCAGTTTTAGCTTGGCTTTTCTAAAGGACTTTTTTGCTGCTTGATTGGCATAGATAAAATGTCCAAGATGAAGGCCATGCCCACATTTTCTTCTTGTAAATGCGCTAATATCCTTGTTCTGCTGTCACTCCCAGTTCTGTCCTGCCTCACTGGTGTTTGCCCACACCAGTAGCCACACACATGGTAGGAGTGTGATTCTCTCTGCCAGGGCAGCATTAGCATTGGCATCAGTGGGGAGAAAAGATTTAGAGATATTTGTTTGCTGTGTCACACTGGTGTTGCTCTGGTTGGCTATCCCTGCTCTTGTATATAGCAAAAAACTCACTGTACATTAAGAAAGAATCAGTAGCTCAAGGATCAGACCAGCTGATTTAATTAATCCCAGAAAAGGCATTTCAAATAAGGGAATCCAGAATTATGATTAAGCTGCAAAGGAAATGAAATATGTTACGGGTGAGAGGTTTTTGCTGTGCTCTGGCTGGTGAGTGCTTCTTTTTGAGCCTCAGCGTTCTTTTGTATGAGTTTTCTGCCTTTGTGGTGTTGAAATGGTTTGGGGAATCTATTTGATGTTGCAGTTTTATGTAAAAGGTAACCACATTTACTGTACTAAATATAAAGCAGTCAGAGGAACTGAAAATAAACTGGTTTCCTAAGAGGTAGCACTGATAAACACTTTGGTCAACCAATGCATTTTGTGGACAGTGTGTAAGGAAACATTAGCTTCCAACATGCTTAGCTTGAGGAAGCTTTATCTTCCCTATGCCAGTATTTATAGTCATAGTTTAATAGGAAGCCTATAATGATAACATCTTAGTGCTTGTTTAATCATCTTTTACTCAGCAAAATAACCCAGTTAATTTGGGACTAGGAAAGGGTGTGGACACCACAGTTGGCTGCAATAGGAGCATGGAAGCTCCTAGCAACAGCTGGCAGGGATGGGGCTGTGTGCTGTAACGCTGCCCTTTGGAGAAATCCTTGAAGTGTTTTTCCAGGGCAAGTCATCAACTTCCCTTTGCTGTGCCTGTCTCTCATGTGGTACTAGGAATAGGAAAAGCAGCTTTTTAAATTACAGAGATTTTTAAACCACACACACAAAAAAAAAAAGTGTAAAGGGAAGGGAACACTTGTGGCATGTGGGAATGTTTTCTGAGATGGAGTTGAATTCACATGGAGTGTGCCCCTTTATTTAGTAGGGACAGCTAACCTTTTGATATAAAACCATTACCAGCCTGCCTTTTCCTCTCCTTCTTTGATCCCCTCCTCTTCCCCTCTATGCATTTCCCTCCCTCCTCAGTAAACATAACAAAAAAGAGGGGGAAAAAAGTGGAATTGTCATGACAGCTGTTACCATCACACAGTTCAGTCTGTGCCTCTCCTTCCCCTGCCACCATTCTCAGGCATAACCATAGACCAGGGAACATTCCCAGCCTAAGGACTGTTGCAGCTCATCTCCTTCCAGCACCAAAGGGTTCCCAGGGGTTGACATGAATTTTGTAAGTCCCAGGAGTTTGCTTTATTTTCCAGAGGCTGCTCCACTGGCACTGCCCTGGTTTGGGTCTATATGCAATGACTCTCCTGCATTGCTCCTAAAGGGATTATTTCGGGGAAATGGCTGGAAATGCAGTAAGCAACACCCAGTGGACTCAGCAGAGCTGGCACTGGTGGACTGTTTTGAACTAAGTGTAAGGAAAAATGAAATTTTCCTTACCAAGAAAAAAATTAAACAGCAGTGGTATGGTAGGAAGCAGATCCTGTCCTGAAGGGTTTGCAGTTGAAACAAGGAAAGAGGCATAAAAAACAGTGAGGAGAGACACAGTGAAACTCTCGAGGTAGTGCGAGGATGGGTAAGATTGGTACCTGCATCTTTGAAGTCTCAGGTAAGCTGCTCATCTGTGTTCCAGAACTGATAACAGAACAGTAACTGAGACATCTTGAAGTCATTTCAGGGTCTGCCAGAAAACCCAGCTGCCACGCTTCAAGTGGCCATGCATGCTGAGGTGACAACAGGTAAGTGAGGGAAAAGAGAGAAGCAAGAAAGGAATTGTAAAATAAAAGGATGCAAATAAATTTCTTTTTGCTCTTAGGCCAGACTGCGATGATGCAACCCTTTCTACAGCCTCCTTCATCTTCTTTGAAAAGGAATTTGCTGTATGTCCCTCCCTGCCCTTCTTCAGTCAGAATGCCAGGCTGTGATCATTCGTGACAGGGAGCATCACTTAATAGCACCAGACTGAGGGGAGCCAAAGCTGGAAGCCTGAGCTGAGATACTCACCCACAAAAAACCCCAACTGCATAGTTAAATCTAGCTTATCAAAACTGTAAGTGTCCTTACACAGAATGAAAAAGTGCAAGAAATGTCTGCAAATTATTTCACATTTTTTCTAAGATAAGAAGTTACTATGCATGAGTTCCTGCACTCACTGAAGCAAAGAATGGCCCTAGACATACGGCCACTCAGTATTAAAGACAACAAGTAATGTAATTCAGCCCACAAATGGAGGGTTGAATCCTGCTAGATCTGAGTTCCTTTTGTGTCCTACAGAATTAGGAATCATGGCTATCAAAGAAGAAATGTTGAATATCCTCCAGGGCTGGTTTGTAGCCTTATGGAAAGTCAGACTAAAAAGAAAACAACAAATTAAAATGCCACGAAATTCCTCAGAACAAAGAAAACTGCATCGGAGCAACAGACTTTCACTTTTACACCCATAAAAGCTGAAATGAGCAGGCACTGAGGTGGTAAGGAGTTCTCATCCTGCTATGGGTAGCAGGATATACTCTCCTTAGAAATGATAGAAATTGTCTGATTTAGCAGTGTAGCTGAACAAATTAGAAATTATAGTATGAGTGGGTGTTCAGTTTATATAGCTGGAGCTCCAAGACAGAAATACAGATTATGACAGGTTAATGGGAACTGTGACATTCCCTACACATGTAAATAAACACTGAATTTGAGAACCTCTGTTTTCCCCAAGCACTAGTAAATAAAAGTATAACAGAGACCTCATGTAAAGTAACCATATGCTTATAATTATACAAACATTGTAGATCCCCTGTGTGAAATTTCACATCTTTATTGCATCTATTTTAATGTTTACAAAGTTAACAGTAATTTTTCAGACCCAAATCTATCCTAAACAGGAAAAACAATTTCCTACACTATTTTAATTTTCTACACCAGAGCAAAGGAAAGCAGAATCACTCTTGCAAACCTCTTCCCTTTCTCCTGATCTGTGTGCCGCAGTTTGTTTCCCTGATGTCAGGATGTGCTTTGACGCACCAAGAATGCAGGAGTGGCTTCACTCTTCGTGCCCATATATTAAGATTTTAACTCTGAGTGAGAGACAATATGGTTCTAATCTAAGACAGTGACAAAAATGCAGAGAGCTTGCAGAGAAGCAAAGTTGCCACTGGTTTGTGGCAAAATAAAACACTGTAAAAAGCAACAGTGTGGCATAGGGTTAGCGTTGCTCCTTCTCCCGACTTTTCTTGTGAAAAGACTAACTGCCAAAAGCAGGAGCAAAATGAAGAGAAATAGGAAAGCCTGTCCCACACTGTGGGGCTGCAGAAGCCTCTTCCGAGCTGGAACGCGGGGGACTTGCCTGGAAGAGCCTTGTGGGCTGTGTGACTCTGGGAGAAGTGCAGATCCCTTGCAGGATGCTTGGAAAGTGAAACAACTTTCTTTGGAGGACCACAATGTGGAAGCTAGTTCAGATTCTCCAGAAGCAACCCTATTTATTCGGGTATGCTCCTTCATTTCCCATTAGTTTGCATGCCATAGTTTTGGTGGTTAAAAATTTTGGTCTGCTTAGATTTTTGAGGTTTATGTTGACAGTTTGGAGATGGGACAGGCTTCTAGAATAAGTAAGTTCAGAGAAAAAAAGTTATGGTTTTTCTGTATTAAGAAAAAAAAAAAATATTTGATTAATGTGACAGCCCAGGATGCAGGCAGCAGGGAAGGGAGCTTGGTGCTCCATCCCAGAAAATGCTTTCAAGTCAAGATCAGGGCAGCTTGGCTAGGAGGGAGGCAGGGAGAGGAGATGGCACATTACCCATGAGGGAAGGTCCACCTGGGAAGAGAAACAACACTTAGGTTAAAATATACCTACTGAAAATAAATATTCCTGCAGTATGGAGCACTGAAAACCAAACTTTTCAGGAGCACTGCAGCAAGGAAGCAGATGTACTAAAATGGTACTAAAGAGGCTAAAAGTAATGGGAATTTAATGCTTCAGAACCAAGGCCTTTGAAGGACAAGTCCCACGTTCAAAGCTAAGCCTTGTGGAAGCTGGCATTTTGCTGAAAACCCATGCGTATGGACTACACAGGCATTTCAGAAAATGTTGTGTTAACTGCTGTATAGGTAAGAATCACTACTCCCTGACTGTGTGGTGTATTATGTGGTGTGACCATGGCCTTTCTGAAGTATTTTGTGATAACAGGGAAAAATGCCCATAGTTTGAGTGGGTATATCCCAGTAAAGAATTATTTCGGTTAACAGAAATACAAATCCTACAATGGATCGTTCATGTTAAAACAAGTCACAACCTAGATGCAAAAAAAAAGATATTAAGTAAGACTACAAACTGATCAAGTCTGTACTAATGCCCCTTATGCATCACAGTAATCCTTACAAATGGCCACAAACCAGAGGTGAAATGAGTGATGCTTAGGTCTCAGCTTGACCACTCATGCAGGGATGAATTTTAACCTCTGACACTGTTCCTCAACATCACTGCTCATATTATGGTTATAGCAGGAGAAATTTCATTAACCTTCCAGATGAAAAAATCACCTTTGATTTAGACTGCTTCCTGACTTTCGAATTTGCCTCCATTGATGTTTATTGCCCCCAGAATAGCAAATACACAGAAAGAAAAATATATGAAAAATGTGAAAACTGTGTGTCCTAGTGCAAGGAAATTAATGAAACTGGTTTTAAAACTGTATTTTTTCAGTCTCCAAATTGCTTTAGTTTGGAGAAGCATACTTGAAATAAAAAAGTTGTTACAAAATATTTATGATGCAATTATAAACTGAAATCTGGCCAACTTTTATTGTTGAGAAAACCGGAAAGGAAATAATTGTAAAAAATGTTATTCTTCTTTTCTGGTGGCTGCTATTATTTACTCTTTTTATTGTTACTGCCATTATTACGCCCTTTGCCGAGCACTGAAGGCAGGATCCCAAGTGTTTCACAGGCACTGATTCATTCTCCTGCTGCCCCGCAAAGTGCCCATTCCTGCCTGCAATTACCAGGTCCAATTCCACAGTTGTCTCAGTGACAACTGAAACTAAAACTTCCTAAGATGGTTCTATATATTCAAGTCCCTTGCGGTGACCTGACTGTGTAGATGCACAGGGTGCCACAACTGCTGTATCTCCGCAGTTCCCTGTGCTCTGCCATTTCCTTAAGTGACTGTCTTGGTAATTAGCTGTATTGAACAATGGCATTGTCTTCTGAAATGGCAAGAGGACACCCTGAGCAATCTAACGCTGTGAGAAACCGGCAGGAAAAGCAACACTGACTGTTACTACTACCTGTGTGCACTAACATCTGGCAAGCAATGCTATCTTGGGGTGCTACCAGTGGGGTGTCTGTCTCCCTTCACACTGCCTAAAAGGTCACCAGAGCCAGGAGAAAGCTGTCCATTGGCTGCAGAGGGCTTCAAGTCAGGCCCCTGATAAAAAACTGAGAGTGCAAAGTAGGCATCAAAGTCAATTTTAGAGAAATGCATTAAAACATGCAAAAGCAGCAGGTAGAAATTAAATCAGGCTGATGAAAGTTGCTTTTAAGACCACCCAATCCTTGCAGCTTTGCATTAGTACAAAACCACCTTCCCTTGGGAGAGGAGGAGGCCAAGGGAGGAAAAAGCTGAGAACAAAGAGAGAAGAGGAGAGACAGACCGAGAGACAAAGGCAGGAAGGGAACAGACACTCTGGGAGCAGTGAAGGGACCCTGGAAGCCAGCAGGGTGGGAGTGGGAAAGGACAGCCGTGCAGCAGCAGCACTGGGGACCACAAGGAGGGGATGTGGGAAGTGGGAACAATATCAGAAAAGGAAAATAGGACAATGAAATGCAGCAGGAGAGAAAGGAAAGAGCCTGGGGTCTAGGGTTGGGCAGAAATTGAGGGAGGAGAAACTGGAGCTGGGCAGCTGATTGGAGATAGCCGGCAGGAGTGTGGAATAAGTGAACAGGGCACAAAAGGGGCAGAAGGAAACAAAAAAGTGATGATAAGGCTCTGGAAGTAACTGGGTCATGACTAGAAAAAATAGTGAAAATGCTAAGTACAGAGCAGAAAGGATGGGAGTGGCAAAGGGAAGAAGAAGTAACAAAAGTTAGGCATTAGAAAAGTGAAGCCAAAGGGACAGGAGGAAGGGGGAAGGTCCCAATGCAGAAAGCAGCTTATGGAAAGGGAGAGAAATGGTTAAGAGGGTGTCTGTGAAGCCAGAGGATAGGTAGGAGAAGTGAAAGCACAATAAATAAAAAGGGGTGAAAAAACAGGATGGAATGATGTGGGAATTGGTTTTGCAGAACACTTGCCTCATTTCTGCACTGTCACTGATACTCTTTTGTAG
>VXBX01006354.1:39925-52463 GCA_013400415.1 Scytalopus superciliaris
TCAAGTCAAGATCAGGGCAGCTTGGCTAGGAGGGAGGCAGGGAGAGGAGATGGCACATTACCCATGAGGGAAGGTCCACCTGGGAAGAGAAACAACACTTAGGTTAAAATATACCTACTGAAAATAAATATTCCTGCAGTATGGAGCACTGAAAACCAAACTTTTCAGGAGCACTGCAGCAAGGAAGCAGATGTACTAAAATGGTACTAAAGAGGCTAAAAGTAATGGGAATTTAATGCTTCAGAACCAAGGCCTTTGAAGGACAAGTCCCACGTTCAAAGCTAAGCCTTGTGGAAGCTGGCATTTTGCTGAAAACCCATGCTTATGGACTACACAGGCATTTCAGAAAATGTTGTGTTAACTGCTGTATAGGTAAGAATCACTACTCCCTGACTGTGTGGTGTATTATGTGGTGTGACCATGGCCTTTCTGAAGTATTTTGTGATAACAGGGAAAAATGCCCATAGTTTGAGTGGGTATATCCTAGTAAAGAATTATTTCGGTTAACAGAAATACAAATCCTACAATGGATCGTTCATGTTAAAACAAGTCACAACCTAGATGCAAAAAAAAAGATATTAAGTAAGACTACAAACTGATCAAGTCTGTACTAATGCCCCTTATGCATCACAGTAATCCTTACAAATGGCCACAAACCAGAGGTGAAATGAGTGATGCTTAGGTCTCAGCTTGACCACTCATGCAGGGATGAATTTTAACCTCTGACACTGTTCCTCAACATCACTGCTCATATTATGGTTATAGCAGGAGAAATTTCATTAACCTTCCAGATGAAAAAATCACCTTTGATTTAGACTGCTTCCTGACTTTCGAATTTGCCTCCATTGATGTTTATTGCCCCCAGAATAGCAAATACACAGAAAGAAAAATATATGAAAAATGTGAAAACTGTGTGTCCTAGTGCAAGGAAATTAATGAAACTGGTTTTAAAACTGTATTTTTTCAGTCTCCAAATTGCTTTAGTTTGGAGAAGCATACTTGAAATAAAAAAGTTGTTACAAAATATTTATGATGCAATTATAAACTGAAATCTGGCCAACTTTTATTGTTGAGAAAACCGGAAAGGAAATAATTGTAAAAAATGTTATTCTTCTTTTCTGGTGGCTGCTATTATTTACTCTTTTTATTGTTACTGCCATTATTACGCCCTTTGCCGAGCACTGAAGGCAGGATCCCAAGTGTTTCACAGGCACTGATTCATTCTCCTGCTGCCCCGCAAAGTGCCCATTCCTGCCTGCAATTACCAGGTCCAATTCCACAGTTGTCTCAGTGACAACTGAAACTAAAACTTCCTAAGATGGTTCTATATATTCAAGTCCCTTGCGGTGACCTGACTGTGTAGATGCACAGGGTGCCACAACTGCTGTATCTCCGCAGTTCCCTGTGCTCTGCCATTTCCTTAAGTGACTGTCTTGGTAATTAGCTGTATTGAACAATGGCATTGTCTTCTGAAATGGCAAGAGGACACCCTGAGCAATCTAACGCTGTGAGAAACCGGCAGGAAAAGCAACACTGACTGTTACTACTACCTGTGTGCACTAACATCTGGCAAGCAATGCTATCTTGGGGTGCTACCAGTGGGGTGTCTGTCTCCCTTCACACTGCCTAAAAGGTCACCAGAGCCAGGAGAAAGCTGTCCATTGGCTGCAGAGGGCTTCAAGTCAGGCCCCTGATAAAAAACTGAGAGTGCAAAGTAGGCATCAAAGTCAATTTTAGAGAAATGCATTAAAACATGCAAAAGCAGCAGGTAGAAATTAAATCAGGCTGATGAAAGTTGCTTTTAAGACCACCCAATCCTTGCAGCTTTGCATTAGTACAAAACCACCTTCCCTTGGGAGAGGAGGAGGCCAAGGGAGGAAAAAGCTGAGAACAAAGAGAGAAGAGGAGAGACAGACCGAGAGACAAAGGCAGGAAGGGAACAGACACTCTGGGAGCAGTGAAGGGACCCTGGAAGCCAGCAGGGTGGGAGTGGGAAAGGACAGCCGTGCAGCAGCAGCACTGGGGACCACAAGGAGGGGATGTGGGAAGTGGGAACAATATCAGAAAAGGAAAATAGGACAATGAAATGCAGCAGGAGAGAAAGGAAAGAGCCTGGGGTCTAGGGTTGGGCAGAAATTGAGGGAGGAGAAACTGGAGCTGGGCAGCTGATTGGAGATAGCCGGCAGGAGTGTGGAATAAGTGAACAGGGCACAAAAGGGGCAGAAGGAAACAAAAAAGTGATGATAAGGCTCTGGAAGTAACTGGGTCATGACTAGAAAAAATAGTGAAAATGCTAAGTACAGAGCAGAAAGGATGGGAGTGGCAAAGGGAAGAAGAAGTAACAAAAGTTAGGCATTAGAAAAGTGAAGCCAAAGGGACAGGAGGAAGGGGGAAGGTCCCAATGCAGAAAGCAGCTTATGGAAAGGGAGAGAAATGGTTAAGAGGGTGTCTGTGAAGCCAGAGGATAGGTAGGAGAAGTGAAAGCACAATAAATAAAAAGGGGTGAAAAAACAGGATGGAATGATGTGGGAATTGGTTTTGCAGAACACTTGCCTCATTTCTGCACTGTCACTGATACTCTTTTGTAGCCCTGTCTCTTCACAGTTCATCTGCCAGTACCTCACAGTACATCTATCCTACTAAAAAGAAGCCAAGGCAATGACGGGCCCCATTCTCTAATTCCAACTATATAATGTGTCCCGCATCCACATGGTCACACATAAATGGCCATCTAGGGACAGCCCCTGGCATAACTTGTAACAGGCCTGGGTACCAGCTGGGAAAGTGCTAATTGGCATGGGCCAAAACCACACCAGAGAGAGGAGAGGAGAGCAGAGCTCAGCTCAGCACAGCACAGGGCAAAGAAAAGTCACATTGGGAAGTGCAGGAGGGTGCCTGCAGCAACAGTGCCTTGGTTCAAACAGGAGGATGAGAAGGTGAAGAGGAAGTAAGTAGTGATCAGGACAGGTAGGGTAATGCAAGCATGTTACCATGGCTTTGAACCTTGTGCAGGTGCTTGGATGAAATCATTGGAGAGCTGGCACCAGTCTTATGCTGGAGGATGCACCTCTGAAAAGCCAAATGAAAAGGGTTAGGTGAATACTTGAATCTTTGTATTTGTGCTCCACTGCTGTCTTCTGCATGATCAGCGCAAGGCAAATTTGTGCCCTGATTTGAGGAATCTTTCCTGCCTGCCCCAGGCTGCCCTGATTATCCTGACAGTGCTGCTTACCCAGCAGAGCCCAGCACTGCCTTTTCCCAACCCACAGCCTGGCACTGTGCTCTTCTTGGACTGGCCCCCTCTTGGTGCCTGATTTGCAGATTTTGAGACAAGGAGAGTGGTCCCTGGTTCTTCCTATACTTTCCCTTCATTCTCTGATGACCTGCCTCAAGGCTGCTCACAAGTGGGCCCTGGTACATCCTAAGGCGAGACCCTCACTTTCCACTAACTTCTCCTTCTTGAAAGATCACTGCTTTGTGCCAAGTTCCCGGGCACACAGTCACGGGAATACAGAGACCTCAAGTAAAATCATTAACATCGCACGAATTTGCCCACACCCAGAACGGAAGCACCTGCGAGCACCTGAACAGATGAAAGCAGCAGTGGGCCCACGAGAAGAGGTACCCCAGGCGTGGCAGCAAGATGCGCAGCATCTCTCCCCGGCCCTCATGTCCACTTCCTGCGTGGAGTCCACAGCGAGGAGGGGAGCAAAGGGACCCCCAACCACCCGACCACGGCGCGTCCCTCCCCGCCGCGGACCGNTCTCGCTATGAATGCACGCCGGGCCCTACTCTCCGCCGCCTTGCTCGCCAGTCTCCTCTGGGATTTACCTTGCTGCCTCCCGGCTTCCCTCCCCGCCGCCTCGGAGCTCGCCGCCCCCTCCAAAGGTGGTCGCAGCCGCAGGGTGCCTCGATCCCCACGGGAGAATCGCCCGCGGCAAGGGGGACACGCCATGGGCCGGGCGCTCCCACGGGCGGAGCCCCACGAGTACATGCTGTCTCTGTTCAGGACTTACTCCATCGCGGAGAAACTGGGCATCAACGCCAGCTTTTTTCAGTCGTCCAAATCCGCCAACACCATCACTAGTTTTGTAGACAGGGGACGAGGTAAGTTCTGGCCCCTTCCACGCCCCTCACCGTCCCCCCGGGGCTGCGGGCACCCCTTCTCGCGGCGTTCGTCTATGCTGTTCCCCGCCCCGGTATTGCAGAAAAGTGCAGATCTGTTGGTAAATTGTGAGTCGCGCTGTTTTATTTTAAAGCAAACGGCACCGTGGCAGCCCTAAGCGCTGCTTGCGAGAAACACGCGTGTTCCTCCTCGAATCGTCACGAGGTGGTGAGAAACAAATCCCAGCTTTGCAGGCGCACTTTGGGTGTAAATTCAGCCTTGGAAACAAACAAACAAAAAAATTAGCATCGCTCTTCTGGTTTCTTTCCACCCGCCGGAGAAAGGGTTGCCCTTACCGCCGCGGCTGCACGGCAAAAAGAAAGTTCAGACTGACAGAGGGCAAACATCTGCCGCCTGAGGCTGCTCTCTCCTCGAGTCGCGTTATCGGGGTTACCTGGAAGAGCCCGGCCCCGTCCGAGAGCGCTGGGGCTGGGACCCGCCGGCTCCGCTTGCGGCCCTGGGGCTCAGTGGGGGTCGGCCGGGCTTGACGTCTGCTCCGGGGCCGCATCCTCTGAGCCTGGTGTGTACGGGGCTGGTTCTCACCCATGCCCGGGCCGGGACTGGCAGCGGGGGCCGCTCCCCCGGGCCCTCGGCTGCCTCTCCCGGAGGAGGGGGATGGACATGGAACCGCGTCCAGTCGGGACCCGGGCCTTGGCCCCGCTCTCTCCAAGCAGCATCGGTGCTGCGGGGCTCCCGGGACCCCCCCGTGACCTGCAGCCCTGGCCCCCGGGCAGCCCGTACCCAGGGCAGCGGGTGCAGATTTCTCGTCGATCCAGAGTAAAATTTCCCTTCCATGAAAACGCCTCTTTTCCCCCTCCCCCCCCCCCCCTGATTGTGAGCTATTAAGAAGAGACTAATTAACAGATTCTTAATGAAGGCTGTGCTTTCCTTCCTCCCCTTTCTCCCAGATCTGAAGACCCTCCCCTCCGTGCGCGCCCCCCGGGGCGCTCGTGTACCTGCCTGCGGCTGGCAGCGCAGTCCCGCCGGAGCCGGGGCCGAGGCCGGGGCAGCCCGCAGCCCTCCCCCCGCGTCCCAGCCCTTTTAGGGCAAAACGCAGTGCCGGCAACACTGCACGGCTCCCTGGAGCTATAGGAGTCGATCGCCCCCCAAACCGAACCGAACCCAAACTGACCCCTTCTCCGCCTTCCCGAGCCGGAAGCCTCTCCCCGCCCACGGCACCCAAGGCTCAGCCCCTTGCCCCATCGCCACCTCCGGCTCGAGAGGGTTCTTTCCCGAGGAGAGAGCTTGTCGGGGCTCTTCGCCTCCTGCCCCAGTGCCCGTCGAGCCCCTCTGGGTCCGGGAAGGGTGCGTGGAAAGGCCCGTAAGTGTGTGCCCCCACGGTCGGGAGAGCGCAGAGATTTTCGAGGGGAGAGAAGACGCGGCTTTTGCTTTCCGCCTTCGCCTTATGGGGGTTGTTTTCCTTGTCGCTGTTAAAAGCGGGAGTGGGGGGAAGAGGACGCCTTCTCTAGAAATACGGTTTCGAAAATTCAGCCGTCAGAAAGGAGCTGGCCCGCTCTCCCTGACGGAAAGGAAACGGGGTTCTTAGTCTGCGAGCCTCAGGAAATGGAGCCGCGCTCGAGATCATCTTATTCTTGATAACCAGAAGAAAGACAGTTAATTTAACAAATTTAGCTCATCTCCCTGCATGTGAGATTCTACTGCGGGGGAAGTGATTTGCTAACAGAATTCCTGGTTTGATTAAGGAAAAGCCTCACTTTTCCCCATTGATTTTGATTTGATGTGTCACAGGCTGTGACCTTCTGCTGGACCTTCTGAGGGTTGCTTAGCATCAAGCCACTGATTGGAGTATTTCAACTCAGTGATCTAATTGAGTGTTCATGTCATAACATATCAAATATTGTCTAGTCTCCCATAATGAAGCGGACCAGCCAATGGCACATCACCAAAAAACTTCAAGAGAGCTTCCGTTCCTCTGAAGTGGTAGCTATTTTACTGCCCACCTCCCCGTGGGCTCCTAGCCCAGTTAATTGGCGAGCTGGAGTTGTGCTGATGGTGAACAGTCTTTGCCCAGGGAAAACGGGGAAGGGGGGCAGAGTTTCTGTCAATTCATTTGCAGACAATATAGCCGCCTAAATTGACCCAATTAGATGGACTGCTCTTTACCTAAGCGGCAGCTCCGGGCGGAGACGACGGTGGCCGTCCCACCTGCCGCACGCCATCCTTTCGGGGGGACAGCAGCCCGAAGGGGAGCGCGCGGCAACTTTGAATTCTGCCGAGAAATACTCTTCCCGTACTACTTGGGATATTGTGCCTGCGTGTCCATGAGAGGGTCGGGAGAGGCAGGCAGCTCGGCGGCCGGCTCTGACCGGCAGCAGACCCCAGCCGCACCAGTCCCAAGTTCACCCGTCCCACCGCCCTCCGAGGCTTCGGTGCGGACGCTGACAACCGCTTCCCTTCGCCTCTTGTTTCTTCCCTTCCCGCTTGAAGCTAATAAGATCGTTTTCAGGGTACTTCGAGAGGGGGTAAAGCCACACTACTGCGTAATATACATATAACTTTTTTTTTTTTTTCACCAGAGGTAGAAAAAGAGCGCAGAAAGGGGGGAAAGAGTTTGCGATTCTCCCCTCTCCACCCCCTCCCGCCCCCCACTCGCTCCCCCTTGTTACGGTCGCAAGATCAGACAGGACCTAGCTGAATGTAGGAAAATTACTGTTGGCACATGAAGTAACTCATTAAAACGCAGATGGTGCTCTCACTGGCCTCAGGACCCCCAGCATTGGAGCTCCACAGTAAGGCAGGACAATTAGGAGCTGCAAGGACTCCACCAGGCAGGCTAAAAAAAAAAAAAAANNNGAGAGCGGGAGGGAACTGGAGAAGGGAACTATAAACAAGCAATTCCACAGCTAGCAAGAAACGCGGCACAACTCGGAACAAACCGAAAACAAAAAAGAAATAGCCGGCGTGCGAGGGAGCGCGATTTTCGAAGGGACCTCTCGTGGGAAGGGAGTGCCACAAGGGCCGGCTGCCGCGGGTGCCCCTCGCCTCTCCCTTTTGTGTCTGCAGAGCTGCCCACGGCCATGGGACCGCAGCCGAGCTCTCGCATACGAAATGATATGCTCCGCGTCTAAGGGACAGGCAAATCGAAATAGGTCGAGATCGTCTCTTTTCCCCTCCCCGTTTCTTTGTGCAGTTTCGCCTTCCAGTTGGGAGGCAGCTGATTTGGATGGGCAGGGGTCCGACCATCGTTATTTTACTCTTGTCAGGAGGGTCGGGAGGGAGTTGAGTAGAGGGGCAGGACAAAAGGGGGATCCCGTGTGCAGAAACTGGAAATGGCCCGGCTGTGCATGTGGCAGAAGAAAAGAGTGTAAATCCCACTTGAAGTTCATCTAGAGCAACATACTTATGCAAAACAGCGGGTTTCTGGGTGGACCGAAAGCTGCTATGTAGTGTAATCTGTGCAGCGCCTTTGCCCAGGCAGTGTTGTCGTTGGCAGAAGGAAAATGAAAAATAAGCAGGGAAGTATTTTAATGGGGAAGGAGGGAATTCACAACTGTTAATTATTTGGTGACCTTGTATTCGATTTGTTTGAGCCCCTTATAAAAACACTAATGCAGACCAGACGGCCGGAGTGCGGCAGCCGCTCGTCATCCCCGCCGTGCGCCTGGGGAAGGAGCGAGCGGCCCGGCCGCGGAGCCGGCAGAGCCGGCGGAGCGGGGAAAGGCGAGGAGCGGGGGACGGCTCCGCGCTGCCCACGCCGGAGGGGCGTTGCGGGAGTCGGTGTTTCACCTCCCGCGCTGCAGGAGCTGCGGGAGGGAGCGGAGCGCGGGGCCGGGGCGCAGGCGGATTGCACCGTCCCCTCGGCTGCACCGCTCGCCTCTTCCCGGTAAAAATCAGGGCTGTCGGCGGGCGGGTATTTTTGTATTTATCTTTCGTTTGTTTGTTGTCCCTCGCGAAGGCGGGGGCTCGCGCAGGCGTCGCCGCGGGACCGGGAGTGGGTCCGGGGGAGCAGCGCACACCGGCCCCGGGAGCCCCGCGGCTCAGGTAGCTCGGCGGGGCGGTGCGCGGCCGCGGAGCCGCTCTCCTAACGGGAACGAGTCATTAACGCCTATCAGACCATTCCGATAGCTTACTTCGGACCCGGTCCTGATTTTTTTGAATACTGTTTAAATCCAGAAACACTCCTGCGGGGCTGGCTAAGAGGCTGCGTTTGACTGATTTTTTTTGCGGGGGGAGTTAGTGGGGGGGATGAAGGATCGAGCTCTCCGCCTCGGAGCTATGTAGTTTCCGCCGCCCGCGGGGAGGTGCCATGCCGCAGCTGGGCTGGCCCCGACCGGGACACGAACGGCCCGCGGGGAGAAAAACCGGCGCAGCCCGGGGTCACCGGGCGCTAGGCACGGCAGCGGGGCACCTCGCCCTCCTCTTTTACCTCCTCGCTTCATAGTAGAAAAAAGACTCAAAACAGCCGATCGGAGAAATCCTCCTTTCCTTGCGATTTTGGGGCAGACTGGAAGTGAGTTTGCGAGTCCTCCCGTGCCTGAAGACTGATTTATGAGCGAAAGGGGACGTTTCAGTCCTTGCTAGTTGTGGCCAGATTTGTATGCTCTGTTGCTGTATGCCGGCGCTTCCACATATATGGCACAGAAATATCCTCCAAAGCGTCCCCTCCCTCCATTTCTTAGCTTCGAGCGCTGGGAATATTCAGTTCGATTTTCTCAACGTGAATGATTTGGGAAGAATTATTTCTCCTCCACAGAAGTATTTCGGCTAGCGTAACCGCCGCAAACGGGGAAAGGGAAGGCTCCTCGCTTAAGGTCTGTTACAACAGGTAGAAACCCCCCAAGGAAGCTCCTCTCCGCCTCGGCGCATCTCGTGGGACGATGTCAACAGCCGAGGGCCCCGCAGCCCTGCGGGATGTCCCGCGGGTGTTGCGGCGGTCCCTCTGCGCCCGAGGGGCGAGCGTCCCTCGTGGGAAACGGGGACGCGGTGGCGCCGAACGCGGGAGTGGGGAGAGGTCAGGCAGCCTTCCCCAAGCAGGTACGGTACAGCGGCGATCAAAGGTACATCACAGCCAGGTGCCTTCCCGCTCCGAGGAGAAACAACACCAACAAACCAAAAAAAGGACACAGCCCTCCATCAGCCAGCTGGGGTTTTGGCAGGACTGGGAATTCGTCCGAGGAAGGTGTGGTCTTTCTCGGTTACTCGATAGCGAAACGAACGATACATTTAAATCTAATCACTCTGTGTAATAAAAACCCACGGCGGGACAGGCGCTGGGAGATGCGGAATTGAAACCCGGAGAAATACCACACATGGAGAGTCAGTCCCTTTTTTCGTCAGCTTGGGTAATGCTCCGAAAGAAATACCTGTCAGCCTTGCGACTCTGCAGACAACGTGTGGGCAGACCTTTGCAATTAGGGACAATTTATGTTTTAATTTCCAGATTATTGTTGTGTGGGTGCCTGCAAAGTGTCTTTAAACTGCAAATGTGCTTTTGGTTTGCGAGTTTAAATATGGCTTGAAAGAGAATTTGGGAATGGGAAAATTCGTCTTGAATGTGGTTTGGGTATAATTTGCAGTGATGTAAAGTTAAGATCTGAGCCCTGATGAATTGGCTGGGAGCCCAGTACCTGATCTGCCATGAAAAGGGAAACTTTGTGTAGCCTTCGTTAACCCCCGTCTCGCCTCAAAGCCCAGGCTGCGGCGAGAAAGCGACCCAGGAAGCGGGAGAGGCTTCACACAGGGAGCTGAGGGAAAGGTTCCAGCCCAGTCATTCATTTAACCTCAGAGATGCTAAAACCGCAGCCACCGCACCGCGGAGAAAAGCGTGGGAGAAGGCGGGCGGGGACCCGGTGCAGCGACCCCGGCCCGGCCCAGCCCGCCCCTGGGAGCACAGGGCACGCCGCTGCCTGGGCGCTTCGGGAAGGGCAGAGCGGTGTAGGGCTGCTCTCTTTCCCGCCACTGACACATCCTTAAATTCTAGATAGACCTACTCCCTCCTTCTGTCCCTCTTTCACGCTCCCAATATTTTATTTTCGCCCGAAAAAAACAAACTGCGGAGAGTCGCAATAGAACTAATATATTTATCTACGTTAACGTTACAAACATAACCATATTTCTCCGGTGCATTTTCTGCCATATGGCTTTCCCCAGCCCGGCTGGACGTGAGATGACTTTGCTGTTCTCACCAAAGTATTTCGGTAACGGGAATAGCTCTAATGACAGCCTCAACTAGCCTGAGAATAAGGCAGATCTCGAGAGGCTGTTAGAAACGTTGGATTACACACCATTCGCTCCTTGGGTTTAAATGAAAACTGAAGAAAACAAGCTCCGATTCATGTGTTCTCCTCAGAGGGAGAAAAAGGGACAGCCAGGGTGTCCCCACGCCGTGTCTGCCGCCGCTCTTTGTGTGCTGGGAAGACGGCATCTTCGCTGGAACAAAGGGTCCCCAACCTAGACCCGTCTTTCCCCGTTTTGTGGACACTCCGGAGGTCCCGCTTTCCCTCCCCGCCCTCCGATGCTTTTCCCACCCTCCTGACTGCGCTGGGAGGGAGCCAGTACTGGTTTAGGATTATGTATTCATCTGGAATTATTAGGTTACAAGAGTGAATAAATAGCGTTTATCTGATCGGATTCAAAGCTGCTCATTTGAAACAACCGGCAGCCCTGCCCCTTTCGGAGAGAGGCGCGGGAACCAGCAGCCGCATGAGCCAGTGGGACTTCTCCAGCACAGTCGGTGCTGCCGAAACCTGCCTGACCGGGGGCACACTTCTTTACTATTCGGCCGTGTCCCCAGCGTGCCATGCCACCGAGCCAGCCGGAGCAAACGTGTAACGCCATCAACCCCCGCCAAATCGGAGTTTCAAAGGATGCTGTTGGGGAGTGCACACCCTGACAAGCCTTTTGACACCCGCAGTGCCGGAGCCGGCTTCCCCCCGCACCGTCGTATGACAGGGGTCTGCATACCCTTTAGAACCCGTTTCCAACGTCGGGGACATGCGGGGAATTCAGTCTCTCCCCGCTTTCTTCCCGTCTAACCCGCATGCCTGGATGTCACTCCCAATGGGACCATTGCCCGCGCCGTGGCCGGCCACCTGCGTGAGGGTTCCTCGGGAGGGGGACGGGGGGGTGGGCTCTGTCGCCTCCATGTTCCTCATCCCCCGGGAAGAGCTGCCCTTTCCCTGAAAGCTCGGTCTGCGGGGCAGTGCTGCTTTGCTCCTGCACCTCGGCAGGGATGTGGGGGACCGTGACACCGGCCAACAGTAGGACAGGGGAGTGTCCGGAGGGACAACGGGCTGCAGGCAGCACCCTCCTCACCTCCACCCCATTGCGAAAATGGATACCAGAGAGCGAGCATCTCCCTTTGAAACTAAGCGTGACAATCCCCCCTTCATCCCCTAAGCAGAAAGAGCAATTAAAAGCAGATCTGTGCCCAGGCCCGACTCTGCCCAACCCGCAAAGCCAGGCGCAGGAGCAGGGGAAGGCACTGATGTGGTTTCCTCGGCGATCGTTGGAGTCCAGCAAGGAAAGTCTAAGGCAGCTCGGCATTGCCAGGAGGTCCGTCTGTGCCCTGTCGAATGATCGGGCGTCTGAGAGACGCTGGATGCAGAAAAAACCCCAAAGATGACGAGGAGGAGGAGAAGCAGGAAGAGAACCTGCACTTTCTTACCCGAGGGATGCACATCCCCTTCTGTCTGAAGCTCCCATTCCTGCCAAGGACCCCCTTGAAGGAGGGAGCGATGGTCCCAGAGATGTGAGCTGCTGGACCCTCCTTCCGCAACCCAAGTGCACTTCAACCCTCGGTCCCGACGGCCCAAGCCCCTTCCCGACTCAAATCCACAAGCGACTCATGGACCAAATCCTGCTCCGTACTTGCAGCGCTGACGAAACCGTCCAGCGCCTCTAGGCAGCTCACGATAGATTTCACCTTTATTTTCAGCAGCTCGATAAAGCAGCTGTTGTCGTCACCTGGACTGTGACGACATTTTTCGGGCTCTGTGCGTATTTTTTGCGGTGTCCTCCCGCTCCGCCCCGAGCGGGATGCGCGGTCGGCCGGGCGGTCTCTTGCCCCTCGCTGCGTAAAGAGCAGCCCAAACGCGAGGAAACAGCCAAACCTGAAGGGGGAGGCGGTGGCAGGGGTACGGAAGGCCTGGATTCAAATTCCCCGGGACGCCTGAAGGGCTTGACCGATCTCCGCACCGCTCCTGCCGGCGCGCAGCCCCGTGGAGGCGGGGAGGCTCCGACCCTCGAACTCCCTGTCCTCTTGACTCCCCGTGCCATTTAGGGTGAGGCGGCGACCGCGGCCGTCCCCCAGCCGCCTGGCCCCGGGGGCAGGGCAGGTGTGCGGGGCCCGGCAAGCCCCCAGCTCTTGGATGGATCCTGGGATGCCGCGTGGGTGCGCGGGGCTGGGCGGGC
>VXBX01006362.1:312-22564 GCA_013400415.1 Scytalopus superciliaris
TTCACCTTCTTTGAAGCAAATTTAGACTATGCATTAGCTTCTCTACAAGTCTTTTACTTTTTAAAATGTATCACATCCCTGTGACTAGTTTCAAAAAACCAATTCTGTAAGGTACTCCTTTTCAACAAGTTTTATGGGGTCAGCCTACCATCATTTTCTTTTTTCCCTTTGCCTTCCAGACTTAGTCAAGCTATTCGCACTTTCCTTTAGAAAAGCAGGCAAAAAATTTGGAGGGAAAAAAAAAAAAGAAAAAAAGAGAGAGAGAGGAAAAAAAAAAGATATAATTTACCTTGCTGTGTCTGTAGTCAAGAGGAAGGCTACTGTTTTGTACATGGTTTTGGCCTTAAAGGTAATATATTTCATCTTTCCCCTCCCTAATCAAAGTAAAGACAAGTAAATTTTAATAATACTCCAAGAATTACGTCAGTAACTAGTTCTGATACTGGCAGCATTAGAAGGGAGCTTGCTATTCAGACTTGGTTCTAAAAAGCTGTATTCAGAGTAAGGTGTTTTTTCCCTTGAGCTGGGAGCATAAGTGTTCATTTTCTGAAACATATTAATGAAATACTGTTTTTCAAGACTTGATTATAATAAAGATGACCTATTGAATTTGTAGATATCAGTTCAGTTTGAAGACCTCATTAAAATGTTTCCACAGCAGATTAAGCAAACCTTTTTATTGATTTTTTCCTGAATTTTAAAATATTTAACTGTTGGATTTTATCTTCTCAGTTTTGAGAACATATTAAATCAATTTTTCTATGATTGAGGGTGCAACTAAGAAAATTGGTCAACAAAATTATTCAGCAGCGTGCAGGCAAAATATTGTGAATAAAACAAAAATAAAGCTTGATAATATACAGATAAGCACTACATGGTTCCCTAGGAGTCTTCCCCACCATTTTCAGAGAAAAGAGAGGCTGAAAGAACACTAGAAATGCTAAGGAAACTTTATGCTCAAACAATTTCACTAACTTCTAATAAATTCAGTTTATTGCAACAAGTTGCTGTCTTGCAAAGCACTACAACTGCACAGACGACAATGTTAATGCTCATCAGAAAAATGTTTTCCCTCTAAGTCACAGCAAAGACATAAAAAGCCTAGCGAAGATACATGTGACATAGAAAAAGCCTCTAAACCTCAGATGTTAAGGAAGGCACATGCATGAAAGAGCTAGCAATTTAAAAATCATCAATTTCATGTTTTCATCACAGACCTTAAGCTTCTACCTGATTTATCAATATAAAGTTTGTACACAATGTATCTGGTACAAACTAATATTTGTCTTTAATGACAAATCCTGTAGGATTTTGAAGCTTAAAATGGGGTTCATTTTGCGAATCTGAATGTCAAAGCAAAGCTGAGAGGGTTCAAAAGAATCAGTTCAATAAATGAATATGACTTCAACATGAACCTTAAGGATGAAATTTAAGCAATATTTGTAAGAGTGAATGCAATTTTATTATCTGGTATAATTTATATATAATGTTCTTTTTCTCACTTCATAGCAAAGCAATAGTAAGGCTTAAGCAGTATGTCCATACAAGTATTTGGAAGCAGAAAAGTTACCTTGCAAAGGAGCTTATGTATTTCAAACTTTTTCCTTCAAGTTAGACCTGCATTTTTTCCTCATTAAACATGACAGCAAAGCAAAGCTTTGACCACAACAAAAACTGTCATAACTGGAACTGCCCACACTATAGATAACTTCAGGTATGGACAGATGTTTGGAGATATGGCTATGAGATATTTTTACTTCCGTCTCTCTAGTTGACTTAAGCCTACTTTAAAAGTCTTACTTACACATTACCAGGAAAAAAACAGCATTTTTGACTCCCAAGTACTTTAAAGATAGGAAAAAACCAGTATCAGTGAAAAGAACCTGAAGTAATTTATGTGTAAATCACAAGGTTTTTCTTTACCAGGAAGTAAATGAACAATGAAGGAAAAAGGGAAATGAAGAAAAGAGAAGGTGGTTAAAGCAAAGGGGCAAAAAATATGGATTTTTATTTTTTTTATTTTTTTTTTTGAGACACGTTTGCTTAAGTGTAAAAAGTCATCAGTTTTTCAAGAAACCTCTCACCTCACATGATATTACTGGGAACTCTCATAAGCATGGACTCCAAGAGCAGGGTCTGAGCTAGCACATGAAGGCCTAACTATGCAAGCCACAGGAATACAAAAGCTATGGAAAACAAATGATCAGCCCATACAAGGGATCTCCTGGGTGGCACTTAAACACTAGAAAAACCAAAAGCAGAGCATCATGACACTTTCTGCAGCTGAGCTTTCTGCCTGTGCAGTGCCACTGTTCTAAGCTGCACTGAGCTCAGGCCAAAGGGATTTAAATGACAAACTTCGGAGCTGTCAACCCCATTTGCTTTGCCCCAGGGGACCAGGGCTCCTAAATGAGCTGCACGTGGGGAAAACACTCTCTTCCATCAGCACACCCTGGCTAAATAATAAGGAAAAGGAATCTATCTTTGACCACACCCAGAGTGAGGTGGTTGCTCCTCTGAGACAAATCTTAACAGCATCTTGAGCAGTCCTGACATTTCATTCTGGGGTTTCTACAGCATCTCTGCTCCCTAAAAACATCCCCTTCCCATAAACTGACAAGAATAGACAAGAAAAAATGATAAGAATGTAGAATATTCCCTCCATTCACCATTTCTTTAAATGTGACTATTCTTCTTATTCTCTTTCCCCCTACTTTTCCAAGACAACTTCCCATGAATTTTCTTAGATGACCTTCCTGTTCCGAGACTTGAAGATAATTGAGAAAAGATAAGGGGAGAGGATTGGTATTTCCACTTCCTTGGGAATCTCATATTCTGATTTCCAGAAACGAGATACCCCATAGATGAGCTCCTAAATACATACTCAGCTGCAAAAATAATAGGTTTGACTTTCAGGTATAGAGTGACTTCACCCATATGCCACAGAATGTTTAACCCTCTTCAATGTCACTTTACTTACTTATTTTTTCTTTTAAAATCTCAGTCTAACTATGTGCTTACCATGATTCCCCACAAATACCTACAGGATAAAGACCAGAATCATACTTGTTTATTTACCAAACACCAAGAGGGCCACCAGGTTTCCAGATTCCCATTCATGCATGGAGTCCACATAGGAAAAGAAGGAAAAGGTGTGACCAGGTCCCACATTTCCATCATGGATCCAAGCAGTTACAAGAAGCTCAGAGGTGATTTTTATCTTGAAATGAGGAACAAACACATCTAAAGACTAGAAATCCCTCTTGGGTTCAAAAGTACAGGCACAGTCAGAGAAAAAAAGGATACACTTCAAAGCTAATTGAAGTAATTAGTGGTACTTTGAAGACAATAAACTGTATTTAGCAAGATTTAAAATATGATTAATGAATTGGTCAACACACTGACTTCCCAGGTTGTTTAGTGTTTGTTTATTAAACAGGATGTGATCATTTGCCATGGAAGATTAAATTTTCAAGGATAGTACACTTTAATTGAAAATTTATTTTTCTATTTAACATCATCTACTGCATCTACTGTTTATTGCATGCTTTCAGTAATAAATTCCTAATTGTAGCAATTTTAGTATGCAGCAATTTTATCTAGAATTTTAGATAGAATAAAAAATTAATACAGCTTCACTGCTGAGCACACCTGTGCTAAGTATCATTCCTGCTATCTACTTCTGGGACCTAAAAATATCTATCACACTGAAGCATACATTGTCTTTTTTTCCTTTTTTCTGTATTGAATGTCTTCAGCAAGTCTGTAAATCTTTTGTAAATATTCTCTTACAAAGAATTTGAACTGGCTGATGTAATGGATTAATTTGCTTCAGTAACCACATGGTTCCAGACACAATCCATCTAAAACATAATTAAAATACATTTGGTAGATTTGAGGCTAAGCTTTTTGAGAACAACAGATTACATTAGAAAGATTTTAATGAGGCCAAGGCTGATTACATCCTTGCTTCCTCTTTTGGATAGAGACTGGGGAATCCTCTGAATGAGGCTAACATACCATTTACCAACTAGAAGTATACGGAAAATAGGAAGAAAAGGACTAAAATAATCATGGGGTCTTTTGAGTTTTTAGTAGCATAAAATGAACGTGTTTAGCTTGTATTTACTTCCCTAGTAGAAACGCAAGTGGCTGTTATGTATCACTGTCAGCAGAGCACTATTATCTATGCATTATTCCTGTATCACTTCCACAAAATACTGCTGTTTTCATATTATGTCAGGCATGTTTTAGTATGCATCATCCTCCACAGACTAACTAAATGCTAAGTACTCAGTGAAATAAAAAGTGTTTGGGTAGAAATGTGCCACACTTCTGAAGTAATTTACATGAATTAGAATTCACATTAGCAATGTTAAATACCCTCCGATACCTCTAGATGAAAAGCACTGAATCTTCTGTGGGATGACAGGATGCTTTTATAATTATCACAACTAATTGAGGAAGACAGAGGTAAAGTCCTCCTCAAAACCCTAATGTTGTGGTTTAGTTCCCAGCCTTGTCAAATATTCTCTATTTCTTTCACTTTAGGCAAATCAGAGATAATTTCTCTAATGTCTTTGGCAGATTTGGGAATGTAGCAATACTCAATATTTATTTTGTGTCTGCAAAGTGAAGATAATTTTTTTATTTTCTACTATGCTACATGGATGCAGTCATTAACATTTGGGATACATCACATGCTAAGGTTCCAGAAATCATATTACTAATACCAGGGTTAATGGTCTAATCCTTATTAATTTCAAAACAATCACCTGAATAAATGTCCAGATGTTCAAAAGGATTTATCACCTTAGGGTTCCTTTTACAGACATCTTGCCAGCCCTTCCATTCACCTACTGCTAGAAACAAATACCATTGGTTTTGGCCTCAAACTATGAAGTCAGAAGACCATGTTATCCTATCCTGAGCCATCTACATTTCCCAGAGAGAGAAGGTGAGACAGACTACCTGGAATAGATTTCCCTCTGTCATCTTCTTTTAAAACCCACAGGAAAAATGCAGGCAGCCACAAGCAGCAAGACAGGACTTCACAAATTCTGAGGTGTTTTAACAACGTCATCAGGTTATCAGGCAATAAGTCCTCACTGGCTCGCGGTAAGATTTTATTTCCTTATTAAGATAACTTCATAACAAGATTAATATTGCCCACTGTTCACCTGACCATTTAAACTTTCCCATTGTCACTCTGCACAATTCTGCAAAACCTGAAGCTATTGCAGCCTCTTCAGTATATGATTACAGATTTATAAAATATTACCACCCACTGTTGCACTTAGTTACTATTTTATTTCACAACTTCATTGTACAAATACCTTTTGTACATCACTCAGGTACATTGCCTAATGCTATATACAAAAAGTGTAATACTGTGTTCCATCTTGAACATTTACACCATACCTCTCTGTTGCAAATCACCACAATTATATGCTCACTTTGCATTTTAAAACTGAAGCAATCTTTTCAACAATAAGTAGATGAACATGCAGACAATAGTTCTTATGGCTGATTGAAAGATTAAATGTTTATTGTGGTGGTTAAAAAATAACGTTAAAAACATCTACTGATCTTATCTGCAAGCAGATCCTAAACTGCCTGAAATTAGGTGTAACTGAAGTACAAGACACACACACCCCAAAGAAGAATAAATAAGCTTACATTCTGACTCCAATTAGAACTGGGAATTACTTAGCAGTATATCAAAATATTGTGAATTTGTTCTGATGGCGTGAAAATTTAACTTCTAGCAACACATATTTATAAGTCTCAAGAAATCGGATAGTTTTTCAACAATATGGTTGAATAAATTTTAAAATTCCCCAACAGACTACAAGAGTTAGGAATTACAAAGGTCTTCAAATATATAGTCTACCAACCATGCATACACCTAATGCCAGTTGTAAAAAATTCAAGCAACAGTGTATGATGCACACAGAGTCTGTGTCAGTGTACCCAGAATCACTCAATATAAAACTAAAGACAAAGAAGCAAGTGCAGAGTGACCCAGCGTGTGACAGTCACACAGAGAAACAGGCTGTATTCCTCAGACAGGCACATGCTTGCCCCGTGTGCACTCAGAGCTCACCAAATGAGCAAGACCACTGGTAGCAAAGCCTGAGCCCGAGGAAATAACCTGTTCAAATACTGCGGGTATTCCAGCCCAGGTCAGGGCTGTGTTTACCACATTCACACAGCCCAGGGGTAGCGCCGAGCACAGGGTGCGGGGACTCATCTCTGTGCTAGCACAGACAGAGATAAACAGGTGTCACAGAAAGAACTGAGCAAAACAAGAGGGCAATGCACAGGTCAGAGTGTGAAAGGAGAAAGGCAAAGAGAAAAAGAATCAGTTAACAGGACTCCATCAGCAAAGCATCATGCACATCCTTTGTTTTTCTGCCATGATCTGAAATTTCTTGATTCAGCAGACCTTAAGATCTGCCTTATTTTTAGGCATGCCACACTATACAGAATTAGCTCAATTTTGAAAAGCTGCAAGAGCAACTAATAGGATGGGAATTTTCCCATTAAACATTAAAGCTTTTCTTTACTATAAATAATTTATATTTTAAAATGTTGCATAATACTTTTAGTACTGAAATTCCACAGCCACAAAGATTTAAAGTTATATTGTAAATGTAGAAAATCCTTTCAATCCAAGTTGCTCAGAGAAATTCCACTTATAAACTCTTTGATTTAATTGGTGAATCAAATACTAAACTTGTTTATTTCTCTTCTGGGGAATCTCATGTGCAAAGTGTTTTATACACTATGCAGAAGTGTAAAAAAATATAATAACAGGAAGGTTGTTTTTTACTGGGATTAGTACATCTTTGAACAAAGCTAAGCCACTCAAATACGTATGATTTAAAGGCTTAACATAAAGAATAATTTTAAACATTTTTTATTAATTCACAAGATGGGTTCTCCAATTTTCACTTCATTAGACTATTTATCTTTCATAATTCCTTTCAGTTCTATATTTTAACTAACTGACATTCCAACTTGCTTGATTTCTAATAGGAACATTCAGGCACTTGCAAGAGTGAAACATGAAAACCTTGCTTTCTAGTCCACTGATCCAATGTGTACTTGTGCTAACCAAATCAAGCCACGCTAGCCTTTAATTTCTGTCTTTCATAGCAACATGAACATTTGATACAGGGTCACTTCAAGAATCTTCATTCTCCACATCACAGGGGAAGTATTACCCTTTTCTGAATGTGCAAGATTTCTAATGTGGACCATTCAAATAAATCAATACACAGAAATTTGAGCTATGGAAAGTGAAATATTGCATAAAATATGTAATGTATGCATAGTCCAGTGACATTAAAAAAGGCACACTCACTTCTACTTCATTTTCACTACATATTTTCTTTCCCCTTTGATTTTTCTCTGCAAATATATACCGAGACGTAGATTTAATTATCTTTGTTTTCAAACTGTCTATTTTTATTTTAAAAACCTGCATGGGTCTTTTGCTTCATATACAAAAATTAAAACAAAATTGCTTAATGGGAGATGGGCAGCTTTCTTACAGCCCAGAGAACACAAACCATCAGTTGCCTGTTTACATTCCTCCTCAGAGACACTATGATGCATGACACATTCTCCTGTTCAATTTATGCAGGGAGAAAGACCAGCCTACACAAAGGAAAAAAAAAAATCCTAAAAAATTGCTGAGATTATTATTTCAATGACTGCTAAGTAGTACTTGGTGTATTTTCAGTAGCAGTTTGGCTCAAAGTAAGTGGTGTATCATTCAGGACCTCTGACTATGGGCACCAGCACTCTCAGAGTTATTGGAAATAGTTAGCTAGATCCAAGTGATGGCTGTTTGTTGTTTCTCTAAATAGTATTACTAAAAAGGCATATACACAGTGCAAGTGAAAAAGGGGCTAAAATGGAGCACCTATCCTTCAGCAAATCTGATCTCTACAAAAGGAAGGGCTCCAAGTTTTCTTTCAAGAAACTGTGCATAATGTTTCAAGTCTATTTCCTTTAAAAATAGAGAATTACATTGTACAATCTCTGCTGTTAATAGAAGTTGAGAGATAATGGAGAGCTATAAAGAACTGCTCACATAATTCAAGATTTTCATAAATAATCCCTCCGTTTGCTATGCAGCTGAATTTTCCTACAAAGTCTGAAAGGGAATTATATCCCTTCTACTGAGCACTGTGGGAGGTTCAAGAAAGACACAGGGTGTTATTCTCTATTCAGGTCCAGATTGTTTACTACAGATTGTTACTTTAGATCCCTATTATAGATACCTATAAAAGAAGTTATATATCCACTATATAATATTGGCTTTTTGTTCCTTTGATGGAATTATTTGATAAAAAAATCTTAGTCGGTGAGACTATTGCTATTTGTCTTGAGGTATTTTGACACTAGCAGTTTTTCAGTGTAAATCTTCTTTGCTGATAAATGAGGCTTAGCAGTTTGGGATGACGAGCTCCACTACTCCTGTGCTGTGAGAATCTCCACTGATCAACAGGAAAAGACTATGGAGATTCCCATGCATGCATGAAGATATTTCCTTGAACAAAGTAAACAGAGTGAAGCCATACCACTAAGCAGAACTGCCACTCATCCCATGCTCACCTGGGATATCCCAAGACAAGGTCTCAAAGAGCCAATTTAGGCTGCAATTGAAGCTGCATCTCCTTCACCAGAGGACAGTGTCCTAGCTGCTGCACTGCTGCTGGGATCGATTTTCCCCTCTGCTCAGCATTATCACAAATAATGAAACATTAAATAATGTCACTCACCTACAGCACAGGACAGCAAGGCTCAAACACCAAATCTAATGAGTGGTTAATTACTAATACAACGTGACACACTTACAAATGAGAGGATTTCAATGAAGACCAAGCAGCAATGTGGCATATTTGAGATGAAGGTTTGAATCAGACAGGGTGGATATTTGCATCCTGGCTTTCTATAGCCATACTTTCAGGCCTTCAGTTTTTATGAGATGTCTTAACAGCGGCAAAACAGGCTGGAGTGTTCCTACGGAAAGCTTGCCTTTTTTTTTTGTTTTAAGCCTGCCTAACCTTAGGAGCAGAACCAATATTTATTTTTTCCCCCCTAATTTATTGCAATTGTTGTTGGGAATTGGAACTCCAAGAATTAGATACTTTCTGGGCTGACTGCCTGACAAAAAGGAGATACACACTTCAGATTACACAAAACAACTATTAGTTCACTAAAATAACTTAAACAGAAAACTAATCAAATCTGGGAAGAATCTGTAATCTCAAATGAACACAAAGCAAGTTCATTGCCCAATTACATGGGGGGGGGGAGGGGGAAAAAAAAGGCAGGTTCTATCCTGGAGACCAGAGAAATCACATCTTCCTGGAGAACTCACAATATTTGAGAAGTATATAAGCAAGCAGAGGAGGTGCCCCTGACCAGCAGGAACAGCACCTTGGTCAGCAGCTGACAACTAGATCTCAGCAGTATCTATGTCATATGTAATAGAAAGTAAAATACAAAGACAAAAGAACATATACATGGTGCCAGCATGAGTTTTTTTATTTAAGGTTTTGGAAACCACATCAAGTCTAGTAGAAGGAAGGCCACTGATGTGGCTCTTGTGCCAATGGCATGAGACATGTAATTTCTGTGATTTTTTTGTTTTTCCAGACATGATTTTTACTATTTTTTAAAAAGACCATATGGAAATTGCACCTCCCATATAATAAATACAGCTTCATTTGTTTCCTCCTCATTTTGCAAACTATTCTTCATGGAAATTGATACCATGTAGACTTGCAATGATAACTGAGAGAGAAAAGAATTCATAACACTCACTTTTGCTGATCAATGCCTAACTTATCTTAGAATACACTATTTGTCCTCCTGTGTGACAGGTGTTAGTTCCCCAGTGCAGAGACAGGATCTATCTTGGAAATGTACAGTGTATAAAACCAACTCCTAAAGAACTGATTTTTAACCAGAGGAAAAAAAGCCCCACATTTACAGCATTCAACTGTTGTTGTAGGAGAGTCTGCTTCTTTTCATAGTATAATCTCTGTGCACACATTTAAGCTCTTTATGATATGAAAGGAATACGTTCTGTCACTTTAAAAATCAATCATTGGGAAATGGGTAATGTAAAAACACAGGCAAGCAGCGTGCTGTAATGGAATACGCAATACCCAGAGAATGCGTTATTCTGAATTCCCCAGCACTTTGCTAGCATCAGCTCACGAGAGCTTATCTCTTGCCCTGCATTAATCAAGGCCTCTGACACAGACTCTGTAGAGTGTACTGATAACAACAATAATAAAAAAGGTTTGGTGCTCGGTCCCGTGTTTGGTGTTGTACTCTTCTGACAGGTATGACATTCTCTACTTCCCATGATGCTTGGGGTTAAATAGCCAACAGTAGATGCAACTTCCAACACATTGCTGTAACGGTTCAACCATAAAATAAACACTGCTTAGCACGTTTTAAATAAATACTAAAGAATTAGAGAGCACATGGTAGAAACATTAATCTCATAATCCTCCTAGTGTGCCTGCTGTTTATGTGAACACAGACAGGTGGTTCAGGCTGGGACTGATGGCTGCCATCAGCTCCAGTCTTGAAATACACTCAAGTCGTAACTTTAAAAAACAATGAATAATCACATTCTGCCTGAAGCTGTTGGATCTGGCCTGGTTGTTCAGAATAAGCTGCGAACTGATGAAGGTGAGATGTGCGTAAGACCAGCCTGAATACATAACAAATAAAAGATGCAGGTATTAAGCCCAGAACCTCTTATAAAGTGAAAAAGCATCTTTCTGCTTTCTAATCTTTCTGTTTTCTGTTTAGAAAGGTATCAAATAGACAACTGACAACTATATCCAGATTTCAGCCTATAAGACATTCACACAATGTAATTTCACTAATAGCTACTTTTTGCAATCCACTAGTGCTGCAGCTTTGCACCTTCTGGAGATCATAAGCAGCTGCTTGGTGTGGTACACCAAAACCATGTGTCCCTAAAACTAGGTATGCAGTAGCTAAAGAAAACATTTGCCCAAAATCAAAATGTCACAAACCAACTGTATGTATTGATCTTTATTTTGACTATGATGTTCATGACACAACCTAATTTTACTCCATTTAAACTAATGGTAAACTAGGAATGCAACACCGACCAGATTTTTGTGGATATTTACAAGTCTTCTGAGGTCTTCTCTGATCTATTAGCTATTGTTTATCAAAATACTGGATGTGCTATGCATAAATACATACAGGATGAAAAGCTACAGCTGATTTTGTTTTTCTTACTTGACACTAGCAGAGCATACCACAGACCAGAAAATGCAATTTCTAAAATGATTTTGGTCTGGATGATTTTATGTCATTAACATATTGTAATCAGAGCTCAGAGGCTATCTTTGAGCTGGAAGCATTATTTCCAACTAAATAGAAACTGACATCCCTTAGTCTTGAAAATAATAAATTAATTCCTTTTATAAGGAATCTAATTCCACTTCTACCTGTCAAATCCAAAGTATTTGGTTTCTTTTATTTTTGCAATCAAGATTTCTACAATAGAACTACTAGACTCTTTTTTTATTATTATTTATTTTAAAAATCCCAAAATTAGATGACAGTACACTGCATAAGATTGTTGCATGTGTTAGCCTATTTTTACAGCTGCTTTCTGCTAGCTACAGCAAATTGTGATGGTAGGAGCCTCTCAGAGAGTAACTAGGGTGAATGACAGCATGACTGGTCCTACATGCAAACTCTTAGTCACTATTAAATCCAGGAGGAAATGTAAAATTAAACCATTATAATTTTTATTTTTATTTAAGAGGAAAAATATTCCCTTACTCTTACACAACTGCACTTATACTATTCATAACCAGGGCTTAATTTAATTTATAAATTTCCAATTTCATGATTAATACCCCTAATCCCTCTCTGTTTTATTTCTTTGTTTTTGTTTTTAATCTAATGGTGGAGGAAAAAAACAGCAGTGGGATAAAAGGAAAGAAACAGAGGGCAACTTATTTAGAGTTCTCTTTCAAACTGAGTTTTAGGATGTGAATGAGAAGGGATCAGAGAAAGTAGTGATAGTGGGGGGTGTGGTGAAAACTGAGAAGTCAGTGTAATAGTTCTCTTTTAAGCTATGAAGTCTACAGTCTTTTCTCTTCTCTACTGAATCTAGCACTGCTTGCTCTGTCCATCAATACTGTTCTTTCAAACCCACAGTCTCTCCCCTTCAACATGATTTTTCTCAAACCTTCCACTGTTTTGAAAATTTGGGTCAAGCTTTGCATTGCATTGCAATTTTTAAAAATCATGCAGCTTTCTCCATCCCTTGCCAACTCTCCAAAAGCACAAGAAAAAGCCAAAAATTATGAAACTGTAAGCCATTTTACAGAGGCAATGAACCCTTTTTCAGATACAAAGAAAATTAATATTAAGGCATTAAAAGCATAGTTTTACAGCCATTTTAATTTTTTTCTTATTTTATTTTTTTTCCTGCTTACTGTTATTTCATCCCCAAAAAGTTCTATGTGGAAAAGAACTATGATTCTTGCTTATTTTAAACTTACTAGAGTTAACAAGATAACATTTGAATATGATTCTCATAAGAAACATATTGCTTTATTGTTAGCAAAACATTAACCAAGTCTTAAGGACTCAAGAATATTCTGTCATTAACATTGCCTTATTTTGATAAAACTAACTACTGCAGGATCAAAGAGCACATGAGCTCACCAGTGGGTGAATTTGGTCATACAAGTACATTGAAGTTCATTTCCTGCATACAGGAAAAAGCAAATTACATACTCCAATAGTTTCTCTGTTTCCACCTTCCTTAAGATTCATTAAGTGACTCAAAGACTATTTATTCTTTACAAAGTCTTCCATGTTTTACTGGGATTTACAAAAATACCTACATCACGTAGGAGCACAACTCCCATTGATTTTTGCAAGAAACTTCCAGACTACTTGTCCACTTTTGAAAATCCAGCCTCCCATGCTTAACCCTCCATTCTGTTCCAGTCAAATATAGGCAAAGCTTTTGTGCTGCAAATGCGCTGTCTAGGACAAATGGTGACTAAAGAGCAGGGGAAGGAGGAACCTTGCTAGGGTGGGAACCATGCTAGAATCGACAATGTAAGAAGGTCATCTCACAGGTGAAGGTTGGTTGTGACTGAAACATTTAATTGCAAAGACCAGGAGTACAGTTCCTGCATTTTATTTTTTTTTTCCTAAAAGGAGACTTTGTGTTGGAGGAGAGAAGAGAAATTAGCTGTGGAAAGCAGCACAGATCTGTGCTAAGAACTGTTTGCTGTGTTTGTATGGACTCTTGCTATGTTAAGGACTGTTTTGCAGTTTGAAATTTGTAAGAAGTTTGAGGATTTTATCATTCTCTTTATTTCACTGTGTGTCCCTGCTGGAAACTTCTATGTAACCCATCTGTGATTGGTCCCTGCCTGCAGCACTGTACCATTCCCTTATATGGTATCACCTGCCTCTCTCTTCCCAGTTTTGAAGAATCTTGCCTTGTACGGCTGGGTCTGCCCCAGACCCTTCCCAAAAACCTTGAATAAAGCTCTCTTCCTCGTGCTCGCCTAGGCAGCACCAACCTGGCTCCCTGGAGTGTGTCCCTTTCTTTCCCTCCCCCTCCTTCCCCTCAGGGCCACAACTTTGTGTCAAGAAATGCCCAAGAAATTCAACTAAGCCTTCCCAAAAATCATTCGCCTAAATGAAACATGCCCTAGTTCTTCTCAGTTCTCTTCGGCAAAAGTGACTGACTTCCAGAAATACTTGGATCAGTATTTTGACTGGCAAAAGGGGCTGAAATGTTACCGATGCAACAAATCAGTAAATACACAGGTGCATCTTTGCTTCTAGTTCAGAGTCTGTGATTCTCAGTACTGCTTTGAACCAAATCCTCATTTCTACAGCCTGAAAGCTTGGGTATTATGTGTCTCCTGTTTCTTAAATGCATCCCAAGGGACTCTGAAATAGTCTAAAACAAAGTCTCTGCTTCAGACTTAACTATTAAACACTGTAACATTTCAAAGTAAATTTCAAAGAAAGTGAGCTTCATGCACATCCACGTGAGTCCTCACTAATACAGAGCTCAGACTATTTCAGAAACAACAAGCTATATTTTTGCTCCATTTAAGATTCAGTTTTACTGTTCTAGTAGCAAAATGAGGACTTGAAGTTATTTCTGGAAGATATGAAAAGCAGATGTGGGTGATATGACAGCACTAGGTCTCTCAAACACTATTGATCTAATCAAGTCCATAGTGCTGCTCAGCCCCAGTAATAGGGGGAAAAAGAAAACTTCAGGCTTCCAACCCCTACACTGAGCAAGGTGAGCACAGTTTTGCTCTAAAGATACAGAGGTCCCTCACCCATCACTTGAAACAAAGTTTGAACATGTTGCATTAAAGAATAGATGCCAACAATTTGCACAAAGAAATCCTAGCTAATTTTTTTTATACTAATATAATTTTCACTATGATGGAAGGAATGAAGAGGGATGGAAATTATTAATAATTTGGAAAACATATTTAAATAATTAGTTTTCCCATGTCTTTGCCAACCATATTTGAAATGGAAGTACTATATACTGGAATGCTCTTTGCCGTATGTGTGGAAGAATAGCTTAAGGAATATATATGGGAATCATTACAAATTCACACTGTTTTCTACAATGAGAACAGCTGGATTTTCATACTACCTACTGCTACTACTAGGCCTTAAGTAGAAATGCAGCTTCATACTACAAAAAAGAATACTACAAGTACAGCAGTACAGTAATTGTAATAATTTGAAGCTGGCTATTTTACTGGTACAGGAAATATAAAGATAAATCACTAAAATAAAATACAATACCATAAATAAAATGTAGTAATTTCTTTTGTGACCAGACTGAGATGAGATCTTCTTCCCTTCTAATTTTTTTTTTTTTTTAATTTATGCAAGAAAGCTGGAGTGAAGAGCCAATGTCACACTCTTGGGTGTTAGAACTTGACCACAAAGATCATGAAGGAATACTTCCTCTAGAAATATCTTCACATCTTCAGCAAGACTTGAATGTTTCCCTGCCCTGTGTACCTTTGACACATTAAGCATTAGCCATTTATGCAAGCGGGATCACATCTTCAACAGGCCAGTTTCTTTATCTTGTAGGGCAAGTCCCATAGTTTCTCCAGTGGAGGAGAAGAGCAAAAAGAGCACTTAAAAATAACAAAACCCAACCAACCAACATACAACCAAACCTACAAACAAACCAAACACAGGCCAGTTTCTTTATCTTGTAGGGCAAGTCCCATAGTTTCTCCAGTGGAGGAGAAGAGCAAAAAGAGCACTTAAAAATAACAAAACCCAACCAACCAACATACAACCAAACCTACAAACAAACCAAACAAAAAAACCCCCAAAACCAAAAAAACCCATTCACAGAACAACCAAAAACCAACTACAAAACATGAATGAAAAACTAGCTACAGAAGCCTGAAAAGTGACTCTATAATTGACAGGTTCTAAATATCAGTTAGTTCTGTTTCCAAGAAGAAATGAAATCAGCAATGATGCAGCAAATTACTGGAGCTTGAAAAAGTGGAAGGGTAAGAAAAAGCTGGTGCTGCAAAAGAGAAACACTCAGGACTCACTTCCCTGGGCTCACCTCAAATTTTAGAAATCTATCCAACATTCTGGGATTTTTTAATTCTTCCTTTTCTATAGAAGAGGCTCAGCTTGTAGATGTATATTTCAATAAGGCAAATAAACCATAATCTTGGTAGACACAGATAATAACATTTCAAAGCAATGATGGTGTGTGAAAATGGGAAAAGACAAAGAGGAAAATTATCCTTTCCTCATAAGTAACAAACTTTGTAGGCTAAGCCCTCTTATTAAAGTAGCCATTATATAACTACCAACTTGCAAGTTGGTCATTTCCAATATACATAATTCCTGCATTTTTAGCATTTTTTTAAATCCTCTTGTACTAGCTGAGAGCCTTTCCCGAGTCCCTATCAGACTGCAAACAGAACAAAAAGGACAGTGTCTGCCCTAGAGACCTGCCAGCCCAAATACAAGGCGTAAGACAACTAGTGGAGAGAAGCCAGGTAGTCAGCATGACAGGCACACCAGTCACCTGGCTGTTGTCAAGCTTCTCCTAGAGACAAAGGATGTATTAAGGATACATGTGATAAACCAGGTGGTGGACGTTTTTGTATGTCAATGCAAGTGCTTCCCAAGCTAAAAGGAGGAAGCAAATTGGCATGCTGACAAATGGGGGCCAAAATCTTTACATCACTGTCTGTCTGAAGCAGGACCCCACAGAATTATATCACAGAGACAATTCACAGGCTGGGAAAGGCCTTCAGTGTCATTGACAGAAAAAATAAGCATATTAGACTGATGTGATAGAGAAAGGGAGGGCCATGAGGGAGGTTAGCTGAGAGCAGGGAAAATGTTGCAAGTCACAGGTTAAGAAAAATATTTGGGCAGCAGATGTGAGTAGATGGGGATTAGAAAATGTTATGCCAATACTAGAAAATAGAACATTGGAATGTGAAATGTTAGGACTTTTATATTTGCACATGGCTAGCCAAAGTTGTATGTTAGAGCTCTCATATAAAAAATAAAATTATTTAAGAAGGAAGCAGATGCTGGGATATAAAAGGTAATCAAAACTGAGATGAGACCAAGGTTATAGGCCAAAAAACAGTAAAGAGATGATACTGCCCACAGCAAGTAGGAAAGCTGTACCCTGCACTAATGGAAAGGAGATACAGAGTTCTGCTTTAGCCCCTTTGAAATGACAGCCAATGGCAGGTGAAAATTAAACATTTCCTGAAGACAACATCACTGTTAGAAAGGATATGAAGAAAGAACTAACACTGCTATCAATGTGTTAATTGTTTCATATCAAAAAAACCCCAACAAAACAAAACAAAACAAAAAAAAACCACACCCCCAAAAAAAACCTTTTAAAGAAGGAAGCTGCAATAGAGGCTACTGATACCTCAACCACTAGCTGGACCATTATTGACAAAGGAAGGTAAGCTTTGCCTTGCTAATCCTTTTTATGGGTACCAGAGGTGTGCAAAGCAGTTCACACCCACACCTACTTTAACTTAGATACACTTTCTTCCTGTTTTCAAAACACCACAAAAGTCACCAATCTCTTTCTCAAACTGAAGAGGGGAGGGTGCAGCATCCTTATCCTTTCAAAAGACTCAAGAGCACTGACTACTTCTATATGAAGTTAGTCTCAGGGATTGCGATCAGTCTCCAAAAGCATTGCCCCACTCTGCTCCTCAGGAAAAGATGGCGTTAATTCTGTGAATCCAAGCAGACTTGAGAACACCATAAATGTAATTTATCAAACAAACAGTCATAAATACCTCATAAAAACAGGACACCTGAGGCAGCTAGATAACAGATTTTTAAGACCTGAATAAATTAAACAAATGGCATCCCCACAGACTGTTCTTCTTACACTTTAGGTTTCTTCTCTACTAAACACTAAACAAAACACAACCAAAAAAGAAAAAGAGGAGGAGAAGAGGACACACTTCCTGTAATGCCATTCAGTTCAGTAAAGCAAAGGTTAGCTTAATCAAACACTCGTTTGGGGAAATATGTGAGGATTACACCATGTGCAACAATGGATTGAAAAGGGGGAGGGATAAAACGGACAAATGACAGGTTGGATTAATACATTCACAAAGGGAAGTGAGCAAGTGCCATTCTATTCTTACCTATCTACAGTTCTGACTCCAGTAATGCCTCATTCCCCTTTATGTGAGTTTAAAAGAAACCTCTCTTCACAAGCCAAATCAAATGTGCATGTAGATTCCACCAAAAGTGCTTGTAATTCCTAGTAAAAAAACATTAAGAGCTCGGGAATTAAACATTAATTTTCAAACACCAAAAGAACAAATCATCATGCTTTTAAACCCACACATTTTTGTGCATCTTTAAACACACACCCACACTATTCTGCACACACAGGAAATTCTCATTAAATTAAATCTGAGCCCACTTGTAGAGCTTGCACTAACAAAGTGAAAGGTATTTTGGAAAGTTTATGAATAATTTAGGAACAACAGAATAAGCTGTCTTAAGTGTCACCAAAGTGAAATAATGTTAATTTTGAAACTGGAAGAAATGTTTAAACTAGTATTTTGACTAACTACAGTACAAGTCACAGTGCCATCCTGAAACTAGATTTGTAGGTGTTTCTGTCTGTACATAAGTACAAGATGGCATTCTAAACACAGAAATCTAGGCATTTGTCTTAGTATCAGAGGCAATTACAGATACACAGGCTACAACACTTCTGCATTATCTTCCCACACAAAAAGAAAGGATCCTTCTCTTTTTCATCATCATTGCAAGACATTTTCAAAGGTGCCTTCTCACAGCATGAGGCTAAAGAAGTGACTTTCACAATGTGCTCAATTCTTTGGAAACAGTTTGAAAATCACAAGTGGGTTTTGAAAAAAAATATTTCTTTAATTAAATCTTTCATGAGAATATGAATAGGAAGAAAGGCTCTGCATTTCAAATATTCCTTTAACAGGGAGACATCTAAGGTCAACCACAAGTACCACGTTAGAGTCCAGGCTTTTATTTCCTCCATATGTATGCTTTTGCTACCGGTTACAGTTTCTTCATTTTCACTTTATACATGGCCCAGTATTTTTCCATTTCTGATGACATATTGGCTCTTTCTTAACTTAACAAGGACCTTTCACAACAAAAGTAATCCAATCTAATAATTTAGTCAGGCTGACCAAAATTCTCTGCAGTTACTTCTGATCATACAACTGCCCACCCTCTCTCACATACTTTCAAACCACACAACCTCCACCAACACACCTGGATACGTAGAGAAGACAAAAATTCACATTGTCTCAGTGCCAGGCAGCATGTGTGAATATTTACAGGGTTTTATTTCAACACAATTACTTTGTTAAGACTACTGTCATTTCCAGTATTAGACTCTACCTTCCAGTATTATCTCTACCTTCCAAGTTTTATTTGTTCTAATGCCTGGCAGAATATTATACTGAGAAAAGATATTTAGGAGCCACTCAATGAATGGCAGAGAATTTAGATGTAAAATAAATAATAGGACAACTGTAAGGAAGACCAACAATTTGCCCAAGTGAGATTCATCTAGTACCATCAATTCACATAAGTAAAGAAATGGAAATTATTATCATTACTGGCATTTAATACCTGTGAATGAATAAACTTGCTTCAGATGGAAAGTGTAAAGGAGGGATTAATTCACTATGTTGGAAATGAAGGTATTTCATTAGTTGCAATGAAATCTGTAAAGGTCTCAAATTACCTGAGAGTGAAGAAGTCACTCAAGCTCCACACTACTGAACTTTCTGGGACAAAGATATAAGTTTTTGGGATTAAGCAGATATATCTCAAAAAACAAACAAACAAACAAAAAAAAACAACAAACAAACAAAAAAAAAAACGAAAAAAGAGCCTGAGGCACAAATCACAGTGATTAAAATCTTAAATCCAAACTAAAAGTCCAAGGAGGGTAATTTTTATGTCTAAACTGAACTAAATTCAGAAGTTTCTTTTTTCATGGTGTGGGGAAGGGCTGTTTTGTTTGAGGTTTTTGTCTATAAAATACTGTAGCGACCATAACACTCAACTAGACAGCAACAAAACTGCTCCACCAGGATGCATAAACCAAGGCCATAGTTTCCAGGACAACAAACTAGTGATTTTAACGCTGCTCTTAGGTATGAAAATCAGCAGATCCCAAGTTACAAATACTCATATTGACTGAAAATAACAGGACTGCACAGGTATAAGTGGTGGGTGGGCAATTATGCAATGAAAAATATAATTTAAGCACAGCAACATCCTTAAAGTTGCAGCACAGCCTCATTTACAGTTCCCAGAGGTACTATGTAGGGCTGGTAGTTTAGAAAACACATATTGGTACCTGTCACTTGAGAATAATTTATAAAAAAAAAAAATAAAAAAAAGTCACTGAAATATGGAAACTAAATACTAAGATGTTATGGTTACATGCTCAGTCTTGGACTTTCATTCTCCACATACAGTACTGATTAAAGGAAAGGCTTGCACATGAAGATGCAAAAAGAGAAGAGGCAAACAAAGTTCCTAACACAGAAATGATGCTTGGATTTGATCACATTCAAGAAGTTTAAAGCTAATTTAATGTTTCTTCCCAGCTGTCTTTAAAACATGTGTGAACATCAGAAATTAATGACCTCCCAGCAGCACCAGTGAACAAAGCTGGCCTTTTCTGTACATCTTCAAAACCAATATAGGCTATATTAAAACTGGTTTCCTCTGTAACAAGAAGAAATCTGAGAGCAACAGCAGTGGAACATAAAACACTCTAAGATGACTTAAGCATCATTGTTGTAACAGTTTTTGTCATTCTTTATTACCTCTCCAAAGACTGCTGAAGAAGATAAAGCTTTCAGAAAGCAAATAAAAAACAATACCAAGGATAAATTAATTTTTGAATTTACTGCTAGGCATCACCATGAAGCATTAATAATGTACCAAATTGCATTTCAAGTTATGAAGAATATGACCAATCTCCAGTGTTTTTTTTAAAGAAATTAGACAATAATTTTATTCTAAGTGAATGTTCCAGAGTGTAAATGACTTCTGCAGTGCAATAAATGGTACAGCAAATTGAGGAGTATATTTTAAAAGTATGAGCAATTTTCCTTCCATAACCTTCACTTCGAAGAACATTATTGCTATTTTATTAAATGGACTAAATGAAAAATAAATTAGAAGGCATTTTATGGGGTTTAAATACACTTAATATCACAGTAAGATATGTGAATTTAAAGGGCAACTTTCTAAATTATACTGCATTGGCAGTACAGAATACACAGAACATTTCAAAGAAATAATCAAGCAACAGGATGAGACATTAACTATTGTTTCCTAAAGGACCCATGAATGATATCAAAGATCTGTTCTATCTCTGCTTATGCAAATTATTCAAAATTTTACTTCATATAATTCCAAGATTTTGGCAAGTTATTGCACTCCTGCTAAAAAAATTTTAGTAAAATGAAGTATCTTCAGGACAATCTGCACAGCGTATGTGTGGGCGAAGCAAAGGTTTGCTGAGCAAGGTAATTTTCTTAATACTAGGAGAGAGACTGAGTTGTCAGAAAATATGGAAGGAGTTCTTGAGGCTACAAGATGTTCTACAACATACTACTGGAATAGATAACAATAACACAACATTACTGGAATGGATCTTACACTGAAGCTGCACAAAATAATGACTTGTGGCTTTTGTATTTTTTCTTTTGCCAAGGTTTAGTGAGAATGTCAAAACCAAAGACTTATTTCCTTGCAAGAACAACATCTGTCATGTTTACCTAACTTGTAGGTAACTTGGGTATTTATGTTTCCAGTGATTTAGTTTATTTTCATAGTGTAGTTAATAGCCTTATAAAAAATGGCCAAAAAGTATGGGTCTCTCTACTAAACCTAACCCTAAAAGGAACCTGTTGTCATGTGCAGAAAGAGAAATGCCACTGGCAGAGGAGAAAGCATTGCCACTGTACAGTACTATTTCTCATCAGCCTGTACTTGAGGCCCTGAGGATATTCTGAGCTGTTACATGGCTGTAAGTTGACTCTGGAACGGTAGCACAGGTTGCTGGCAAAGCTAGGAGCCTTTGGGTGAAGCACTGCATAGCCAGGCACACTTTGCCTTTAGCATGTGCGAGTACGAAGTGCAGCGTCATGGTGTTTCACTTTCACATACAGAATTCACTGCATTTTTTACAAATCTACACTAAAATGTATTCTGCTCCTTTTTTATATGCTGGCAGTTTGAGACTGCCTCTTTGCTTCTGTTTATGAATTTTCTTGGCTTAAAGTTTTCATATGATGCTTTGAGAAGTGGCATAAATGTGAATATTTATTACTTGAGCTACACACAGTGAAAACGCATATATTCAGAAATACTCATTGCTGATGAAAAGGCTGTAACTCTGACTACTCCTTGCATTTTTCCTTGATGGTGCTATTAGTTTCTTGGTCTCCCTCATCAGGATATTCAGCCTATTTTGGGCATAAGTCCAATTCTGGAAAAGCACTCAGATCTTCACCCTTTTATGCAGACTGAAGGCTGCCCTTTTTCACATACAGAATGTTTTCTCAGTATCTGAGTACCAAAGAAAAAAGGTGGGGGG
>VXBX01006362.1:22685-67445 GCA_013400415.1 Scytalopus superciliaris
GTGCAACACCTGCTGGGGAACAGAGGAGGACCATCACCACGAAGTAACTCTGGGAAGGTTCTGCAGCCACCTGCATATCACTCTTCAACACCAATAAGAAAAACTTATCACACATGGGCTGAGTTCCTGACCCTGAACTAAAGCCCCTCCCTGCGAAGTCAAATACTACCTTTGGAGAAGGAACAAGGCCAGAAAGTGAGACAAACTTTATTAACATTTCTTTCAGCCTAAAACCTCTTGAGATATCATGATATTCAAACAGGCTGACTAAATCTGACAGGAATCTCTTCATCTCTTCACAGGTCTATCCCAGGCCTTTTGAGCTAATACATTTGAGGCCCAGATGTTCCTGTGGTACAATTATAAGTAACATCTAGAATAACTTTGAGACTCTCTCAGACTCCCAGTTCAGAAAAGTGAATTACCACTAATAGTATCAAGGCTCGAAGTAACTCTTTTAAATCTATGCTGGGCTAATTAAACCACTTCCCAGTTTCACTGATTTCATATGGCTCTTCCTTGCAAATCAAATATTGATCCAAATCTTTCAGAGTTCAGACACAGTCTGTGCTTCACAAATGTATCTTAAACATACTTTCAAAACTGTCACAATACTTTCCAAGCTAGAGATATACATCATACATATGTCAGAAAGAAGACAAATTCTCAATCTTATATCTGTAAGACTTTTTAAAATGTGTCTTCTTTTTTTAATTGGTATTTCCTTTTTAAAATTTCCAGAAAGAAGTTTAAGAGTAAGACAAGAAGACTTGAATATAAATAGTTCTTTGCACATGAATGCAACAAGCTGTCCCCTGTCCCACAGAATCTCCACGGTCTGCTGTGCCAAGGGCAGCTTTCCCTATGCTGAGACAGAGTTTACAGTGGCAGATGTCTTGTCCTTGTTGTTCAAATTAATCTGGCATAGTGAGCAAAGGATGGAGTCAGAGGGGGGAAAATACAACTTTCTAAGACAGTTTTGTAATACACAAGTTATTGTTGGTTTGTCTGCTAGGGTTTTTTTATTTCTGTGCCCTGCTCTTCTATACACTCTACCTTCTTCTCCAATAAATTACTCTTCAGGATTAAATCTTGTCTATGATTCATAAGAGCTATTAGTTGAGAAATTATGGCCAAACTGAGTGGCACCTGCAGAAAATTGATATAATTTATTTATTGACACCGGTAAAGAAATACTTTGAAACTGCAAAGTTTCAAATCTTAAATCATGCTCTTATTTTGTTATGCTCAACTCTAATTTCTCTCTTCTCCTCCTAGTTTTCAGTCCTAACTATTTAATTTTCCTTTTAAAGGTACTAAAAGACCAGATGGCCCATTCACGGGCAAAGGTAGTTAAACACAGAACAGATCATGACAGCTCATTTCTGACTGGGGACCTATGGCAAACCCACATATCACTACCAGCAAAAAAGAAAAAAACTAAAAAGGAAACCCCCCAAAAAAACGACCAACCAACCAAAAAACTCCCACAACCAAATAAGGAATACCTGAACCAACCAACCAACCAACGAAACACTAAACCCTTGCTCCTTCCAGATCTAAATGGTTACAGAAAACCTAGAAGCTGTTGAAGTTACATGACTAGCACAGCTGATGTGTTTCTTCAAACACGGATGAACGCAGGTAAAGAAATCATACTTTTTTTCCAGTATTTTATATCAGGTTCTTGAAGGCAAAAAATGAACATGTATTCCTATTCTAAATGGCAATAATTAAATATGCCACTACAATGATACTTTGCTCTTTGAATAGAACTGAAGAAATGCTTTCTTGATAAAACCTTCACCCAAAATGTAGATCCATGGCAAAATTAAATTTCAAAAGAATCTCGAGAAACTGGACATGGTCTATCAGGTATTGATTAAAGTTACTTAGAGTTACAAGTGCAGTAAAAAATATGGTTCTGTGCTACAACAGTAGCAAGTGGGCTGAGCCGCATCAGAGGACAAAGTCTGAATTTCCTGTAGAAAGGAAATTGCCAGAAATAAGCAGTAACCAAGATGTTGCATAGGAAAGTCATTTGCTTTGTCATTCAATAGCTATCTGTTTTGAAAACAAAACCCTATTAAAAGATCACTTATACTCCAGCTTGATTGATGATTTGTCACTTTGGTTACCCTTTTACTGAGCAGCAGACCAAGAAATAGAGAGTGACTTTGAGTGACAGTAAACCCAGAATTTCAAGTAAATTAGAGGAAAATAATCTGTATGAATAAGAGTCAAAACAAATACCAAAGTCTGATTATTTTTTTTTTCCTCTTCTCCTGCAAAATTGGCATGTAATTTAATTTTGTAATAACAGCTTTGAACTCAACCATCTGCCTTTTTTTTTTTTCTTCATTTTTTTCTTATGTTTCCATGTAGACTATTACACTCATGTTCCTAGGAGTCAACAGCAAAGACTAGATGTATTGAGTGGTGACTCTGTCCTAGGGACATGTCTGAAGATGAAGATGTGCAGGTCATAGCCCCTAGTCAGATGAAACTATGCTCTCTGCAATGGTGGAAGTCAAAAAAGGACCTTGGATGTGTATAGATAAGCAAATACTGAGGAGACTTAGGAGGGTCCCAGTATGTCTTCATCTCTCACTGAATCAAAGTGCCTCTGGACTCATGGACCCTGCCTGGCTCTTCATACTTCAGAAAAACAGTTGAAGACTTAAGTAGCTTCAAAAGCCAACCTCAGTCCCTGAACCTAAAAAAGCAGGAAAGCATGACATAAAAAGGAGCATCAATCTGTTTCACTGATCTAAAGGAACATGAAGGAGTGACTTGATCACAGTCCTTAAGAAATAGATGAAGCAGAAAAATTTGATAATGGAACAATCACAAATGAATGGACCAAACCTAAAGTAAGATTAATACAGTCCTAAAATAAGGAGGATATTTTTAACACTAAAGGTAATGAAGCACTGAAGCACCTTATCACAGGTTGGTATCAGCTCTTCAGCATTAGAAACATTCACATTAAGCTTGGTGCTTTCCAAAAAGCACAAATCTATTTGAGCAACAGCTTGTGGAAGAAAGGTCCCTGGTTTGATGGCAATAATGACTCCTCACAACCTGCAACACTGAACCTGGAGAAATGATGAGGGCATGAAGGAGGAGAAACAACTGGAGTGAATGGGTGTCAATTGAGTTACAGTCCTGCACCCTGAAACCTCATAGCAGAGCAAATGTGGTAAGATAAATTCAACTTTCAGCAGATAATACGAACAAATTGCTATAGCCTCCACATCCTAGTTGTTTTATTTGTATGCATTTCAAATTCAGTGGCATCCCCTGAATGGTTCTTAGTGAAAAAAAAAAAAAAGAAGATAAAAAATAGCTTAATTAAATTCTATCAACTCAAGAATTTGATTTGACAAAGAAGGCCAAAGCCAACATGTGTTGTCAAGGCAACATGGGCCAAGAATCACCTTTGATATCTGTTAGATCTGACAGTTGATAATATTAGGCATAATTTCTACAGCATACTGATGCATCTAGGGGTAATTTTAATTGATAATGAGAAAGGAAAGCAATGCCTATAAGCAAAGATAAAAATTTCATGTTTTAGCAATGTGATGTAATTTTTAGTTTGATTTTTACTTATGCCAATCAAGTACTATTGAATATAACCCTTGGATGTTGGTGTCAGATTTAACACAACACTGGTAAGGAAGTGTTATCTCTAAGGGCCCGATTTAATTTTTAGCAGTTTAGGGTTTGATAAATGTTGGAAGTTAAGCAAAAATTGAATTCCCTCCAGCAAACTCAGTCATATAGTTTATTACAGCATTAATAACTCCATCTTTGTCATGTAATTAGAAACAAAATGCAGAAAGGTATTTGAATAACAAACTTCAAAACCAACTTTGTTTCCAGAAAAAAAGCACAAGAAAAGGTAATACAGTACAGAAAAAGGAGGAGGGGTATTATTCTAATTTGTGGCAAGCACTAGAGCAAGCCAGAAGTAAATTCAAAGGCACCTGACATACAGAACTACAGAGTTTGAAATGTACTTCTGTAGACCGGAAGACAAGATTTAACTCAGACCATTACAATCGGGGGTGAGGACAGAGCAGGGAAAGGAAACTAAAAGGACAAAATTACTGTTTAGGGCAGAATGTTTGCATCAGGATCCTGGAGTATCCACTAACTATTTTTCTTGCTGTGAGACATATCAATAGTGCTGAACAGCAAATGCTCCTGCTTTTACTAATTATTCATTACTAAAACATCTAACTTGAGTAAGCACAAATCCAGTGCTATATAGTTGTCAGAGAACTGTTTTTCCTCTCTCCCACCTTCCTCTTCACTTTAGAAAAATGGGATGACAGACAAAGAAATTGATATTAATCTCTCTCTAGCACTACCCAGTTCTGGTTGGTTTGGAACTTAAGAAAAGTCTTGGAGGAATTAAAGAACAGGTGAACAGAGTAATTTCCTGTATTACAATACAGATTCATCTGTATCCAGATGTTCTTGAACTCCCTCAAACAACAGTTGCTTCTTAAGAGACTACAGATTAAAAGTAGTTCCCTAAAGCTTTTCTAGTGAAGATTTTGTTACTTTATAGCTGCAATTATAATTTCCAAGGCTGATCTTCAGAGAAACACTTTGGAGTTTCCCTACTACTTCACTAGAAAACTAAGGTTGACAGAATCCCCTTGTATCATAAAGCACATTCAGACCCTACCATATCTGTCATGCAGGTCTGCAAGACATCTGTTGAAGTTCCCAGAGACCAGGTCCCCAGCTGGATAGGGAAAATGAATTGCTTCATGTTCACCGTATATTTTCTCACTACCTTTTAGTTTCCTACTCACTCAGAATAAGGTATTCAATTCTAAAAATTACTAACTTTATAACCCTGTGCTATATTTCACGTTGGCTGGCTACCTGATGTCCACTCAAATGATCTCTCACTCCACTCAAATGATCTCTCACTCCCCCTTCTCCACAGAACAGGGGGACAAAGTGTGATTAAAAAGCTTCTAGGCTGAGATAGACAGGGAGATAACTTAACAGTTACCATCATAGGCAGGAAAGACATGACTTGGGGAGGTTAATTTATTGCTCAAACTAGACTAGAATGATGAGAAACAAAGACAAAACAAACCTACAGGACACCTACACCCAATACACCACCTGAAAGCAAAACACCAAAGAACACAGTCTCTGCATGTCAGACATAGCCATAGGTCTGCAATTGTTTGGATGTGACATTTGGACAATCACTTAAGTGTCCCTTCTCAGCTAAATAGCAAAATTCAGAAGCCATTTGCCGTAATTGCAATGGTCTTAGTATTCTGCTTTTTAAAAATGGTCATACATATATGCATTGCAAACAATAAACAGCAAAAACCAATTTCTCTCCTGAGCAGAGTAATGAGGAGACAAAGCTCTGAAAACTGGAGTCTCCTGAAACTGGATTTAAAAAAAAAAAAAAAAAAAAAAAAAGAAATGGTCCATTCTGTTGGTTCAGCATTTGGGAACAGTGGCAACCAGCACCAGTGTAGTGAGTGGAAAGTTATGTCCATCCAGACAAAAGTTTGAAGCCTAAATATCTCTATTTGAAAAAGTTCCATATAGGGTTTTGGGAACAAAAAAGCCAAAAATACATAAAATGTGCACAATGGCCTTCCATATAGAGCATTGTGTAAAAAAAAAATATATGGAAAACTAGACTGCATTATGGAATGTAAGCAAGTAACATCCTATTAGAGGAGAAAAAACGTCAAAGCAAACTTGAGAGAGATGATTCATTTCTATGAAGTAAGCTGAACTTCTGAAAATTGATACATTTCTAATTAAAAGTCCTTGAGGAATGATTCAATTATGTTTCTAGCCTGGCCATTAGCTCTTCTCTGTGCTTTTCTTACCGGATTTCATTGCCAATGCCATCCATGTAAGAAGCTGCATTATTTGGTTGTTTTAATAAAGTAGTGTTAACATTAATTGCCCTTCCCATGCTACTGAAACAAGATTAAATGCTGAAAATAAACTTGAAGTTGAAAGTTAAAAGCATGTGAACTTATTAAATACTAGTATCACAATACATGGAAGAAAATTACTTACACCAACTCTGCTTTTCTTAAAGCCAGGCAGCATCCTAGAATTGCATTTAATTAACTGAGCACAGCTATCTATAGTATCACTAACACTCACTTCCATAACTGTGTTTTATGAGACAGAAGATAGAAAACAACTAAAACAGAAACGTCTATAAAAGACCAAAGATCTTGTACATTCATGTCTTTGGTACACCTTTGGCCAGCTCAGCCCATAATTAGTATGCTTGTATGTTCTAAGACTTGACTTTCAACTACAAAGTAGACACATGTAGATTTTCAACTTGATCTGTTACAGCTTACAGCTGAATTTCTGATCCTTCTTGCTTCATGAAATTCTGAAGTACCCTTACATATTTCTTGCAGAAGTTATGTTAGGTAGAGAGCAGTTGTTTGGTACTTCCAACTAACAGACACTAAGTTTCTCTGTCTTGAAAATTCATTGCAGAGAAAATGAGATGAGAGGAAAAAAAAATAGTTGAAATTAAGTAGGCAGAAAAAAAAAAGGATTTTTTTTTCTTTTTCCCCCAGGCTACATATGCAAGCATATGTGCACTCAAAAACAGATTATCCAACTTTATGGAAGACCACCCAGGTCTGCAAAGCACAAACAAACAGCTTTACAGGAAGGCGAGAGGACAAACCAAAGTTCTTGTCTATTCTTTTTCTGAAGACCCGTCACTACTACCACTGCCAGCAAATGATCCCATGGGACAGTCATATTGTTGTGTTTAATGAATTCACTAAATTGCTTTTGTTTCTTTTAGCATTACTAAATTACATTTGAAAATGTTTGAAACCTCAGACATCAGCTCTGAAACCTTGTAATACACATAAAACTGCTAAGAAAAAATAGAATCATACAAAAGAATAGCTCTGATATAAGGATGAAGGTAAGCAAAACAGAGCAGAAGGAAGAGAGGATACTTTTATTTGCATCTTTTATCAAGAATATAGAGGGAGGGCATATTTTAAAATCATCCTTTGCTAATCGTATGTGAATGAATACCTGAGCATTATATGAGAAAGTGTTCTGCAGTTTAAGAACTGTGAGACAAGAAAAGTCATCATATACCCAGCTCAAACTTCTACTGCCTCCAGCTGTGACTGTGAATTAGAGTTACTGGTCTTTTCTACAAGTAGACAAGAACAAGTCATATTTCATATTCTTTTACAATGTTTAATACTTAATATGTGTAAAGAAAAAAAAAAAGCGGTCGTCTGTCTCATCCCTCAAATAAAACTTTATTTTTGCACTTGTTTTCTTACTTTTCTTGCCTGCACTTATCCAATCATCACCCATGTATGGTATTGCTTTTCTACTTGCTAATGTAACAAGTGGCTATAATACTCAAAATCATGCACAGTACTTCAAACCTGAGATTAACAAGACCATATATCATAACGCTAAATGCATTTACACTTTACTGATATTTTCTCTTCTGCATCCAGTGAACTATACTTTCCACTGCAGCTCTGATTAGTCTTTTTATTCCTTAGGGTGTTTTAAGTAAAAGTAACTAAGGTCAAGTCCAATTCTAATGAAATGAGGGAAAGCCTTGCCATCAAACTTAATATAACCATGAAATGGCTGTTAGTGAATAAAACCTGTGTATCTTTTTATCCTCTGCATATTATTCAGTCTTCAGAGCATATCCAATATTTCTAGACTTTTGCTGATTTTCTAATGTATTTATGTTTTCCTGCAAATGGGCAGTGTCTTTCTGCCATGACCAGCATCTGTTTCATTTTAAATTTTTCTTTTACTATATAACGCACATGCATACTGTGTAAGTTATAACATAGCAAATTGGGAGTGCACATTAGGGAGAAATCTGTTAACTGCTTTGTCCTGCTTCTGCACATTGGTTCATGATGAAGCTTATAGGGAAAGCAAGTTTTTCCTTGGGGTTGAGATGCAAGGAGAGTGAAGAGAAGGAAGGAAGAAGAATGACTGGGAAAGAGAGCTTACCTAAATGGCACAAGTCTAGACAGCAGAAATTGCTGAGAGAAGTGAGACACAGTCAAACCTCAGAGGTGATGGATAAAAGCCTTTATCTGGAGACCCAGAAGAGAACACAAATATTGTTCTCCAGTCACAGAATCACTGGGGTAAAAACTAAGCCTGAAAGACTGTGGTTGTACTAGGGAAAAAATGTAGACTGCAAAAGCAGAGAGGTCAGAGTAAAATTGGTAAAGTTTTAACATCAGTTTCAGTTTACATGGCTATTTTGAGGGGTTCTTCCTGCTTTGAAATATTAATTGCTGTAATTTATACTCAACGGGAGTCTGGCTTCTGAATTTAAAGCTATTTTTGGCTTTGTTTTGTTATTTTTTGGGAGCACTTGCTACAGAGAAGAGTTTAGGCAAATCCACATGGAAGATATAGCTGACTCAGTCTTACCACACCTACAGAATGCCAAATATTTGTGAGATTTTTCTATCACATGAAATATGAACCCATGGGCTCCCATCTGAAGACTGAGAAGTTTTAATTACCCACACACAAAGTTGCACTTCTGCTTGCACCCTCTCTCCCAGAGATACCATTCCTCTGTCAGGAAGCCTGCTCAAGTCACAACTCTTCGATGCAGAAATTTCAGTCAAGTTTTTAAAACTTATTACACATGCTCATTGGAGAGCTAATTTTCTAAAAATGGGTTTGTGTACAATAAGTTTTAATTTCTAAGATGCTTTCCCCTATTCTGCTCAGTTCTACTCTCCTTGATGACTTACTGTTATTAAGTCGAACTCCCTGGATCTTTCCTGCAGGCAATGCTTGATCTCTCTCATAATTTCAGCAGTAGTATCAGCTTATTTTGCATAATTAAAAAACTGCTCTAGTTTGTCAAGCACTAGGATGAAATTTGAATTTATGTACTTTTAGAGAGAGGTATTAGCTAAAACTTAATTTGGGCTTCGAGAAATTCGGTCTGAAACATATCCCCCTCATATTTTGTAAGTATTTCTTACTATTTGGTCAACATACAATCACACAAACAGTTCTTCAGTAATTACAGTTGATTTTTTTCCCACTAAATAATCGAAGTGTTTTTCAGTAAAAAGAGAGGATAGGTCTATAGAAATGCAGAACTACCTTATATGTGATCTAGTCTATAATTTGTCTGAGAGATTAATTAGCACATTATTTAGATGCTGCCCACATCCATTCATCTTCCAGACAAATCCATGGCAGTTTTTGAAAAAACTTTAGCCTTTTACCTTTCCCTGCCTTCCAGAAGGCTTGCTGTTATACTGGAGTTTCTGCAATATGAAAACTTTCAAAAATCAAGGCTATTTACTGTTATCTAGAAGCTCTCCGAACACCAAAACCCAGTCCAGTTACCCACTGCCCACCTAATCTTCTTTCAGTCAGTCTGCTAAGCAGTTAAAAATACCTGCCAAGAAAGGAAGAAAACACAGGAATCAGTCTGTGGAAAAGACTAGGTAGGGAAAACATCTTGGTAGAACCAACTGGTCATTTTGTTTATATACTTGTAAGAGAAGCTGAGGAAAACCATTAGTAGAAGGAACAGATCCCTGCAGACTCTGGACTAAGATGTCAAGATGGAACTGCTCCTCTGCAGTTTCTAAATAAATACTCCCAAATGGAGTCACTTGCCTGTACAGCTTTTATAGAAGGAACTGATGAAACCTCTTATAATTCAAATATTAATCTAATCAAAAATTCCATTAACAAAGAATGTTGGAGTGGTGCTGTATTACAGAGTAATCAGAATTCATTACAACTCTCTCCTGTGGTGCTAATGATTCATTGGCCTTCCAGTAGAAAGCTGAGGGGTATCTCTAGAAGTTTACAAGAGCTGTCTAAGAAAAAATGCAGTGGCACTTGCTCATTCTGCAAAATGCCAGCAAAAAGTATTTATCTTACAAGTGAAATGCCATACTGAAAAACAAGTATGTTCATAGCACATACCAGTGTGACCAGACACACAAAGAAAAGCAGGTGTTTTTATCACAGAACTCTCAAAAATCAAGAACTCACTCAATACCCTCATTAGTCTCACAAACATAATTATCATACCAGAAATCTGCAAAAAGAAAGGGGCAGGAGCAAAGTAGATACGTGCAAGTTCAGTTTTTTAGTCCCAGTGTTTAGTTAAATAGTGGAGGGAAGCAACACCGAGCATATCTGTTTTCCATCTGGAGAGTTTGTGGGGGCATGTTAAGTTCTTTTCCTCTGAGGCAATGCACATTTGATTGCAGTGGTATGCCTTTAATAATTGGAGGAATTTAAGCCAAGTTGTAACCCAAATAATTTCCTGCAATATAATTGACAGTTCTTCAAGGCACAAGTTCTTTGCACAAGAATAGGCAAGATATGATTGCCATGATTTTGCCACTTGTTTTTTACCTTTTTTTTTTTACTTCAGAAAGTGCCAACTATGCAGTAAAACTAGGTATTATTTTGTGGCTGCTGCTACAGGCTGTAGTATGTCCAGGTACTGTTCCAGAGTAGTGGTGACAGAGACACAAATAAATGTAATTTGATCTTCCCTGAAATGCATTACAGCAAAAATAGGACGATAACATAAATCAACACTGTATTCCATTTCCAACAACAATATAGAAATCTGTATTTGTTACATTTCCTTTTTTCTTCTTTATCCACAAATATTTACACTTTTAAATATTGCCTTCTGATACATGCAAAAATAGTAAATAAATAGCATATCAGACAAGAAAATGCACGTTCTGTAGACTTTACCCAAGGGCAACACAAAATACAGGCAAGCAGCTAAATTACTGATCTGTAGAAGACATAACAGGATACCTGGTTTTTTATCTTACAACAGCACACATCTGCCCGTTGCATGAAATGATACAGAAAATACAGTTTTTTAGAACACAGTCTGCAGCTACCATATCAAAATTGAGGCAGTGCTGAAAATGTCACTGAATGAGAAAAGGCCAGATTTTACATTCAGATGATACGTAACACACAGCATGTCCTGTCACATAGAATTCATTTTTGTTCTCATAAATGCAATTCTTATTATGACATCAATTAACATACAAGCTGAGGAATGAGGGAAGTTATAGATGCTAATGGGCTCTAGCAGAAGAACAGACTAGGATGTCCTGGTGCATCTTTTCCAACCCTGAATCCTCCAAATTTTTGAACCATTTCACTGTACTTCAACTTGTATGTGAATAAGTGAGGAAAAGAAAGAACAAGGGATATCTTAAGTAAACTGAGTTTAACCTCAAGAAAAGAAGCAGCTAGAAATAACCTACATCAATCTTGCATTTAAGAGACAGAATCATACCCAATTAATTTTAATTAAGTTATTCCATTAGCACCGATTTTTTTTGACACTGCGGAGCTTGACCTCCCCTACACTATGGGTTAGCAGCAAGGCTGAGCTTCGATCATAACAAACTACCTCACTTAAACTTCATTACATTGTTGCACTAATGGAGTGGAAAGGATAAAGAGAGCATTTTACACATCTTCTGCCAATATCTCTGCCCTCAGAGAGGTATTCTGGTAGTTCACAAGCTCATATATGCACTAGAAGGATGCTGTTGTCTGCCACAATAACTTCAAGATAAACTTCTATCTTCTGCATAACTTATTTCTATAATAATATGGCAACAATAAGCACAAGTTAGCAGATCACTTTTTCTTCTTCCCTGTCAACTCCTCTATTCTAACCCACACATAGCAATTCCTATTCCCCTGCTACCCCTACGTTCCTCTCCCTCCCACTCCAAACCTCTTCCCATCCTTGTCTGGAGTTAATATTTCAAAACATTTTGAAGTTGGAATTTGAAAGAATACAAATATACTCCCCTTCCATTGTCATCATACAACACGTCCTCAGAGCAGGCAGTAGCCTTCACATTGTGCCCTACAGGCAAAACAAACACTGGTTTGCAGGAGAAAAAACACATTTCTACTTCAAGTTTCTATACCCAATTTACTGCTGAAATGACAATCAAAAGGAATTTAGAGAAAAGACATTCCCCTTCTTTTTCTTTCAAATGGATTTACCCAAAGCAGTGGCAGCTAATTCAGACACTGAAAGGGTCCATAGATTTTCATAAGACCTCATGGATGAAGACAGAACTTCCTGAAGCCTGGGAACTAATGTAACATTTTATAGCTCAATCTAAAGGTAGCTCAAGTCTATCACGAGAGATTGCTTCAGACCACTGTGGACCTCCAGAGGTAATTTCATTTGACCATCTGAGTGCCAGGTTTTAAATAGCCAACAATGCAATTTTGAAGATAACTGCATTCTTAAAAACAGTATTTGAAAGGTAAATTATAGGCAGAACTTCATATTAAAGCTCTAGAGACTCCTTAAAGCCATTTCTCCTAAGAAATGAGCCAAAACCTCTTGAATTATCCGAGGTGTCAAAATCTGCTTTTGGTAGAAACTCCACAGATCATTTCATTAAATCATTTGATCACTGGCTATTAAATAAAAAAGGAAACAATTTTGCAGGAGAGCAGAGAGGGAAAAATAGCTATAATTAAGTATAGCAATTTAAAGTTGCATTCTTCACACATCATTACTGTTATTAGAAACCTACTAATATGCTAGCATAGTCACATGCTAGAACTGAAGAATAAGGAAAAGAGAATACAGAGAAGTTCAGCAAAGTTCATTTATCCCCACAACTGTCTGAATTGCTTGCTTATCTTCATATGTGGGAATGTTGAAAACAAAAATGTTTATCCAGCGGTACCAGTGGCAAGCTCTATATTTTTCTGTCACTGTTTAGTTTGGGATTACTGAAAAAAGTGTAAAAAAAATTAGACTTTTGATTCATCTTCTGCTTGGTACAAGTTGTGTTCTACCATCCTTTTTAAGAACTTGATCCGATTTCAAATAATTCATATTATTTGTACATATATTAACAAATTGAAATGGAATTCATACATTTGTGGCATGACCTTGTTTTCCATTATAAAACTCTAGGTCTCAGAGGGCAGAGACAAAGCACCAATATGCCTGCTACATTTTCAGTAATAAAAGCTGTAGAGACACAAGGGAGAAGAAAAGGAGAATTCAGCTGTGTGCATGAAGAGAAAAGAAAGGTGACTGTCATGCAGAGAAAAGGAGATTACAAATCTGTGTAATTGTAAATTATTCATTTTAGCAAAAACACATTCAAACAAATTTTTCCTTAAGTGAATCTTAAGAGTCATACAGAAACTGCATTTTTTAAGTCTTTAAGAACACAGAGTTTGACAGGCTACATGAGGCTATTGGTCTATCAAACCAGTAGGCCAGTGACAGAGGCTTCAGGGAGCTCACTCAGGAAGCATGTACCCAATTGCTTTGGACAATTGTTGTTTTCTTCTAGCATTGATCACGCATCCTAAAATATAGGTTTTTCTTACTTTATCTTAGTGTGTAGAATTGTGTATGTTACTGAACATAAAAAGAAGTTTTACAGGTTACTTTTGCCTTGTCCGTTTCCCTTGTTGCAAAGCACAGGAGAACAAAGGAGACTCTACTAAATGCATGATGACAACTTCTGTCTTCACCAGATCGTTGAGAATAAAGCAACAGCTCTGTAACACATCCCCTTGTGCACTGTCATACTGATACAGAAAATGTATTCATACGCTTTGAGGCTATTACCTTTTTCAGGTATAAAGACTGAAAGTTCAAAGCAGTTTTAAGAATCATCCACACTGTAGATCTTATCTATGCATATATAAGGAAAACTTCTTCACTTTCTATCCCAGGAAGTAGGGATCCCACACGGCCTAAATAGATGTACATGATTCCCTGTGTCAGAAACATTTCACTGGACTGCAGTCACACCCAGATCTTAGTAACTCTCAGCATAATATGGAGACATTCTTAATTTTTTTTTCTTTTTTTAAGCTAAAAAAGAGCTGATAAAAATTACTTTAGCATAAGGCTACAATTCACTGCCAGCAGGAAGACCTCTGCTGAGCACCATAGCCAGGGAGGGCTGAAGCAGTGACTCCTGAAACTGCTTCAACTAAGAAGTTTCAACAAGCTGCTCTTTATGAAAAGAAGTAGTTATCAAAACCCGGTCTCCCAGCCTATTTCTCACAGTTACATTTGAGATGAACAAGAGACTTGCTTCTTTTTGGCTGGGTCTGTTTTCTCCTAAATTGGTACACTGAATTGGCTTGCTAAGCAAATAAGTGACAGACAAGGAGAAAAAGCATGTGGCCAGGTGTGGAGGGAAGGAAGGAGGAAGTTGCAGCCTTACTTGCACATTAAACATCACCATTTCAGTTACAGCATGCCCAGGCTTGACAGAGCTAACAGAAAACCATCTTCTCAGGTAATAATCACTTTCTCAAATACACCTGAGGAACCAAGACTGCAAGACCTTCTTATTACCTGGCAGTTTCTGCATTTGTCTACACTTGCACAAAGGCTTTGCCACCAAGTTTAAGGATATTTTACATCCCTTCTTCATGATTTTAATGTCAGTACAAGCATGTAACAAACTGCTCTGGTCCATTCTGGAAGAGAATCTTAAATGTAAGTTTTTAACAAATCAACTGATAGATTTTATGACAAAGTTGCAAAGCTTGAACACTAAAAATACGGAACTTCAAGATCATGACCTAGGTGAGGCTGATAATCAAGCTATCATTTATTCCTTCTTAGGTACTGGAAGAGGACAAAAAAAAAAAAAAAGAAAAAAAAAAAAAGAAACCCAAAACAACAGCAATCAATTAATATAAGAATTGTGCTTAGTTTGAGATATTTTCAAATTCTTACCTACAAGTCAATTAAGAATCACCACAACTAAAGAACCCATCTTGTGTCTTGGCAGAACTTTTTCTGTGGGGAGTTTGCTCATCTGCTTAAAGCCAAAGGTGTAACTTTCTACAAGCAGAAGATGCCATTAGAGCATCAGATTCCAACACAGATTGAATTTCACAGCTGCTGGCCTAAGGCATGGGGCTGTAATGTTATCCTTGCAATTTTTTCACACTTTCATGTTTTAAAGGCTTCCAGTCTGTGCCACCACCACACTTCTGCAAGATAATGCACACACCTGGATAGCCTACTGAATCATTTCCCTTAGTCCTGGTTTGGTTTAAATCCATCAGAGAAAAAGAGGACATACCTACAATAGCTTGGACTTATTTAGTTGTTTCTCACTTTCAGTTAATAGTTTCTATTTAGTTTGTTAAGACAGATAGATGACAAGTCAAAGAGATAGATATTTTAGTGCCTTTCACCACAGCATTTAATCATCAATCTAAATAATGTTTGGGGCAGAAAAATGAAATGAAGGTGATGTGAGAAGGATGAGATTGAAACTTCTTGACCTTCGATCCTTTAAGCCGAAGAGTGATGTGTCCTCTAAATTTCAAGCCAAGGAACATAAAAGGAAAAAATGTGTCCTGCCACCTTGGTCTAATCAGGCATAGTTAGGTGTTCCTAGCCATCAGCACTTTAGCATACTTGACTAGTGATGTATGAAGTAGGCCACCCTTAGAAATTGGTTTTCTTGCTCTGTGTCTGGAACTAGTGTAACCACAGGCCATAAATACTTCGGCTGTTCAATATCCTCTTACTTGTATTTTTTTAGAATGATTTATTCACGTAACCAGGTTAAAATTGCAGCTGTAATTCAGATTGGGGATTGAAAAGCTGTCTGGCTTCAAGGCACTTGGGAGTTATTACCCATTTAGACTACAGGCAGAACAAGCCCTGTAGCCTGATTTGCTGACATTTGTCCAAAAAGGTTTCAGCACTGCTGTGTTAATCGACTGGCCTTGATCTGGGCAGGGGACAGAGCACAGATTTACTCCCTTATTTCACTATAATCTCAAATCCTACTTCCATCCTCTTTTGGACCACTTAAAATCTGTCACCAGAAATAATTATTGGTACTGAAATAAAATGCTCCTGTTGATTCTGTTACTCAAAAGCTTCCAAGGATTGTGGTTCACTGAAACTAGCCATTAACAACAAAGTACAGTAAAATAAAGCTTCCTAGATAACAATACTGTTTTCAGAATGCTAGCTGTTGGCCTAGAATTGACTCTAGAAGAAGCAAAAAATATTGCAATAAAAAGCAGATGCCCGCTTCAAGCTTTCCTAAAAACAGCTCATCCTAATTTTCAGGCATATCACATCAAGAATGCAATTGCATTGAAATTGTGATAATTTTCAGACTATATTCCAAAAAGCAACTTGCCTATCTCCCTGACACAGTCCTGTTACCACAGAGCCAATTTTGAAAGCAGAATTGCTCACACAATTCATGGAAACATAATGGCATAGTACCTGGATTATATCTCACCATTTCACCTACTGAACTGAGATCTTTCCATGATGACACATTACCTTCTTTTCTAAACAGAAAGACAATTTTGATTCTTCACACCTGTAAAACAATATTATTAGCTTCGTTGGAACAGTTGGGACAACAGTCCCAGGAATAGGATATTTAAGGGAGCTGGAAAATCAAGGGACATTCAGATTGATTATCCAGTATTAGTTGCTTTCACTTCTGCTTTAAAATTGGATGAACAACAGCCTATCCCTTTCCTGCCAGCGATAACACAGTAGCAACCCAGATGTAGTGAAATTTATTTTATAAATACAGGCCTACCAGCTTTGTTCATGGTTCTCTTCTCAACTCAGTATGGGTCCCATATGTGATAAAACACTTTCCTAAGCAACCTGTTAATACAAGTGTGAAAAACTGCAAAAAAACAGTGAAGAAGGTTAACTTAGCTAGGAGTGAAAGCCAACCTGACACAAAAAAAGTATGCTGAGAGACCCTTTACACCCACTTGCCTGGGTGCTGGGATAGGCATCCTGACAAGCACTTTGAATCTGTATCATTCCTCCTTCTGTCACCAACTTCCCTGTTGCTGACAGATGCAATCAGCATTTGCCCAAAATGCAGATTATTTTTCAACACCATGGACACCACAGACTACACACCTGTTGTACAGAACTGAAAAGAATGGGGGCATAATCTGCCTTATTTGGTAGAAATACTACTTCTGCCTCAGTTTACTTCCCTGATACTGAGCTGGCTAACTGTACAGATTGCAACAGAGGAGGGGAAATATGATTCCATCAGGAAATGATTTCTGAAATATCCTGTTTAACAGACCTGAGATAGTAAATTTCTGCCATGCCATAAAGCTGGTGATTGATATCTCCTTTATGTCAGTACACCTTAGGGAAAGGCATCTGGGAGAATTTTCTCTGCCTCCTTGTAGCTTGCTTAATTTACTTACCATCATATCTTAAAGCATGATTGCAGAGCTTATCTGCAAGTATCCTACCACCACCATCTGCCTCAAGTGAAGGTCTGTAGGTCTTTCAAAGGTTACATTTTTCTCCCTTCATTCTGAACGTATCTGATCAAAGAAGCTATTTTAAGTCTCTTTAATCAGATATTGGTCAAAGGTCTTTTTGCTGGCCTGTAGGAACTAGGAAGCTGAAGCTCTGAGATCTGCCTACAATGGAACAGTTAGCTTTGAAATAACAAATTCAAATCACTATAACAGGATGAACGCGGTCCAGCAATAGCAATTCAGTACCAGGTAGTTCTCAGAGGTTCTGTCGAGCTTCATCCTCACACAGTCTTTGGTATCAGCATGCTCTGTGCATAGTGGGGTAGCAGAACTTCACTGTGTGGAAAAGAAGGTGAAAAATGCAATGAATCCTATCAGCTGAAGGATGCAATGGATACAGAGGGATAGGACAAAAGCATGTTGCTGTGCCAGGGCAGTGGGAAGAAAACCCTGCACTGTCAAAAGGGCATGTATGAGCACACAAAACTGCAATCTGGGCAAAGCACTAAGAGAAACACTGGGTGGGACCAGAGCTCATCATACTCTGTGCAAAAACCTGGGTAAACTTCACAATATCTACAAATGCAAAAATACCAGCTTGCAATTGACCACCTTCTCCTCATGTCCGAGGTAGCAAATACAAACACAAAGAAAATCACACCTATAAGTCTAGTAGAGTTCAATAGGACCTTCCATGAGCAAAGATTGATAAATAGAGCAGTTTTCCATTTCAGTACTATAGATTTGGTTGCATTCCATAAGAACTCATGTGATCACAGATTCACAAGTAGTGAGAGTAACCAATTCAGCATCATAGGTCTGGTCATATTTAGTAAGAAACATGAGATCATAGATTGTGTAATAGTAGAGCTTATTGAAGCAACCGAAAAATAGTTTCAGAATTGCCACTGATAAATGTACTAGATGTGACAGAGTTCTAACAATAACAATAATACTGTGTTAACCTGGGTAGTAAGAGTAATCCTGTGAAGAATCTTACAAAGAAGGCACCCCTGCTTGGGAGGAGGGAGAGAAGAGTACCATGTTGACTGTCTGTTAGGTCTTTTGGATCTTCCTCCTAAGTGAAATTTCTATTCTTACATACAGCCCAATCCTTACTGGACTGAGATTTTATCATTAGGCTCAGCAAATATCTATTTGCTACAGTTCAATATAAATATATCCTAAAGTACAACAAAGTTAACTGAATCATGACACAGATGTTACTTTTCTTAATGTGACTGAGAATGGTTTAATGTTTTCCTGTTTGAAACAAAACCATAATATTTTTTCTTTATCATTTATATTTCTTGAGAAAAATGAACAAGAAACAAATAATAATGACAAGAAAAGATACCATAAAAATGCTTAACCTTTTAAAATTTCCTCCTGAAAATTTCACTTTTTGTAGTACATCACCAAGGAGAGAGATTAGTACTAATTGAGAGTAGTATTACTGCACTAATTGCTAGAAAAAAATTACACGGCCTTGGTTAGAAACTAAGAGAAACTCACTAACTAATATACACTATATGGAATAGATACACTCTCAAAAGAGAGAATCTTTTTATCTCAGGTCCCTCATATCTATGGTACAGGGTTGTATTTACCTCTGCCAAATACAGTGTTCATTCTTATTGTCATTCTTATACATCAGTCCTATTTTGCCTTTGCCCTAACTGCACTCAAAAATTTTATTGAATGTATTACCAAAGGTAAACTGAATTTACTGAATTATTTTGACTTAGCAATCGAGCTCAGAGTGCTCATCTTGTCTCTCATGTCCCATCAATGCTCATAACAATATCATCATTCTCCTTTTGGAAGCCACAGACAGAAACAACTTCAGATAAAAATTAAATGCTACTTGGCAGATATAGCAGATATTTTTCCACTGGATGTGCTTCTCATCTTTGATGTTGTCACGTTGCCTGAACATGCGTTGATTTTCTCCTGATTAACACCTGTGTATGGTCCTTCACAAATTATGCCAGTTGGATCGAAAAATACTGTTGTCTTAATCTGGTAATGTTTTCCATCCAGATTTTGTAAATAATGATTTTTTAAAGGTTTCAGAGAGATTGATTTGTTTTTAATCTGGTCTGCCTCAGTGATCTCACATAAATAATTCTAATGTTGCCTTGTCTTTATTATGGGGTAACACATGTAAGCAATGCAAGCCAGTGGACAATCACAGCCATACATATGGCAGAGTGAAGGGTATAAATGGTTAAATAAGCCACAGACATATTTAATTTCCATCATTTAAATGGCATTTAAAAGACTTTTAGTTGGAATTTGAGTTGTACAGAACCACTATAGAAGCCTGAATTCCAAACTCGCATACTTGCTCAATTGAACAAAATCTTCTGTCTTGCAGTAGGGCCACTCTAGCCGGGATGCAGATAATGCTGCTGTTTATCCTATATTTGGTTACAAATTATGAAATGAAAAAAAATCCCACAGAGGTAAGAAAGGTTCATATGGAACAATGGTAAATAATGATTTGTAAATCAAAAAACATCCAAACTGATGAAAAGGACCCTGAAGAAACTGCAACTGTTTCACTGGTTTATGGAAAAACAGAAAAACCCTTACAATCCCCAACAAAAAAACCTTAACCCATTCTTCCAAGAAAAGAAGAGAATGTTATAAAAGAGCCAACACTGGAAAGAACAGTGAGTTTTCTCCTAAGTTTAATTTGTAGTCATACCAGATTTTAAAAAAAAAAAAAAAAAAGTGATTTATCTAAGGTGTATTGATAGATTAGGTCACTGGATAATTCAAGAGGAAAAGATGCTTCTGCTTATTAACTTCACCATATTCAGCAATTACCAATAGCTTGTAAAACCTAAGAAATTATTTCTGCTGACACTATTTTACTTTCTCTATCACAAGGAAATTGCATTTTAGTGACTTGACCAAGGCCACACAAGGAATAGAAGCAGACTACTTTCTCTCTGTTTTGCCTCTACCTGAAGTTAAACTGGCAAAGTAAAACAGAAAATAATCTATAATAAACACTAACTTCAAGCATGTGTGTAATTTTGTGCTCAAAAAACATTCAACTGAAAGAAAATACTACTACAATACTTTTACAGCCAAATTTTGCAATGCGCTGTATGACATCCTCTACTTTTCTGAGTCTGATGAAAAGCTGCTTCTAAGGATGTTTTCATAGCAATGAGGCAAGATATGGAACTTATCAAATAGAAGAAGAAAAAGAAGCACCATTTCTCCTCAGCATCTTTTCACATCAGTCAAGCAACCATAACCAAAATTTACCTGTGTCTGCTCTACCTCTCTAGGGAAAAAAAATAAGTGAAATGTAACAACCTCTAAACTTACTCAAAACCAAAGCAGAGTTTCAGCCTCTTTGTATCAGAAAAACAACATAAGAATAATTCTTTCTCCACATGGTTCACTGGCTACTCCATGCTGTTGAAAGATTTCTAATACAGATTGACTCTCAGCTGTTTTTCGAGATACATCACCCTCTATTGCAAATGGTGTTTCCCTTGCAAGAATCACAAAAGACTTTGTATGAAATCAGAAACTTGTCTCTAGCTGCAGTGAATGAAAGGAAACCAGGCTTTATACCCTTTGGGTGTGGGACTTAGCAGAGGCACACAAACTGCCAGAATAGTCATTATCCAGTGATGAAAAGAAGATGTACAGAAACACAGGTGCTTTTCTGCTACCTCACTGTGAAATCTGGCACGAGCCTCAGTAATATGGAAATTTCCAGTGCCAAAACCCACAAAAATAAAATTAAGTCTAAATCCTTCTACTAAACAGGTGTGAAGTTCTGTGAGTTCTGATAAACTCAAAAAATTGTCTTTTTATCATAAAAATATGCAAGCAATAAAATGATATAAAACAATAAAAGCAGCTTTTTAACCATTTTGAAGTGTCATAATTTTGCTTGTACACTAGTTTGATGAGCAGAAGTTGAGCTTCTTGCTATACTCAGAGCTGCACCATTAACATAAAAATGTATGACATCTATAAAAGTTAATAGGCATAACGCTAAAAGCTGCCAAGTATAAGAGCAGAATAAAAATAAAGGCTTTTGCCTTCAGAATCCCTGTAACTGTGAAATCCATACCCATCTGAGCACTGTGCCCTATGTTATTTTGCTCCAAATATAACACTGCAGAATGTTATTTAAGAAGTGCTGTGAGTGCTCATTACATTTTAGAAACACAGCCACTCTTCAATAGACAAACTAACAAGGAAAAAAAAAAAGAATACAAAACAGACATTTCACAAAGGGATGTGAAGTCACACACCAAACTGAGGGTAAATGAGCCTTCCCACCCTACTTTAAGTACTGCTTAAATGAAGTCTGCCATCATGCATTATCTGTATTTATGCTTCCAGACTGATGACAATACCCAAGAAAGAAGAAATCCAGTAAGTCCATTAACAAAGGTTTCCTTATTACCATCCTAAATTGTGGAACAGTTGATGTCTGTAGTCTGTCAGCTCCTCCAGCAAGATGTGATGCCTCAGAAGAAGGTATAAATTGCTCTCCAATTGACCTACTCATCTGTACACAGACATTATCTCACTGGAATATATGGGAGATCAACAACAATAGAAATCGCATTTCATGCATGTTTATCTCATTCCACAATTAAGCCTCAATTGTTCTACATGCCTGTAACAGTGTTTGATGCTGTCCCTGACAAGAAATATAAAACATAAGCCTAAGCCTGTGTTTAATTAAAAATTCCCTGCACTCCAAAATAGATGGCTGCAGACTTACAAAATCACCATGAAAACTTATCAGTGCAGATGCAAAGACTCATTGTTTCCACTTACAATGATTATGAGAGAAAAGGATGATCGTACTGAAAAAAAAAACATGACAATGAGAATAAGCACACACACATTAACATCACAAACAAGTTTGATTGGGCAGGCTGAATAGAATTGTACAATCCTCCTAATAAAATACCCATGGAATTCCCTAATATGTATTAGTAGAGCAGTACATTAGTGGATGGAACATGAGAGTTGACTGCATGGTCAGACAAAAATATTTCCTGTTTCATAACCCTGTTACTAACCCATCAATATCATTCTCCTGGAACCATTAGCAAATTCCCCTCAGATTATTATACTGCAAGCAGAAAAAGAAACATTTTTTTTTACACATCAGTAAAGCCCACGCGATCTGCTTCTCTCTGCATAGCTTTTCTTACCAAGAAGGAGCTCAAATACAACCTAGCCTTATATGGTATAAAAAGTACAATTCAGGGATCAGTTTGTCTAAGTTAATGTCCATCCACCTATAGATGAAAGCAAGTACACTACTTGATAGTATACAGTGATGCTTAACAGGCTTTAGGAGGCACAGTTCTTAGTCTAGCTAATCACATATGGTGTTGGACAAGATGATCTCAGTTTAACCCTTCAACTAGATGGACTTTTACTCTTTAATTCCAGAGAGAGGGATAGGTAGAGAGTAAAAGTGGTCAAATAGCATTAACTGAGTCAACAAATACAGGAAGTCCAGAGCAGGCAATAAGAACTGGAGTTTGGAGGAAAAAGACATGGATCCACACAGCTGCTTGTGGAGACTTGGCACTGAAAGCTCTGCTCAACAACCATGAACAGAAGCTTGGGAAGCAAGCACAGGAAGCCATGTGCAGCAAATACAGGTGGTTCCTAGCAATTCTCCTGTGTGCGCATCTACTACTGAATGTCTGTAGATCTGAGGCAGCTATCTCTATAATGCTTTGGAAGGAGTTCTTGAGATAGCACCACATTGGTTTGATGGTATAAAAACAAATATCTCTCCTTCCCAATAATGCCATTTTCAGCAGCATGGCAGTTGAATGCCACCACCTTCTTCCTTCATTCCTTCTACTTGTCTGCAAAAACAGCTACGTCATAGCTCCTTTCTCCCCTTCCCTCTCCCTATAGGGAGAATATTAGGAAAGTTTTCAGTTTCCAGCACCTATTTGTACCTTCAGATGCTTTCCCTGTGCTAAGAGGTATATGTGTACCAAGTTGAATATAAAGTCTTCCTACAACCAGACCGAACAATGAATGAAATGATGAGATGAAAGCCAACAGCAGCTCCTTCCGTGCAGTACCATGGGGCAAGGATGTATCATAAAATGTGTCCTTCTAGTCTAAAACTGTTGCACTGGAAGAGTGAGGTAACACAAAAGTTGCCCACAGTTACATTTAATGACCTCCTGAATGTCAGTCACTCACAGAAAGTTGTTATAAATATGTTATTTACGTTCAGTTCTTTCTCAGGAGCGTAGAGCTTATTTGTTATGTGAATCTACAGCAAACGCACAGCAGAACTACTCCTCAGATGGGAAGTTCTCATCTCATACTCCACAATTCCTTATGGAAGTAAATTACTGTTACTCTGTGTTGAACTCATCCAAATTAGTTTCAAAAGTATCCAGGTGAATAACAGTCAGGCACTTCTGTAACTTTACAGGTACAAAACCACAACCTAACGAATCACAGTCATGATCTGCAAGTGCCAATGGGGCAAAACCTCCTACCATAGGAAGAAAATATGCACTCCCTTCTCTTGAAGCCAACCTGTTGTCACATGCTCTGCATCAAAGCCAACAAGCCAAATACCAGTTCCTCTCCTCTCTGCGCCATCGTTCCTTCCCATTTTCCAATTTGGCCTATTAATGTACTAGTATAGTAAAACTCTCAGCCAGAAAAACAGTTTATAGCACTACTGATGTACAATATGTAATGTCTTTATACACATACCAAACACTGCAAAATGTTGCTAAACCTCCTGTTGGCTGTAATCTCACATTTTATTTATATAAATCATGGACTATGAATATATGATCATATCTTGAACAAAAGCAATAAAAAGCAAGAAATTATTTGGTGACAAAAGTATTTGGACATTTTCAAGGACATGGCTCACTCTAGATGTTATGTTTTTTTATTAAGCTTCTTGTTTAAGAGCTTCTGCTTGAAATCTTACTGCATTTCCTTGTAAAAATGTTTCTCAATTACAAAATTGCCTGTAAAACTGTATTTGCACCTAGACAATTTATCAGAGATCTCTTTCATTACAACTGATCAGCATAAACTTGGGGGAAAAAACACCTCTATCACAAATTAAAGAGCGTAACAGTGGCTGCCTTTTGCCAAAATACCATATAGGACTACCGTGCTTGTTTTAGGCTTGATCATGTCATCCACTGATGCCATTTTATAAAACAATGGTTCAGATTTGGAGTTATTCTCCCATCATAAATACAAAACCTCCTTTGCACAAGTGTTTAACCATCTCTGCATGGTATCCTTCAGGCCTCTTGCAGTACAGTAAAATTAAAAATAAAAGAAAGGCACATTGAAGGCAACACTGTCTGTCGACTCTGAAGTCAAATTCCCACAATTGCTCTTTGGGGATTGTGTGCTCAATTAGCCAGTGGATGCTCTTCCCAGGGCTCCCAGTGCTATGCAGGAGTTCGCTGGAGGAAGTTTTGTGTTTCGAAGTTACTCGGAGAAGAATCCTGTTCTTCCTTCAGAACCCTGCACTGCAATATGAATTATAGACTCTCTGACTGCTCTTCATCTGAAATCACTAGTTTATTGCATTAAAAATTATAAGTGTCATATAGCATAAGAGTAATGAAAATAAATTTGCTCTCCCTTGATTTTTCTCCTCATACTTTTAAACAGGTAATTGCACTTTATGCGCTATAATAACAGAATTTGCAACAGGCCTTGCTAACTTGTTAGTAGAGAAAAATATATGTATGGCAATGTCTTGCAAAGACAAATATTCTTCGGGGAACGAAAAAGAGAGAGTGATGGGCAGAAGAAATTACAACCAAACAGGCAATAAAAATTAAGCAACTTTCAAAAGAGACCAGTGACTTAGGAAAACAGCCACAACTGGAGACAGTTTTGACTCAAGTTTATTACTACTGTGCCTATAGTAATAATTTTAACAATTGCTAGTCAGTGGAATGACACAACAGTTCTAATACAATTCCCAATCAATTTTCTCTCCTCTCTCTCCACCTTAATCCGGACTTAAAATATTATGCTGCAGATCTGCATTTTATTAATAAAATGGATAATTGAAAGAATTTAAAAGCCTGGCAGACAAATGTCTTTGAAGTTTTCTTCTCTAAAGCCAAACACTCAACTCACTACAACAGATAGATAGGTGAACAGGGAGGCCTTTGAGTGCTTTCCTGGCATGCTGCCATTAACTGAACAGCAGATGGTAATTAATAACCTCTACCTAAACAATAATTCATACGGGATCAGACTGCTTACAAATGCTGTAGCTTGATGCTACTGAAATTATTATGATGTAATTTTAAATCAGTATTTTCAATGAAATCATCCCCTAACCCATTCTGTATGTATATTTCAGCTTACAAGAGGGAGGTAGGAGGTGCAAGGGTGTTTGATCTAGTGAGTCACAACACACCCACCTCTTTTTTCTTGTTTATTCTTATGCCAAGTACATTACAGAGTTAAGCAGACTAAAATCTGTCTAAAAACCAGAAAGTTAATGAACAAAATGCCAAGCTCCTGCACATTGTACAGAACATCTTCATCAACTTCAGATAAATAATGAGTATATTCATAATTTTGGCTTCCAAATCATAAACAATACAGCAGAAGGACAAAAACATAAAGAACATGTATCACTGTAGGAAAAGGCAGGAGAGGAATCTAAGGAAGATTAACCCACTTTAGGTCAACAATTGGGCTATTTTCATATCCGTGTTGTAACAAATGTAATCAACTTCACACTAAGAAAATATTGAAGTTCAGGAATGCTTCAAAAGGATGAGAGAAAACAACAGATTTAGAGAAATTAAGAAAACAGTACAAGATATGTTTTAGCTGCTAGTCTGAAACTATAAATTGAAATGAAGATATATATAAAGAGGATTGGAGGAGGAAAGCAATGCCTCTATGTAGTTCAGTACTAGGAAACCAGTTTTGATGACACACACCTTTTTAAGAAAACAGTCTTAAATCTACCACCAATGTTATAAGTGGCATAAAAAAAGCCAACACTCAGCTGTATTAAAGAAAAACTATAAACAGTACCTACTATCTTTTTTTGAGTGAATTCTATTTTTGTAATAACAGTTTGATAAAACATGAACAGCACAATTACTCACTACAGATACACAGACTCTTTGGACCAACTTCAATTTGATTAGAGATATCTCTGTCTGAGTTTGCACTCAGGAAAGTTTGCACATTTATTAGCTACTTGAAAATATTATTCACCTTAGCATCTAATTTGGAGAATGCAGATCCTTTTGCTTGATAGACTTGTCCCCATATCTAAGTTGAAAACACTGTAGCAAAAGGCATACACTAGACATCAGAAATCCAAGAGTGTTCCTGTCTCATCTTCTTTTGTGGTACCTTTCATAACACACAACCAATACATCTAAAAAATGCTGTCTTAGAAGCCCAGATGTTGCAGGCAGACACTGGATTAGGAGAGAAGAATTTCACTCTCCCAAACTTCATATACTTCCTTTTAATACAAGCCAATTTTTGTTCCTCCATTTGTAAGATACAGAAGTAAAGTTATAACCTCAATGATTCCCAGTGGCAGAGAAATTAAGGAAAGCATTCAGCAGTGTTTAGCATGCCTTGGTAGCCTCTATTCATCCCTTTAGGTTTTGTTTCTCGTCCTGCAAATATTTGAGATTAAATCAACAGGCAACACTGAGACAGCTGCACAGCTGTAACTCTCTGCTACTTCATGGATGTGTGACAGTGACATGTGTGACATGTGAGCTTTTCACTGGTACACTTGTTTAAGGCTTTGCAAGATTTCCCAATGAAGCCATTTCTGAGCATCTTATTATTGCATTACAACCAATTAAATTACCATGTTCAATGCTGTTGAAGTTATCTTTCACCTTTGAAAACCCTAAAAATGCAAATTAAATATACATTGTATTACCTGAATAAAACATGAAGCTCTCTTGCCCTCTTACAATAATGCAGAGCAAGGAGCAAAAGGTGAACCAGGCAATAAACTTCAGCATGGCTGTTCTGTATTCAGAGTTTTAGTTGGAATAAACACATCTAATGTGTTTGTACAGCTATTGAAAACAACCAGAATGTGATGCCACAGAAAGTGGGTGAATGCAATGGAATGTGTTCATGATGCTCAGGGATGTCTAATTCTTGCTGCTCAGGTACAGTGCCCTTCAAGTCATAGCAATTACCATCCTCTGAAACCTCTCCTCTACCCCATCTCTCAATTTCTCAATTCTCCAACAACATGAATTATTCTAAATGGCACTCATAGGAGCCTCCAAAACTTGAAAATGGCAAGAGGCACTGGCTTAGTCTGGGGATGAGTTCTCTCTTCTACTTGGACACCTGCACTGCATTGTCATAGCTGTGCTTTTACTGATGTATCATGATCATCACACAATGGGCATAGCCTTTCAGAGCAGCCCAACTGCTAATGCTGTAGTCATAAGAAGGCTGGACTGCTGGCTGCTGCAAGCAGAGACAGTGGAAAAAAACCAGCACTACCATTCATAAAAGGATGTATTTTCTGTATATGTTTATAGCATGTTCTGGAAACAATCTAATTCACCAAGAAGAAATGCTTCCAAACCAATAAAGCCAAGTGTCTATAAGCCAAGAATCCTAAAAGTTAGCTGAGGAAATAATTGCTAATATGCTGGTATTAATTTTTAAATCCAAGGTTAAAATAGTGGAGATTTTCTGCAACAATAAAATATTACTACTGCAATACTGAAGGAGGGCAACCCGATACCTATAAACTTCTCACTGTGGTATCAACCACACAAAGAGAATAATGAAAAATTACAGACAATCAGAGAACAGGTACCAGTTGGCACCAATGAGTCTGATAACCATATAAGGCTGAGCTAAAGTGCAGGTACCCTTATGCAGAAATATATAGTCTACTTTAGAAAAATTCAAAATGTGCCTTTGTATAAAGTGCTAGTTGCTTAGAGGGACAAGACTGCCTGAAAAGACAGCTATACCTAGAGCAGCTCCTAGGTAACCTCACAAGACAGTTTGTCTATAATGCAATCTTATTTATATAAGTTTGTATTCTACAAAAGCTAAACACTGATCAACCTTCATGTTGTATAGGTGGAGAATGAACTAAAACACCAAGACAAAAGAAAGGAAAATTCCAGGTCAAGGAGCACTGAGAAGTTTGCTTTTGCTCCCTCCTAACCCTCTTCTTTCACCTTCTCCAAACTAGGTAAATAATTTACATACATGAAAACATTAAGCAACAAGAAATATCAAAGCAAAGTATCCTAAATATTAGAGAGTGGTTTGGTTTTGGGGTTTTTTTTTTTTGTTTGGTTGGTTTTTTTTGGTCCTATGTTCTCTTACACATTATGGTCAAACTTTGTCTCACGTAATTTAAAATTATAACAGCTTAGGTTCTACTGGTATGGAAACTTGTTCCAAAATAGCCGTTCAAAAGATTAGATCAGAAATATTTTTTTCTCTTTTAATTCACATCCTAGCTTAACACAGATAACTTTCTCTGGATAGAAAGTAACATTCAAGCCACTTTGGTCCATTGTAGGTTTCTTGTTACTGTCCATATGACCATAGCCCTGCAGATCTGTAATGAGGAGGTCTGCCATAGGGAACCCAGCTAAGGATCATGCGCTCCTTCCAAATTTAGCAATGTTCAGAGCACAGTAATCAGAAAAATAAAACTTGATACAACTATTTCAAGAGACAGCCTGGAAACAGCAGAGTTAAATCCAATAAAGCAGACCATTAAAATTTACACTTAAATATTTCTCTCTATGTAATTCCATACTGAGAGTTGAAATACAAAATTATATTATTGTAATTAAATTATATGAACCTGTAGATAAAGAAACAATTTATGAAATTGCCAGACTGCAGACTGTGAGGGAGCTCTAGGAGAGCTTACAAACAAGTTACCAGAAGTAGGTAAACACTTAAAAGTTCACTTTCATCCAAGTGTAACATACAACCTGAGAATCATATTTTACTTCTTCCAAAGGTCTGATACTTCCAAAACTGCAATATATTCTATCAAGATATATATTCCACCTGCCAGATGTAACGACTCCGCGTGACAGATACATCTGCCAAGTGATTTTTATGCCAGGTAAAGCTTTGGGGAATGTCTATTTCAAATGTTCAAGTTGCTGCTACAATGATAGGCTTAATGGAAAAAATCATTGATGCATTTGAAGGTGACATCCTGTATACTTTTTTAGCCTTGGTACCCTATAAGAATTTTATCACAAGCTAATATTCTGTATCTACTCACATACATCTCTACCCAAAACTATTATTATGGTTTGGGTTTGGTTTTTGTTTTTCTAATTGCAGTACATTATTTTCCCTTAATGCATTGCTAGTTATAATCACCAAGTCATGGACAAGGCTGATTTGAAGATAAATCTTCAGATTCTTTATATTAGTTGAAAAATGCAAGCCCATTCCTATCTTGCAATGTCCCTGTTCAAGCTTTCTGCAGAGTCCAACAGATGTTACAGGTATGTCTTTCTACTCAATTTCTATTTGGAAAACAAGAGCTAGAGAATTAGGCTTAAACCCTTCATATCTCTTTCTTCGATCTATACACCAATTAAAAAAACCCTCAACCCCACAGGTGATAGCTGTTTCAACTCTTTTAACAGAATTTGAGAGTCCTCAATAGAAATCGAGAAGGGAAAAAAAGAGATCCTTGATTAGTCAGCAACATTAGAAAGAAATTTTTCAACTCATGACAAGTAGGTGCATTTCATATTTTTGTAAAGGTTTATTTCATTTTCTGTTACAAAAGAACCAGATAAATATATTTTTAGACCTTGGAATGATATAATTTACTCTTGCCTGATAAATATTTACAGTTAAAATAAATGTGGTTAATTTTGCCTAAGTTCTTCTGTGCATCACCACTGAGGCCCTTCAGAGGCTGCAAGCCTTTCTTCTTTCTTTCCAAAAAGAAAGAAACAGCACAAACATTTTCATATGCAAGTGTGTTTCTCCAGCTTTTCTGTATTCTTTATAGAATACAGCTCTCTCCAGGAGATAACTATTCAGTACTAAACTCTTTCAACTTAATTGACAAGTCTGTTAACCCTTGCAGCAGCCACACACATTCACCCCAATACATCTAATGTTCTCCAACTCTGCAAAATCTAAACAGTAGATGTATCTAAAGACTTACACTTATCTTTTGAAATCAAAACAGCCATCCAAATTCACCTAAAGAAACAGAGCAATTTGAAAAGATGAAGAAAGCAATCATTTCCTAGGCAAGAGAGTCTTCATTCACACCCTGTAATCCTGCAGCTGAGTGAAACGTAGAGATTTTCTGCGATGCAGAGATCTCACCAAAAATTGCATTAAGAAAGTCTTTTGCTTCAAGTTGGGATGTTTGTTCTTCAAAAACATGCAAGCCCTCTTATATAAGTAACACAAAGAGCTTTGCAATGAAACCTGTACTGCTTCCCAAGTGGCACCATATCAATGGTAATGTCCAAAATCTGAGGAGGTTGCAGGGAAGCAGTTCTTCATGCCATTTTTATTGTGATACAGTCAATAAACACCTATGTTTTTGTTTACTTGGCTTCCATATCTCCTAGAAAGCACTAAAAAAGTCACCATGAACTTTTAGCATTTGTCTTTTGGATAGTTTATCAAAACTTCTAGCATTAACACCACTGCATTCTAACATGCATGATATCAAGCTTGTTTGGAAAGGCATGAACTAATCTTGAAGTATTACTTTCATATTCTTCACTTTGTATCATCCCTATTTTCCTCCACATCAGTGGTACACTTGAGCTTGTGAATTTGTGAGAAAAGGATCTTCTCTCAAAAAATATGACAGCAGTCTGTCTCATTTGCTGCATGGGTTCTGTAGCTTTTTGACAGACCTTTTTTAAATGTCCTACATTTCAAGTACTTTTATTAAGATGGAACACCCTGTGAAGAATCTGAGTTTAAGTCTGAAATAAATTCTACTGAGCAGATCTCACACAGCAAGGAAACTCTGCAAAACACACAAAATATTACAGTAACTGAATACCCTAATATAAGCTCATATGTTAATGCTATTTTGTTTCTCTTTTCAGTCTTGACTTTGAATAAAATCACTGCAACAGAGGTGAATGAGTCCACAGATTTTTTTACACGTAATTGTACAAGTATTTTACACGTATTGTACAAGTGATCACACAAGTTATCAGAAAGACTTGTGGAGCCTGATGCTTTCAAGCATTAGTAACCATACTGATTTTCAGAAGTAATTTAGAGTCAGGAATTTCTTTTATTTTTTTTTTTTCATAATGCCAGATAAAGCCAAGTTCTAGATTCTTACATAATCATGCCATCAAAAATGACAAAATGACAGATCAAAACAAGCACTTGCAGATATAACCAATAATCATCCAGAAATAACCAACAGGAATAAATTGGTCAAGGGGAGAACGGATATGTTACAGCCATTCCTTAAAGAAAAGCTCAAGCAGTTCTCTGGAAATGGTTTGTGGAGGAAAATAGTATAGTTTAGCAATATTCCAAGTTGGAAGGAATACACAATGATCATCAAGTCCAACTCCTGAAGCCAAAGAAAAGACAAGGAGGGTCCTAGAAGAGTTGGTCCCTGAATTGAACGCTATTACATATGAAAAATAAAATGGGACAAACTCTTAAGTCACTATTAGTGATGGTGATAGGCTCAACTTCTCTTCCTTCCTCTTTAAATTCACTTTCTATTAACACAAGAGAAAAGTACAACTTTGCAGCATGTTCATTCACATCAAGTTTTTCCTCAAGAACCAATTTTGCAGTAATAAAATATGGTCTATAAAGTCACAAAGCGCATAAGCTGAGGCCACAGAGCACAAACACACAGGAAAAAGACTTTGAAATACCAAGTAACAAATTAAGAGGTAACAGACAAGACTGGAACTTAAAATTCCCTGACAAAATATACATTTATATGGGACCAACTCTTAAAAGATGACAACTAACTAACAACCAAATACAGAAAAATAATGAATTTTTTTTCTTATTAAGTAAAAGCTCCAAAAAAGAGCTTCAAGTCAAAACACTGAGGTGGTAACTAGCTTTAAGAATGTCCTTAGTAATAAGAAAAGAGTGCAAAAAGGATTCTATCATTCTAACTCTTTTGGAAGCTTATGACTTTGGCTGCCCATTTCCACTTTGAAAGAACTGCCCTTCAAGAAACATTGCTCACAAAAATTGCAGAATATAAACTTGTTGATAGGCTAGACGAAGGAATCACTTCTAAAGTCATCCCAATTGTAGCAGCAACTGACATTATATTATATAAAGAAGAAAAGTCCAAAACTCTCCTTTGAGGTATAGTTTGTGTCAGAGCTTGAGTATCAGCAGTTGGCAAAGGGAGGTTCCAGATACCACGTGCACTCCTGCACTTTCTGGCTAGGAAGAGCAGCTGATCCAGTATATCCCCCCAGAGCTTGCACAAAGAATATCTGCTGATTTCTAGAAGTTTCTAGTGTTCTCATAAAGTTAGACTGCACACAAAATGAATGTCTGAAGAGCAAAGAATCATAGAAAGGAGGAACACAAGTGAACTGGCAAATATGTTACACGTATCAACCTAGTTTAGGGATTTGACATAGGTTGAACTTGGAAAATCCTGAGTTGCCATCTTGGCATGGCCAAATACACTTAGCAGGTACATTTCAGTTTAAAAAGTGATTTGAGTTTTGAAACTAGTTGTGCTCAAATTTAAAGAAATCCTAGGATTACAGAACTTGCTAAAAACAAGTATCTCAATACATTGCCTGTCTTGCCAAGTTTACTGAAAGAAAGAGTAAGAGAGACTAGCCATAGCCAGACCTATTTGTTAACAGCCACAATTAATTTTTATACGTGGAAACCAATTCTTAAAGAATGTTTGTGTAACATGTTTATGTAACACATCACGTCAAATTGTTTTTATGGAACTTTGTAAATCAGAAGCTAACTCAAAACAAGACTTACTGACCTAAGGCTCAGCTGACAAAAGGTTTAAGTAGTACTTTGCATGAATATGACTGCTTATTCTTTCTTCTGATTAAAAAAAAAACACAAAACAAACAAACAAAACAAAAAACCACCAAAAAACCCCACAAACAAAAAAAGCCAAACCCAAAAAAACCCCAAGCCACCAACACAATATATTTTAATGATGTAAGAGAAACTCTCCACAGTATATTGCAATATAAACAGTAAAATTATTATTTCCTCCAAGGCTCTCCAAAAAGCAAATCAAAAAATATTGAAAAAGTATGTTTTATGCTTAAAAAATTGTGACTTGAGTGGGATTCAGAGGCACACAATATCTGTGCATGGGTCTTCCCTGGATGGTGACCTTCTTTTAAAATGTTAATCCCCCAAATATTGAAATTCAATGAAAAATTTCCCAGCTGCGGAATTCCTGGTAACTCTCAATATCATGCTGTTATCTCCTATTGAGAGATACAATTTAAGTATTAAGAAAGAAGCAGCTGTTACTAGCAAAGACTAAAAAGAAAGTCTTGCTTCCTGAAATATAGGAAAATATTTTTCTCAATAGGTTTTCTTTTATTTTTTTCCACCAAGATAGAAGAGGACATCTTTTAATGCCATGTCAACTAACACAGTAAATAAAATACATAAAAATAATTTCTTACATCAGGGGTTTCAGAGGTTTTACACTCAATTATTACTATTCGAAGTCAAGGTAACTGTGTTTGACTAACCCAGCCAAGTTAGGTGCTGCTTGCTCCTATGCTGCATAGCAATCTCTAGACTCTCCTGCTCTCATCAAAGGAAGCAGTTTCTACTCCGTGATGTGTGGAACTCAACAAGCCAAGCACACAGAAGAATATGATCTTGGCTCAGCATTTGATCCATCAGTGCCAACTTCAGATAAAATGAAAAATATATTTAAGAGACAGAAAATATTGGAAAGGCGAGATAATCAAGTCAAAGTTGTATTATTCTTTCTATACCAATTTAATCACTTTTCCTTTCTATTATCAGAGAATTAGGATTAGCAAAGACCTCAGGAAGAAACTAAAATTTCTTGTATTTTAAATAGAACTACTTCAGATTGCACCTATTAGAGAGCATGTTAGCTTTTACAGCCTACGCAGTTTATTTTTTTTTAAAACTCCTGGTAAGTAAGAATGGATTCCATCTTCTCAAAACAGTCATCTTCTGTGTTCAAGAAACAAAGTTTTGGCACCTCTTTTCACAGAAATGGCATTTCAGAAATGCAAAAGTCTCTTCTCACAGGGCAGCTGTTTTTTTCCTGTATTTGAACTATTAATTATCATTTACTTTCAGCTTCTGGCATCCAACATTACAGCAAGCTGATCCAACATCTGGCTGCACCTGGAAGGGGGAGTTCACTCTTCCTTCCTGTGCCCTTAACAAGGGCTGGCTATCACCGGGCTTGCCACTGAGTCACAGCTTGGTACTAAAGAGACATAACATTTTGGAAAAAGAAAGTAGCTTCTTGCTGGCTTCCTTTCCTGCACCAGGTCACGAAGGGATGGGTTGAACATAAATTGTTTACCTGTAACATGGAACTGCAATTTCTGAGAACAGCGCTCTGGTACTCTGATGACAAAGTCCTCTTGTCGTGAAACATACTGTTAGAAGCCAAGCCTCTGTAGGCTTGTACTTACTTAACTTACTTAGCAGTCTGGAAGTTTCATTGTGATTTCAGACTTTTTTCCAGATATCACTGGGCACAGCCATGACCTGCTGCCACAATTTTCTGCTTCCAGCAACAGCAGAGGAGCTACAGCCACCTGGCACATTTGGACAATCAGAGGTGCAGAATGTGAAAATGCTGCTAAGATCTACAAGTTTCTGGAGAAAACATGCCCTTAAAGTAAACAAAATAATGAATACCAGCTGCCAAAGAAAATTAAGTTGCTGATTTGGGATTGCTTAAGTATAGCCCTGCTCAGGAAAGCCTTTAAGCAGGTGCTTAATTTCCACATGAAGTTAAGCCCCGTGTGTTAATGCTTTATACCCTTACATAAAGATCCCAAGCCCAGACTCCCTCTTGTGTATCAACAGCACATGAAAGGCTTTGCAAGGCTCCCATGTCTATTCCAGGCTCAGAGCAAATGTTTTCTGATTACCATCAACACTACCTGTTTCATCTCCCCCCTGCGAGTGCTACGCTTAGTGGCTGCATCTTTCAGAGTAGCTTGGCTCACCTCAACACTCTCTCAGACTACACAATGAAGAATTTCAAAAGATTGGATTTTAAGGAGAAAACAAAGTTTCAGAAGAGCCAGCAATCACAGAAGCTAAAGGCCCATGGATAGTCAAAACGAATGAGCATTAAATCCAACAGCAGACATCCTTTCAAAAAGATAACATGAAAGGTTATGGTTTTCTGATATGATTAGTGTTTTAATAAAACTCTTCCTAGTTTCAAAATCTGTCCTTGTAACTGCACTCTTTTGCTCAGATAATTTTTCATAAATTGATATTTAGTCAAAATTACTTGGTAGTGCATAATATAAAGGGTCTAAGTAACAGGGAACCAGGTTAAAATATAATTAATTTCCCTATCTAAGAGAATGACCTTCATAATTCACTTCAGGCTTCACCTCCAGAGTTGTCATGGCTCATTTCCTCATTACCAAAATTAGATTTTAAAACACTACTGTCCTCCATAAAGTACACTTTGTCTCTGATTATACAGCAAGAGAGAGGGAGTGTGTTTAAAATTATTTGCAGCACATAAATACCCAATTGCCTCAAATACGCATCAGGGTACTTACTCAGAATACAATGCTCTAAGAGCTAACAGATTACAACACAACTTGTAAATGAAACAAAATATATTTGAGAAAGGAACTAAGAAGTCCAAGGAAAGCTCAAAGGGGATAATTGAAAAATTAATTAAAATTAAATAGCTATATGGACTTTCAGACAAGCACTAACAGAGATAGATACATCAAATATGAATCTGTAAGCAGTTGGACCCATGTTTGTACCTAAATACCAAGGTGAAACAGAGACCTGGTGACTTTAGCTTCATTCAGAGAATTTAATCAGGAGAAACAAAAGCAAAATCTTTAACTGAACATTATTTTATGAGAGAACTCAGGACAACTCCATAGAACAAAAAAAACAGCTGAATGCAGCAATTAATTGCTTGGTAGTTGCCACAACCTGATGCAAGGTTGCAAGCTGTGAGGCCTGTCTGAGAATATACATATCTGATTGGACCGTGATGATTGACTGCTCTAGTGATTTTACTGGACATTGCTTCACAAAAAGATGAGAAGAAAATCCAGATAGGGTATCCATTACTTATCTAAGGAAACTACTTTGGGGGACTGATAGCCCAGGGTGCTAGTTAAATAATTGGCATCTAGGAAAATGAAGCATCTCTCATTTACGTTGTCTCTGTGCTTCTGTTTTGTTAAAACACCCCAAAAACCTTCAGGCACACTGGCTTTAAACGTTTAAACATACTACTGGTATTATTTAATCACATCACAATTTGCATAGCTCTCTTAAAAGTAAACCACTAGGAGCGTGTCAGAGTACATTAACACAGCAGAGTGAAGCACCATGTTTAATGTATGAAAACACTCACTGGGCACTTGTGAACTCCAAGTGGAAATATGTCTATTGCAAATCAGAAGTGATCCAATCTACATTTAACACGTTAAGTATTGCAGACTACCAGCCTATCTAGCTATTCCTATAGCTACGTGATAAAATTCAGTCCACACCTCACCATCAAAAGGTATTACACTTGTCCAGTTATTTATTCATTTATTTGATTCACCTTATTAAAAGAGGTTAGAGGTTAATAGCCTGTCTCACAGTCACATGCTTAGCGAACATGCTTGGAGGAAAATTCTTTTAAGCTTATTAAGATGCCTGTCTGTCATTTGAAAGTGGAAGCTGATAAACACTGTCAAAATCTTCAATAAAACTTAAGTTGAGCCAAACTCTGGCAACTGACAATGGCAAATGGCATCAGTGTGAGGAAAATCACTCCTTCTGCTTTCAAGTCAGGAGAAAGCAGAAGGGAAAAAAACAACCACAGAAAGGCAGTTTGGTAGGAAATGTCAACTCTGAAACACCAAAGTCTTGTTTTAATGTGTGACCTGACGTAAATGCCTTCAGCCACATTGTTGCATTTGAATGCTGCAATGCAGCCAAGTATAACAGTAGGATGCTACTGGGTTTCCTGGTCACCTGAAGAAAAGTGGTTTCCATAGAAACACTAGTATTCTTGCCTCAAACCACAACAGACACACAGTGTTCATAAAGTGTATATTCAGCAGGTTTTTGGTACTGTGTGAGACAACATGGATAACAGTAACTGGAAGATGGCAGGATCTTGCCCTAGCCTGCACTGTAGTAAGCCCCTCTCTTACCCTCTTAGGCTCAGTGATTTGGAAAGCATACGTCAGAGAAGGTCCTTCAACTGCCTTATCTTCATCTTTTTAGTTTTCCTATCTGCAAATACTAAGGACTGTCAAGACTTGCACTTCTTTTCCTCAAACCACGTTTCTCACATTGCTTAAACTTACCCTGAAGAAAGCCATTCCTGAAGGACAGATTTGTTTATTTTTTGTTTTAATTTATGTGGATTTGAGGGAACTTTCTAGAGCTAAATAGATCTTTTTTCTTTTTTTATTTTCAAGTATCTGAAAGACTAGTTCAGGTGCCAGAGTTTGTTTTCAAACTGGAATAAAAGATAATGGAAGTTGTCTTGCAATTGAAGAAAGCATTACTACAGAAAGAATTAGGAACTAGAAAACACTGGAGCTCAAATTCAAAGGCTGGAGAGTGACGGAAGTCTTGCAATTATTGTATCTGCTGTACCAGTATGAGGTCTTACTGAGAATACATCCAACATCCTTTTACAGTTTGCTTTGGGTAGATTACTTCCAGGCAGAGGAAGGTCACAATAGCTTTGAAATAGTTGCTGAGAATGTGTTAAATATACATCCTGTTCATCCTAAACTAGGCCTCTATTACATATCCCTTTTCTAGTTCAATCAGTGCCCTTCTCCCATGCAACCACTGTCTTCCCAACTGTCATGATGTTATCACCAGTGTTGCGAGATCTTTTTTCTTAAGCTGTCAACACTTGGAATCTCATGGTGCATTTATGAGAACTGGAGATCTGTTTGATTTTGTGGGGTTAGCAAGATTTAAATGAGAACAAAGCCTCTGTAAGAGTATTAGGCTTCTCACACTGCACTTTGGGAACAGGGCAGTGCCATAATTGCTAGTACATTATGTGGATGCACAGAGGACAGGTAATTCAAAAGATCTCCTACCATATTTTCTGAAGTACTCATGATACAAGCAATTTGCAACTGCAAAGATTTCCAACAGTTTCTGGTTTTACAAGGGAGTTTTATATTGCTACTGAAATGCTGCTTCTTCTCTTTTCCCTTAACTTTTCATGGTTCAAATCCTACTTGAGGTTTTTTTCCCCCTCCTCAGTATATCTTTTCCTCATCAAATCCATTTTATTGGGAAATAAGAAAGCAAATAGGGAACGAAATGGAAGGGCAGTGAAGAAGTGCAACCCTGTAAAGGTTTATCTCAAACTGAACATGTACTGGTTAATAAACAGCACAAGGAAGTCTGAAAAAATTTGAAGAAATAAGTGACACAAAGTGAAGGAAAGTTTAGCAGTCCATGAAATCTGTGGATTTAAACAGGTTTTTACAATGATCAGAGAAATGGGAAGGACAATCTTATTACATTCCTCTAGTCCCAAAGGCCAAGGCAGATGTATCCATCAGGTCATAATTTCTGACCATAAAACTTTCCTTGAATAAAATTCTGCATGTGACCTTCATACATATTGCTGTCCTACAAACCTCTGTTACTCTACAGCTGAATCCCATTTAGTTATGACTCACTGCCTTATTTACTTCACTGATCACAATAAGCTTTCAAAAGCCATTACGAAGGCTCAAGTTGGTGTCTGTAAGCACACTCTGGTGACTAACGTGAATGACAAAAAGGTTGGTTTAAAAAAAAAAGGAAAAATAAGCTTCAGATATATGTGATTGCAATAGGAAAGTGTGTCAAAAAAAGTGAATTTAAAAAAGCATCAGTCAAACCTACTTGTCATGTGTTATAGGTAGCCTATAGAAGTAAACATTGCATTCCTATAGAGTTATTATTCAAGATAGGTAAAAATGTCATTTTGTCAGGAAAAAAAAAGAAGGAGATGGGAGAAAGGAATAAGATAAAAGTATATCAACACTAAATGAGAAGAAAATGTGAAACTGTCTGCCATGAGATTTAAAATATGACCAATGGATCTCCAAGGACCATGCACATATTTGAACATAGGTCCTCTTGAGCTCTGACTATGCTCCAGATGCTGTGGATGCCTCAAGCACTGAAAACTCTTGCAGAGTTTGCTTCATAACTCCTGGTGTGAAAGTGGAAATAGCAGCATGAGGGCTGTAGAAACTGTGCTGCCCAAGGAGACAGATTCGCAAAAACCCAAGCATTACCTCTGGTTCAAGTTATCAAAGCTGTCCCTTCCCTCCACTTGCCACAAAAAATGCATAGGCTATTGCATATTTTATATTAGCCATTCATCAACTGTATTATCATATTATTAATGATAAATTAAGGACTGGAGGAAATAGCAGGCTTTGAAACATAAAACGTAAGCTTTAATTATTAGTGTTTTTAAGTAAGCACAAGAATAGTATAAGAGAATTATAAGAGAACAAGATGATTTTATGACAAACTAGAAAAAAAGTGTTGTATTTATTTCAACCAAATTTCCAAGTGAAAGCAAAAGCAGTCCATTAAACACAAATATAGTAACAAGACTTATCAAAAATAATTACCGTGTAAGTATATGTAGAACTCAAAACCTTTTGAAGACCTATCCCACTCCTATTGAAATACTGCTGTAAATTGAAGTCTCACAGGAAAGGAAGTAAAGCTTATACTAACATATATTATTGCTACTAGTATGGATCTGGCATCATAATTCCTTGTTTCATAGTGCTAAATGACTGACTTGCCACCGTGCAAAAACTGACTATCCCTGCTTCCTTCAATGACTATACATAGAAAACTTAAATTCCTGCTTTCCCTTTGTGGTACCAAAGAGGGACACAGCATAAAAAAGCCAGCCACATTATTCTTCCTTCTCTCCATCACACAAGCATAAAAATATTTTGAGACATCATGTAGAAGAGTACTTTAAATACTCTGAAGCATTTTGGAAGGAAGAGAAGATAGAATATGCCATGTTACACATTTCTGAAGATATGTGTCATTGTGACATCTCAGCAACTGGGCTGCAGCTTCCACAAAAGCACAGGATGCAGCATCTACACACACCCCAGGCACCCTTCACAGCCACTCTCTTCCTCTGTGAACTCTCCCCCGTGTCAGCTTGGAGCTATGCACATGTAGCCATGCACTTAGCTGGTCTTCACCCTGACCTACCAACTGGGCTTTCCCCCCTTGCTCACTGGGCAACCTTAACCTCATGCCATCCTGATGGGTTCCCATGCTACCCCCACAACGCTGACATGGAGTCACATGGTAAAATGTATGCATCATACTCATTGTCAGCCTTTCAAACAGAACATGTACGAAAGCAAAGAACAGTTATCCTAACTTAAATAATTTCACCTCCTAGTTCTGTGCCCTAGAACATGTCTATAAATTGTCCCTGAGGGCACTTCCACCGAGATTAGGGGGCATGTCATTCACAGGTCTTCCAGCATAAAACCACTCAGCTTCGCTATTGTATCACCACTCCAATCACAACTGTTAATGAGATGCCCTAAGGTACAAATGGAAGACATTTAAGGTCACCATCATAATTTATAAAAACACATTCAGAGAGGAGAATACAGTACTTCAGAGCTGCTGATCCTCTCATATTATTTATCTTTAAATCCCCAAGTCATTATGAAGTGTCTGAGTATTTCTGTTGAAATTGTTTGGGAGTTACTTGCTAATTTTACTAACAAAGTGCATTCTGTCTATTAACGGACCATTATGAAAAATAACTTTGTGAATATTTTCTCTGTACCTACTGTCTTGTTTTATGAGGTCTTTGCTCATGATTTCTTCTTTTTGAAATTCAGTCCTAGGCAAATTTTTAACTTTCTCTATTCACCAAGATAGGCAGATTTTAGACAAATTTAGACCAATTTTAAGTTACTGTTACGGGTCTAATGCTTTAAATTAGCATTTTACCAAGCATTAAAAGCTGTTTTCTTAAAGGCTGTTCCGCAGTTTAGACAACATGAAAAAAGTCAAAACATTAAAAAAACGGAGACAAAGCAAGTATCAAGCAATATAAAAACTATTTAAACAAACAAATAATAGAATGTAATAATAAATAAATAGTCTAACTTTTTTAACATTGGGCTCTGCCTCATAGGAGAAGCCACAGTACCTCAGACTCAACACTTTTATGATTGCAAGGAAAGGGTCAACTCGTGCATGATAAAGGCAAGTTTGAGCATTCTGAATGGGATACACATTTAAAAATATAATATTAAGCCTTTTGCTAGTATTTCTTTTACCAATAGAAGACAGCAATGGCCTGAATGAACTTTTGTTTTTCCTGGTGATTAGTACAGTGCATTTTTGCGAAGTGCTTATTCAAGGTATAAGCAACGTAATCTGTGGCAAAAATTACAGTGGTCCCCTTTTCTGCTATGAACACTTCTAAGAAATACAGTTAAGAGCAGCAGACAAACAATAGAAAGATATAGAGGCAAGAAGAAATGTAGGAAATTATCGCAAAGTAATTGAAACTTTACACTGCAACTTGCGCCTGTGTTTAATTAAAACAAAGGGAAACATGTTCAGTGGGGTAAAATAGTCCAACAAGTAAAATTTCACAGATATGTACATGCAAAAGATAGAACCTTGGTTTTCCACTCAAATTATTCCAAACAAAACGCAGGGCACTTAAAAGATATTGAATATGAAGCTTGCTGGGCATGCAGCTGTATTTAACCATGTATTTACAAGAAACAGTTTTTACTGCAAAATACTTTCTTGAACTCCTCAATATCATAACAGACCTTTCACCCCACTACAGATGGTAATTAAATTTATGTCAAACCTGTTACATTCACATTTCAAATGTTGACTACACCAAGATATTTTCAACAATGTATTATGCAACTTGTGCATAAAATAAATAACTGAATATTGAAGTATTGGGTCATTAACTCCTTTGGAATGCTCTAATTTACTGGACACTCCTACTTTCTGTAAGTTAAAAGTAAATAAGGTGCTTAAAACTTAATTTTGTGGAATAATTTGCAAGTATGCTATCACAATGATAAAGAAAATGAATTGCTAATTTTTAGTGTTGATCAATACTAAGCACAGAACATCAGCTGCCATTATCCATCCTGGACAAAGTTGGGGGGCGGGGAGGGGGGTGGGGAGAAAAGAAAAAAAGCTTAAATACCAACAATGTAGAAAGTATCTTAAAAAGATTGAGTTCATTTACTCATTTTCCCATCTGAATTCTAAAAGTACCAGACAGTTTCAGTTTTTATGCTAGCCCTTTCAGATTGAAAGAGATTGAATTGATTCCAATTGGAATACTTTCAAAATCATGCTTTCTCTGCATCAGCAATGGTTCTCATTACATTGGTCTATCCCTTTATAAAACTTTACAGAACAAAAAAAAATTACTGAATTCTCAAAAATTAAGAATGTCATTGGTAAAAAACACTGTCATATAAGTATTGAAAACCTTCTCTTTAGCACTGTCTTGTCAAAAGATTATTGAAACAAAACTGGTATCAACCTCTGACCTTAAAGATTGGAGCAACTATTCACATATTTCCCTTAAATCTCAAGTGTCAATACAGAGCCACTAAGGACACAGAAAGCCATCAGAATTTTCTTTTGTTGTTAAGAAAAGTTTAACAATATACCTGCAGCAAGTATCTTTTGCATCCAGACAGAAGTCAGTGTGCCAGAACAGCAAAGAAATAACAAATGCTTACAAACCAAATTTGAATCCGTGTTTCTAAGGACTTTTCATAGCTGTCTTCCCAGACAACTTCTCAGTCAAACCAGCCATTTACTAATCCAGTTCAGACATATTTCAAATATTATGTTCTTTTATCACTCTACCACTATCACAGGAGCCCAAAGCAATATTGTCATCCATTATCCAGTAGTTGGGGAATGACAAAGTACAGATTGAGTATAAGATCATATTGAACACAAGTTTGAGTCATCAGGTTCCCTCTAATCCTATCCACACAATAACTTACGCTTTCCAACTAAGTGACATTAATTGCACAAAATTAAAACAAAAATTAGTAGGAAGTAGTCTTAAGTTTTGGCAATAACTTAAAAGTAGCCTGCAAGAGAAGAAAGACATAGGCAAAATATGCCTGACTTCTCTACTACATTTCAACAGCCTATACTTACAAAATGGATAAAAGCTGACTTTATAGCTTCAAGTCACTAGACTGACACAAACCAAAGCAGCTAAGTCCAAAATTAAATATAATATTTGATATTTCATAGAAAAACAAGCCAACAAAACTTAAAAATCCTCATAAAGCTAGGGATATATTTTACATGTCATGCAGAAACAAGAGCAGGATATCTCTTTAGTTGTCCTACCTTCTTGAACCGCCTGAAAAGGATTGTTGCCATCCACAAATGTCACTGAACACGTGATTTTCTCCGTTTGTAGGATTTCATCATTCTGGTTGAGATCAGCAACAGCCATTCGAAAAACTTCCTCGTCTTTTTTGGCAGATTCATCAAAAATTGCCCCTATGGGGGAAAAAAAAAGAACAAAAATTATGTTGCACCTTTCACACGCAGTATCCCAAAGGATTAATCATAAGCCTTCTCCACGGACACCCCCTTGTCGCGGGGGAGAAGCTTGCGTACCCTTATGAGGTTGCGAGCTATGCTGGTGGTGGTTTGTGCCTCCGGTAGGGTCTCCCATGCTAGTCAGGTCTCAACTGAAGGGTCAGACAAAGTGTGTCCACGGGCAGGATGGGCCCGAAGACCCCTGGCAACCATCCTAGGAGAAGGACAACTCTAACTCCAAACCTAGGCAGATGGAGCTCGCTTAGCCCTGTAAGGCCATCCATCTATGAGAAGGATACTCTAACTAAACCTACGTCCTGAGGACTTCGCTGTCACCGTCCAAGCTTGCTTGGCCCTGGCAGATGAACCTCAGGAGTAAAGGGTGGGGCCAGTCCCGCGCACGCTGCGCCTCACCTAAAAAATCCACTGCGCAGGCTTGAAGGCTACACCCACATTTGCAAGCCCTGCAGCGACAGGCGAGGGGCGAAACGGCAGGTGAGAAGGTGC
>VXBX01006377.1:0-23843 GCA_013400415.1 Scytalopus superciliaris
TCGTCCCCCGGCACCGCACCCTGTGCGCTCTGCAGCCGCCCTTCGAAAGCAGAGCTTTTTATTTCTGTGTCAATTTCCCTAACTACCCTTAACGTCCCCTTTTTTTGCTTTAATTTCATAATGCGTGCTCTCTCAATCCCAAGGTTCCTTAAGAGCTACAAAGTAGCATTTTTCTGGGGTGGTTTTTGAGGTTAAGAGGTGTTTTTCCCCACGTCCTTCAAACTCAGAGTGCGTTTCGCAGTGCTGGGACTCAAACAGCTCTGAGCTGCCTGCTCTTATCATAGATTAGGTTTTGAACAATACCCTTCACGCTTGTATGTGATTATGTAAGTATCTTTAAATATTTATATTTTGATACGTGACTAAGCCGCAATACTGCAAAGTGATCCAAAAAGCAGCACAACAGTGGTCTCAAATGGTGCGAAAACCAAATCCACCAAGGATCAAGTTTATTTTGAGCAGTACGGTGGAAGATTTTAGGCTCAAAAATTCCACTCTAATTCCCTTGGTTGGTTAAAATATGAGCTGGAGATTCGTATTGCCTGTCTCTACTCAGACCTTCATTTTATCCGGGAGAAGTTACAACTTTTCTTTGATCTAGATGCATATTTTCATTAATCTTCTGAATTTTTTCTATTACTGACCTTTTATTAACCGATGTTTGCGATTTTACAGATGACATTACATCATTACAACAGAACTATTTCTAAATTAAAACTTGTCTTACCTCTCCATTTTTAAAAATGAAAAAAATAACTTTCCCCTTTTAATGTTGTAGGTAATCATTATTTTTTTTTAAATCTACAAGTAAAACAGAAGCCCATCAGTGAAATTGCTAATGATCTTGTGACAGTCATCAACTCCAAAAAGAAATGTGCTTTTAGTCCTTTTGACTTTAAATACACCTTTAAAATTAGTTGTTCTACAATAAATAGAATATTTCTGGAAAGGTGAAATTAGCTAAAGTTTGATAAGTCAGTTCAGTTTGAGAAAATATGAAAGCCAGGTTCTATACTACAGAAGGCAAAATGAAAGGCTTATGACATTTTGCAACAGTTCACATAACTAGGAAACATAGTAAACACTGGAGGAAACATTTTTTTTGAGGATGTATTCCTGTATTTAAAGGGCAAAAGTTAGTGTTTGAGGATGTTCACAAATAAGTAGTCCTTTTTGGTTTTGTTTTTCATCCTAGCTCTCTCTTTTGCTTCTACTTTTTGAAAACACAAAATGTCTGAAGCCAAGCAAAGGAAAAAAGGTGTCTCATCATCCAAGACCAATGAAGGTTCACAAAAGGCTGAGAAGCACGGTAGTTACGGGAAGCTGGCGAGTCCCAGGACCAGCAATAATCGGGGTTCCTTTTGGATGGACTCACGGACAAGTTTGACCCTAATTTCCCTTGCTGTTTGCCTGGTGGTGACCTGGTAGGTAACCCTCTTAAGTGGATTTTAATATTTCCTTTAGTATTCTATATGGTATTCAGTAACAGGCTGTGTGAGTTACATTTGAATGCCATGTTTGGGTTAAGTGACTACAGAAACTTGTTAAAGCCAGAACGATCAAGAGAAGAACAGGAGTGTTCATGGGCATGGAAACATTGGTGTGCAGCAAGTTACTATATAAGCTCAATTTGTTCTATCATGTTGAAAGTTTAAAGGGTGCCTTGCTCATGAATTTTAAGTACCTCTTTTGGAGACATCTAACTGTGAAGAGCAACTTAATCTGACAATAAGTAGAACAAGGCTCATTTGGTAGGTGATAAATAACCAGACAGTAGAAGTGGAAGTTTGCAGTATTTAAATTGCTCAGCAGTGTGGTAAATTGTTACTCGTGTATTCTTCAAGTAAAGATCAAATATCTTTGTTAAAGACATTTTAGAATATCTTAGGAGCATCAGTAACTTAGTTCCATGAGCTAAGTTCGTGTTCCGTCCTTAGTTTGTTTGCATGAGCTTCATGCAAAAATGATATGATGAAGTTCTCAGAAATCTAGTGCAAGAAATTAGTCCAGGTTATTACACTCTAGACATCAATCTGAAAATTAAGGTATGATTTTAATGTCACCCAGAGTTCATTATCTAAATCTTTGTGAAACAGAGCACCATAGTAGAATAAAATTATTAGTGATGCTTCTGCTTAGTGTTTTATGTGTATCTGTTTGTCTCTTGTGCATGTATCTATATATAGCTTTTATTGCCTAAGTTAATCTTACAGAATGTTGTATATATGTTGAAACTTCTAATTATAAATAATAATTTATTATATAAATTTTTGAAAGCACAAGCATTTGAAATAAGCTCTATTGTTCTCAGTAAAATTGTTTGTACTACTGAGAGGACCCTTGTATAATCTCCAAAAAACCTTTTTGGGGGACTAATAAACATCCAGCAAAATTCAGGGTTTTTTGCTTGGTTGTCTTATTGTGTTTTTAATTAGACAAAGTGCTTACAGTTCAGAAAGCACCCAAGTTCATAGTAAACAAGTCTAGAATATATATAAGATACAAGATTGAGATCTCAACAGTCTGTTCAAAGCTGGCATCGTTGTAACAGTAGCTATACAAGCTTTGCCGCCCTATGTTCTTGGGTGGTTACAGTTAAACACTGGAGTCAACCAGCCTTTCTAAATCCAAAAACTTCTGTCTGTGACTTTGTGATGCTTTGTAAGAAAGTTCAATTTTTTTTCTGTGTGGTTTATTTCCACCAGTTAAATAATACTTCATCAATAAAATATATTGTGAGACAATGCATCATATAAGCATGTAACAGTCTTCTTATATTAGCACTCTGATTGGACATCTTTCCTGTTTGAATGGCAATACAGTGTGAAAACAGAGACATCTATGCATGTTTCCTTGTTTTCCTAACTCTTTTGGAGAATATCTCCAGTATCTAGACAGATCAACTTCATTAAATCCTGATTCAGTTTTTATTTTCCTCTTATGTATTGATCTAACAAATTCTGCGAACACAAATCCCTCCAGTAACAAATTTGTGTGAATCAGGTCCTGAAATACTTAATATGTGCTAATTATGTAGTTACATTTCCTGTTTATTTACTTGCAATTTGCAGGTTTCTGTTCCAGCAGTCAAGTCAATTTGCTGATATGGAAAGAAAGTACAATTTCTTACAGCAAGAAGCTGAAAAATTCCTGACTGTGGAAAATAAAGTAAACTTAATTTCTGAAAAGGTAATCATTAACATCTTAACTGGATAATCTCGGGTGAACATTTGCCATCGTTTTACTTTGTTGCTTTTTTGTTAATTTATCTGACTGTTTTAAAATAAATTTTCATAATGTGTTCTACTTGCCTGTGAATAGACCTTTAGAGAATATTTCATGTGACAAAACATGTCAATCCATGCCATTGTTCAAGTATGTAGATGTAGCCATTGTATCTTATCATATTTTTTAAATTATTTTTAAGAACTTACATTTATGCACATACTTCATTCTCTTCTGTGTATGATTCTAACATATACTGATTTGAAGAAAATTTAAAGGCATTTTTATATAGTAGACCTGTTCTAATAATATGAAGACATAATGAAGCAATAGATAAGATAATAAAAGAGCAATGAAAAAAAATATTATGATGTGTGACATTATCAAGCAGAAAACTTGTGCTGGCTGCCAAATTATCCCCAGATAATGATGGGAGTACAGCATGGCTTATGCCAGTTATTGTGTTTTAGTACTGATCTCAGAATGATGTCACCTAGACATGATGTAATTAGCATATTTATATGCTACACTTCAGATTGCAAAATGGTGCATGGGATTTACTCTATTTTACACACAAAAAACAAACACAGAAAGCAAGGGACTGACAACAAAGAACATGGCACATATTGTATAGAAATGCAGCAATAGACATACCTTTTTTTTCTGTGAGCTTTTCATGCTAGATTAATCAACAATATTTTAAATATGATATATGAAAAAAATCATATAAGAGCTTTGTAACAAGTGCAGTGGCTTTTAAGGAACTTAAGTCTCTCTTAAATAAATGGAAATGGTTTTCTATTCTTACTGTTGTTAAGTAGACACGAACATTGTTTTGTATTATAAATGCAGCTTGAGTCTTCTGAAAATATCCTGGGAGAAGCTGCTTCATCCTTCTCTGTGATGACTGAGTTTGAGCAGGAAATATCTTCTCTTCATAACATCATAAATGATATTCAGAACAATGAACAGACTCTTTCTCTAAAAATGCAGAGCATTAGCAAGAAGTTCCAAAATGTTACAAATTCCTGGAGAAGAAGTTTGGATGAAATGAACACAAACACTAGTGGTTTAAAATCTGAAGCGAAGTTCATACATACAGAAGTTACTTCCCAAATTAATGAAGTTGACCAAAGAATTAAATCCCTTTCAGAAAGAGTAAAGGATTTGGAAGACAGTACAGCCAGAAATATTAAAACACTAAAAAAGCAAGAAGATGATGAATTCTCTAGAGTTGAACATAACTTAGACTTACATGCAAAGGCAGTTGAAAAACTAGAAGAAGAACAGAATAGTCTGGTAGTCAAGGACACAAACCTGAATCAGAAACTTGCAAACTATGAACCTAAAATCGAGGAGTGCAAGAACCATTTGCCAACAATTGAAAATGCTATTCACTCTATTCTTAGGCTGTCAAGTGAATTGCTAGGTATGGAGAAAAAGATACAGGACTTGATGACACAGCTCCACACTGTGGAAAATGATATGTTGAAAACTGTTTCTGATACAATGGTGATGCAGAAGGTTCTGGAAGGAATACAGTACAATGGCAGCTTGTTGAAAGTGCAACGTGAAATAGCAGTTTTAGAAGGAGTGTCTGACGTAACAGTATCTTCAAAAGCAAAAGAAATAACTTTAGAAAGCTGTAAGTTAGAAAATGACCAGAATGGGGATAAGTGAATTTGGACTTAGGTTTTTCATTGATGAAAAAGCACTTTATTATAAATAATGTGATTTCAGAGTATGCTAAGGATAGCTGAAATAATGTCATTAATTTAAATATAGACATTGCATCAGCCTGAAAGACAAACTTATAATAAAGAGGCTAGAGAGCAAGATATACTGTGTTTGAAGAAGGTAAAAAGTATTTTCTTAAATTAAAGATTATTTGCATCTTATTTATTAAAAGATCCTTTTCATTAAGAAGGAATTTGAAGCGAAATATGTAGATTTAATGAAAAAATCCTCATATTTTTGGTTTTCATGCTTAGTTTTCACTACTTAGTTTCTTTTGTTATTGTTTTTTGTATATTTTCCATGGACTTGTAACACAATGAACAATTAATCACTTATTTTTCAGTAGAGATATATGTACCTCACTTTTAATATATTGTGTACCATAATGGTAGAATCAGCTGGGTTGGAAGAGACCTCCAAGATCATCAAGTCCAACCCTTGCTCTGACACTACTGTGATTACTAGACCATGGCACTAAGTGTCACATCCAGTCTCATCTTAAAAGCCTCCACGGACGGTGAATTCACCACCTCTCTGGGCAGCCCATTCCGATGCCTGATTACTCTCTCTGTAAAGAATTTCTTCCTAATATCTAAGCTAAACCTCCCCTGGCAGAGCTTAAGACCATGCCCCCTTGTCCTATTGCTGGTTGCCTGGGAGAAGAGAACAACCACCCACCTGGCTACAACCTCCTTTCAGGTAGTGGTAGAGAGTGATGAGGTCTCCCCTGAGCCTCCTCTTCTGCAGAATAAACAACCCCAGCTCCTTCAGCCTCTCCTCATAGCACTTGTGCTGAAGTCCCTTCATCAGCCTCATTGGTTTTGTGCTTACGATAGACTTCTCAATGTCAGAGTTGCTACTGGGATCAACGCATTTTATTATGTGCGGGAAAGCACTAAGGACATCTTAGCAGCTGAAACTTGGATATAACAGCATTACAGGAAACACTAGTGAAGTACCTCCTACTGAGAACCTTGTCATGTATTTATAAGCAGCTGGTATTTACATGGCAGTTGGTGTTATCATTTATTTCTTTGACCCCATGCAAATAGCCTCCTCATGCCTCATTTCCAGCCTTTTCAAACTTGCTATTTGTTCTGTCATTGAACTACAAATGGACTGAAGTTGTTATTAACAGATACTACTGTTAGATTCTTTTTCCATCATTTAATTTACAAGTTTGATATGATCAATCAGTGTATTAGTTTGGGGGCTGAGTTTTTTTTATGGGGTTGATTGTTTTGGTGCTGTTAAAAACAAATTTTGTACAAATTTGGTAGCATGTTCTCTTCTAGGCATTACATTGTATGTCTGGTATTACATTGCACTTCAAAAGGAAAAAAAAAAGAACAGTGCCACTGACATTGTTTCCCAAAGTTTGCTGAACCAAGAGCTGCAAAAGTAATTAATGAAATCCATGGGAGTTATGTACTTGGGTCAGGCAATATCCAGTTTATCCATAGGTCTACTTACACGTGACTTACACATGACCCTAATAGACCTGATAACTGTTCATTGAAATTTGGATCTCAGGGACATCATAATTTTTTTGTCTACAGACCTACGTCTTGATAGTTTTGTATTTCTGAACTCAGGAAAGTAGTTTGCTTAACAGAGATACTATGAACCCACAATATTTATGACTTAATCAGACTTAAGTTATTCTGGTTTTGTACATTAATTTCTCTAGAACTCTACTGAATTCTTCACTAAACAGGTAAAACTGCCCATTCAGGAGACTATTAAACCAGCATTTCCCAATGTTATAAAAGGTGTATCAGTTTCATGTATTTTTGTTTATGTATAAATTTGTGTCTGTTTACAGTCATATTCAAAATAAAAATATATTGTAGTCAACTGCCCTATCCTGGGTACAGAATCTGATTAAAAATAAATTGCTCCTTTGGAAAGGGTACAGAGTAAATACTTTGGTGTTCCATGTCCTATAAAGAAAAACTGTTCTATAAATAAATGTTTTTTAAATACTTTTCACAAGTGTTTTCCAATTACAGTGTTTCTACTTCATATCTTTTGGGGGAAGAGTGGCTAGATTACTAGTAGTATGCTCCCTAATTTAATTTGTTTTGTCGACCTCAACCCTACTGAAAGCTGAATGTACCAGAGATTGAACAGGAAATCATCATCCTTAGAAGACATTAACTAGGAAACAAGCTCAACTTTCCACAGTTTCGGTCTTTTGCTTTTGAGCAAACAGTTCTGAGCTAGTGTGGAATGATCAACACTATTGAAGAGCCCAAAATATTTGTTTCTTTGGTGATATTTTTACTGCTAGTGTCCAGAAAAGGACTAGTATGAAACTAATTATAGCCTCTTGGAATGTGTTTCAGCTTGCCCATTTGGGTTTTTTTTCTCTCTGACTTACTGGGGGGTTTGAATACGATAGCATCACTCAGGTATTTTCCTTTCCTCTTTTCAAATTTGAAAACCAAGAACCAGTCATTAAAAACAAAAACAAGCAAACAAACAAACAAAAAAGTGAAATAGTAAATCCAGGCAAAAGTCCAACAATGGCATGAATGTTCCCTCATTAAAGTAGCTTTTATGGAGACTTAATACAAAAATTCCTGTAAATGGAAGAAGATTGTTGACTTTTGTTTTCAGAGGTCATGTAAGAAAGTCTTACAGCAGTTTCTTGTAATTTTTTGCTGTAATAGAAAAAGTAGTAACAATTGTTATGCATGCTGACAGGAAAAATTACATTTTGGTTGTGTTACAACAGAAGTTTATTTCCTAGAGACAGGGTTTGCTCTCCATTTGAATATCAGAGTAGTAAGGTATTTCATTAGAGTATAGCTTGAATTTTGACGTGAGTTGTTAAGCTATTTTTGTATCCCTCTAGTGTGAAAAGACTTGGAACATAATGGAACAGCTGGAAGATCTTCAAGTAATTTCTCACATTAAACATCTGCAGGAAGATATTTATACAATGAAAACCCGGTCTAGCAGCATAATTAAAAAGCAAGAAGAACTGCAGAAGAATTTAACAAGCCTTTTTCATGCAGTTTCCAGTGCTGAACAGAATGCAGCTTCTGTAGCAAAAAACATAACGTTGACAATTGTGACAGTAAAAACTGACATAAGGCGCATTTCAGGCCTGGTCTCGGAAATGACTGCACTGACAGATTCTTTGCAAACACTGGAAGATAAAGTAGAAAAAGGAGAAAAGACAACAGTAAAAAATATAGGTGACCTCCTTACAAGTAGCATTGACCGAAGTACAAAAATACAAAGCTTGGCATCCAGTAATGCAAGAAAAATTGAGCAAATTAAGACAGCATTGTCGGAGTTAAGGAATGATTTTAACAAGCATTCAGATAGGCTTTTGAATCTTGAAGGTGACAGAGCAAAAATTCTGAAGACGGTGACATTTGCAAATGATTTAAAACCCAAAATGTACAAAGTTAAAAAGGAGTTTGCTATCTTGGAGCCATTAATAAATGACCTAACACTGAGAATAGGAAGATTAGTGGAGGAGGTATTACGACGGGAGAAGGAAATTGCTTTATTGAATGAGAAATTGGCCAATCTAACAGGAGTTCAACCCAAGATCAAGGACGTGAAAGATGAAATAACCAAGATTTCAGACATGAACTGATCACTGAAAGGCCACTGCCTAAAGAATAGTGTTTGAGGAGTCTTAACTCCATCACATGTAGTACTAAGAAGACAGACAATATTTAAAGGCTTCATTTAGAAGCACACCAAAACTTGAGGTTTGTCCTATTCCTTTAAAAAGGACAGGAGAAAGCCATACTGATTTCAAGGGAGAAGTGATAATGTGAACAAAAAACATGTCTCTGCATGTATTTGTCTTTCTGAAGAATGACAGATGCTACATTTAATAAATTGCTTTTTTTTTTGTATAATAAAGCAGTGTTAAAACATAAAATTATGTTCTTAGCTTTAGAGTTTGCTTTCAGGAAGAATGCAGGACTCAATACTGACAGTTCTTCAGTTTTCTTTTCCTGCTCCAAAGGAGGAAATAAAATTATGGTTTCAAGATAAGCAAAGACTTAGACAAACAGCAATAGCAATTTGTCTCAATACATTCACTGTATGATTTTTGTAAACTAAAGCAGTTTCTTTTTTAATAATATTTAATGAGGTAAATGCAGTGAAGCAAGCAATGCCTAGAAATATTGCTGATGTCTTGCAAAAGGTTTGTCACACAGATAATTTGTCTAAGGTTTTGTGTGAGGCTTTGCAATTGTAAAACATAATTACTGTGCAGCACAGTTGTGTCTTTAAAACACAGAATCCTCTATAGGGACAGTGCTCCAAATACCTACTAACCCTGCTGATGGCTTTATCCCAGTGTCATGGTGTCTGTTCAGAAATCCCAGTGTTATTATTCATTTATTATTTCTTTGTCTGCAAAATACTATAGTGAGCAGCAGAATTATCAAAGAGAAGCTACTTACATCCCAAAAGGCTAGACTGGTATGAGCTACTGGCAGTACTTCTGTGCTGAAGAACAAGAGATCTGAGACATTTGAAAATGCAGTAGGCAGTAGACTGAAGTAACAAGATAGCAGGAATGGGTTTAGCAGAGGAAAGGGGTGGGGAGGGAAATGCATTAAATCGGAATAAAAATTACTATAAAACCCAATTAGGAGCGATACAGCAACTCAGAAAATCCCTGTAAATGAAACTATATCAAGAAGTTTAAGTATATGGTAAGGCCTTTGTTATTCCTCAGTTGCTTAGTTGGTCATACCTGAACATCTTGCAGCTGCGAGACTCTTGACTGTCTGGAAGATAGAGCCATTCTTCTCCCTCACTCTTTTCATCCTCATTCACCATTCCATGTCTTTTGGTCCACTTCATGTTGCTGATCTTCCAAACTCCCTTTGCTTCGTTTCCCTCAGTCACTCTCAAATACTTTAAAATTTACCTTTTTAGTATAGGTGAAATTGCTACCTCCCTATTTTTTTTTTTTTAACCCCTTTTCAGTTCACCTGTCAGACTGCAGGAATAAACCTGTCAAAAGACAAGTTTTCCTAGCAAGTATTCACAGATACTCTTTACCATCCCCTGTCCCTTTGCTCTTTCACACAATTCTTAAGTGAGCCCCTGAAAATAACCAAATGGCATTTGAAGGGGACAGAAAAAGAATAGCCAGAACAGTTTGCCATACTAAAGCATGCATCGTGTGTCAGACCTGAAAAAATATATATGCACATACACATTAAGAGTTTGAGGGTTACATAATAAATATATCTTTGTATATTAAAACCTGCTCTTCACTGAATCCACTAACCCATTTTGATTTTTTTAGTGTGAAAGCTCATGTTGGTTGCACCAAGGAGACCACTTGGCAACAACAGACAAGGTTACCAAAGGAACACAGATACAGCTGAGTGAGAAATGCACCCTGCACATCTTTCACTGTGGCCTGTACAGTGCAGTTACCTGAGGATTAACAGCATCATGGGCCAGTAATTTTATTTATTTTGTTTTCAACATTATGAATGCATCACTTGTGGTCAGTAGCCAGTAAAAATCTGGAGAGGCAGAACCAACCAGTAGAGCACTATTCCACAAGTGATGTGGAAAATACGCTCCAGCTGCACAGTTAACCAGAGCAGTCTTGACGCAGCAGAGGTCTGTCTGCATGAAAAGAGCACTCTCTCCTCGGAACGGTAACCATAAAATAAGCCAAGATAAACAACTGCAGATTTCACTTTCAACTCCCAAATGAATAACCCCCAAATTCTAGAACATATCCACCAGGGAAAAGCAGAGTATACAGTCCTGTGCATGGTCTCTATGGTAAGTTCAGCATACAAAAAATGTTACAGGGCCATTAATTTCCCTTTCCATGTATGCAGACCACCCACCCTTCCTTCCCAGAAGTGAAGGTCTAAAGCATTATGATCCTTTCAGAGATCTTTCCTGCTGCAAGAGAAAAAAGTTGTCACAGACATATTTACTTGAAAAAAATATTTAAAAAAAAAATCCTGACCTAGTTGACACACCAACCCTATTTTCCTTTTAAGTAGGGCAAGCAATCAGTAATTCTCCCATCATCTGCACAGGTTTTACCAACCTTCATTTGTCCTTCAAGCACACACCTCCACCGTACTAAAAAAGTTGAAGAGTAGTTTTGTAATTACACTGCTCTATGGACAGAGGCAAAGCTCTTTCTACTGTAGAAAAAACGAGGCAGAGAGTGAGGTACTTCACAAAAATTTGAAGCAGACTGCTAATCTCACCTTATTTTAGTACTGTCAGTGGTGGGGAGAGTTATCTGCTCTGGAAAACTACAACCCCTTACTTAGTTCATTTCTAGCGTCACTCAGTGATACTCTGCAACTTTATCAAATGATTGAGAGAATCAGATAGCAATGAAAACTACAGCTATGGTACTTAAAACAGATCATCCCATGCAGCCCAGCTTGTAGTGACACTCAGGACATCTTTGTTTTTCATTTAGTTTGTAGGTATGAAACTAGCCAATCAATATTCTTGTCAGCAACTTGCAAGTAAAAAACAACCCAAAAGCCAGCAACGGCATTAGGCAATCAATGATGTAAAATTACATGAGCAAAGTAATTCCAAAACATTAAAATCCACTTTTAGACACCAGAACACCTGCTCATCCAAGAATTTCCTGCTAGCAATATCCTTCTCCCCCTCTCTGTTACAAAAATTGTATTCTGTAACAAAGCCATGTAGCTACTAAGCTCATCTTCCCAAGGTACTCCTATTTGCTATAAAAAAGCAGGTTATTTATTGTTTTCACTGTGAACTACATCATTTCTACATAGAAATGTAAATTAATTACAGCTATTTGTATTATTACAGCCCATTTTAAAATGATATGCGACAAACATTTCAGCAAGTATCAGTACATTTGATCTGTAGTACAACCCAATACAAACACTGTGGAGTTGTTATTCCAAATTTATATAACAGTATGCTTTAAACCAGAAAGCTCATCTCAGCTCCAAAACCAGCAAGAAAAGATGTTTTCTCCTTCATAAAATATACACAAGCAGCATATACATCATCTATGTTTTACAAAGCACTTTGGGCTTCAGTAATGGGTCTGGAGTTATCCAAGTTCAAAGTGGAGGGCTCCTTTTCAACACAGGACTTTCCCAGCAACGGAAGAGCAAGTCCATCAGAAGCACCACTGCTCCCACGCCCCAGCTTCCCAGCCTTCAGAAAACATACCAGGCATTATGCACAAAGCAGTTATCAGTGACAAAGTTGACCTTTTAAATGCATTTTAATACTACATTTTTCCCACTGAAGCTTCTTTAAAACACCAGCAGGTGACCCTTTAAGCAACAACATTTTATATGTCAAACCCTTTCCGAACACACATCTGAACAAGCCTACGGCTGAAAATCAACGAAGCCAGCAGCTGCAAGGCAATTCTCTTCCCCTCTTGGGTTTTCCCCTGAAACACAATACTGCAACAAGCACTGAGTTTATTTTCCCTTTCTCAGTTACAGAAGAGGAACTGTTGGCTGCTCTTTGTAGTCTCAGATCCACCTTGATAAATCTGAGCATCTTTAAAAGGACAGTTTCAGGTCTGCCCTTGAGCAATGAGAAAGTGGGCTTAAGATTCTCTTATTCCTGTGCATAACAACTATGCAACCTTAAAATTCTAGGGAAAAATTGTGCGATTTTGCTCAACATATAGAATGACAAGCAGCAATCTTCTGAAATTTAGCTCAGTAGCTTGCTTGACAATCAGGCTACCTCGTGGCATGAGCCAAGCTTGTCTCACTCTTCTGCTTGCCTTAAAATTTGACAGAAGTGCTTCACTTTCTCCAGGATCAGAAGGAACTTGAGATGGTTTACACAAAGAAAGAATAATCTACTGAGTTAAAACATGCCTTTAAAGAAACTGATATTCAGAACACAAAAGTGATACTGTTTTTCCTAAGAAGCTGCATCATACACACAAGTTAACTTCAAAAACTGATTTAACATCTACGGTCTTGATACGAGATCAAGTCATAGTAAAGGCTCTTCTCCAAGGAACCTCTTAGAAGCATTTAATTAAATAATTTCAAAGCTTCCCATTTACAGTGGGGAAGCAAGATTTACATACTTTCATCATTAAATAATTCTAATTCAACACCAAAGTACTTGCACAAATGTTTTATTTAGACTTACGGTATTTGACTTTGCTGTGTAACGCAGTTAGACACCAGCCACTCTAAGAGTGCCTTTATTACTGTCATTGTGAAAAGGAAATGGAGCAGTTTCAAATTTTACTCCAAATTGTGAAAGGCAGAAATTCAAAATAAGGCCTAGCTTTCTTGTTCAGCATGGATTATCCAAAATCCTGGAAGTTGTAGTGTTTTCCTAGGGGGCGAGAAGCTCAATGATATGTAAAACAGTACGCACATCAGACTCCAGCAAGATGCAGCAGTCTGCATATTTATGCTATTCCAATGGCACCTGCCTTAAATGTCCTTTTTGCTCTGAAAGGAACCAAGTAAAGAGGAAGGAGCAATACAACATATGGGAGTGCCAAGTTCAGTATCATCAGCTTACATGCTGAAAGGCGGCATCCCCACAGTTTTGTACAAAAGACACTTCAGCTCCAGCTCTACTATGTGAACAAAGTAGTATGGAGAGAGAGATTTATCAACTGTGGGTTATTGAACAAGTGAAATGCAGAAGGATCATCCTTCAGTAAAAGACTGGAAAAAAATTCATTTCCTTAACAGAACACTGCATGTCTCCTCTTCCATACCTTGGAACCTAAGACTTCTTCACATCAGGGTCCAAAAACAACCCCCAAATTGGTATGGCTCCTTGTGCTGCAGAAGTGCATGGTTTGACCAAAACTCTGCATTAACCTAATTCAGAAAAAAAATTAAAAACTATAGCCATAGCAAATGTAGGGAAAAGCTGGCAAATTTTTGCAACTCTAGAAAAAAAGAGAAGCCATTTTTATCACACTGTACAGCTGAAGTAAGCTTTTAGTGGTCAGATATATTTGAAAATCTTTACTAACATCAGCTTTTCTTTAGTTAAAGAGGTAGCAGCTACCATTTAATTCCACAGGACAACCAGAAGGACCAAGTTCTTTGGTGTGGTTCAAAGCCAAAATAAACAGAAATTAGTCAAGTAAGCATAAGTTAGTTAAGTTGGGATGACCATCCCAAGGCAGAAATAGCTCTAGTATGTATAAGGTTCCTTTTATCTCTGCAGGGAACACCAGTATTACTACCAGGATGCCACCAGACTGCAGTCTCATCTCAGCCATTCAGGTGTTCAGCTGTTCTACAGTAACAGCTTATTATAGGCAACGATCAGTGGACTCAAAGTGCACAGAACTGCAGTTCTGCAATGACAGGTTTTGGCACTTCTCTGAAAACAGTGAAAGCCTAGTTTTGTTACAAGTGGAAAAGGAACACTTCTCTGACTCCTAACATGTGGAACAGAGCAATTTTTTGAAACTTTTTTTGGGGGGGAGGAAAGCAGGGAGAGTATTTGACATATTTGCTGCTACGAAATGAAGCTTACATATGCAGTAGTAAACAGACACTAAGCACTCTGTTTCTCATTTATTTCAGGCAATGACAGTGGTAGAATTTAAACCCTCATGTGAGATGAGGGCATAGCCAATAATGACATTGTATAGAGTTTGTTTTCTACATAGTCGAATATATAAAAGTTTCATGAAACTCATCACTGGGACAGCCAGCAGTCAGTCCATGAGTTGTCTATTCAGTCAGACCAAGCTTCTTCTTCAGAGATTCTGGCATTTCAGGTGGAGGTGGGCGAGGAAGTCTGAAATACACCTTGACAGAATCATAGATGAACCACTGTAGGGCAGTCAGGGTACCAATCATAATGATACGAGCAAACAGACCCTTCCATACACCTGTAGAGAAAAACGTAAGCATGAGTAGCATAAAATGACAGGACATACAGAAATCCTCCCCAAAACACCACAAACACTTGATCCAAAATACTGAAAGTAAGGATGTACCTTTGAATCCAAGTCTCATAAGAACCTGTGAAGCAGAGCTGCCCTTTTCTTTGTTCAACACAGACACCACGGAGTCAGCAGGATGGGAAACAATTGCACAGAACACACCAGCTGAAAGAGTAATTTGACGTTAGTTCTGTGGGATTTTAGCTGTACTATTACTGCGTACACTAAGTAAAGCCAACTGAAACCACATCTGCTAATAAACTGCACAGACATTATGTTCTGGAACCCTAAAAGTACTCTTAGATCTAGAGCACAGGTCTTTTGAAAAGCAGCTGAGGGAGCTGGGGTTGCTTAGGCTAAAGGAGGCTCATGGGGGGACCCTTATAGATCTCTACAACTACCTGAAAGGGGGTTGTAGCCAGGTGGACATCAATCACTTCTCTCAAATAAGGAGCAAGAGGACAAGAGGAAATGGCCAGGGGATGTTCGGATATTAGGAAAAATTCTTCACCAAAAGGGTTGTCAAGCCCTGGAACAGGCTGCCAAAGGAAGTGCTGGAGGTACCAGCCCTGGATGTACCCCTGGAGGTACTTAAAACACATGTGGATGTGACACTTGGGGATATGGTTCATTAGTGGACTTGGCAGTGCTGGAGTAACAACTGGTCTTGATCGTAAAGGTCTTTTACAACCTAAACGATCCTATGATTCTATGATAACATGATGTGAATAGAATATACCTCAGTTCTGCTTTTGCAGTAACTCTTCTGAATCTTTGGATATTGAAAAGGCCCCTTCCATCGTAGTTTCTTTTATCTTCCTTTCAACCTTTCCAACACTAACAAAGTTGCAAGTTTTTCACTTACATCAGTGGCAGTTTCTAAACCTGCACATCAACATTAGTAATATATAGGAACAACTCAGAGTACTGTCCTACTACAGACCCATTTTTCACTAACAGACTGAATCTAGTTTTTTCCCCTGCACATTTTAAAGCTGTCATTAAGTTCACCCATGCTAGTGACATCTCTTTAACATTCTGAGAAGGGACAGGTCTCTAGAGTTGCAGTGGTCCATTAATGAAGCATAAGACTTAAAGATTCCTTACCAATATAGCCTGCAACAAATGTGACCACCAGCTGTTCTCCTTTTGTACATTCATTTCGTGGCTTGGGAACAACATACTTGTAGAGAGCTTCGACAGTACGTTCAAAGCAGGCAAATTTCATCATTGTGTATGGAATCTGTCTCATCCATAGTGGGGCAACACCTTTATAGAAACTTAATCAGAGAAGAGACAAATTCAGTTTCATTTTCTTCAGTATTTAAGGTACATTTTCGACCTGAAATTAGCTTATTGTTGGTATCAAGAATACAACTTCTACATAGTTCCAGATATTGACAGCCTTAAGTAGTATCTAGAGGTATCAAGATATCTAGATAGTTCTAGACACTACTTGAGGCTGTCAGTACCTAGAGAACAGAAATTTAAGCTGTATTAGTTACTGAGTACTACCTTAAAACAGTAACACAAATTAGAATTTTCCTGATTCTCAGGCTGCACAGCAGTTTCTGTAGTCACTTTTCAGATTACAATGCACTGCAGTAATGTAATACTACCAGTGCAGTAATACTTATGTCTGCATACCAGCCAAGTCCTGATAGTGAGAAATGACCTGTATATCTACAGCCAAATCTATCAGAACAGAAAGCTAACATGCAGTTATGTTGCTCTCACATGCCAATGACTCAAGCATCTTCGACTGTACAACCAGAAAGTTGCTGAATATCTCTGACTGGAACTGCTAGAAACTGAAGTTATCTAGCAGAACTCAGAACAAAGATACTCACAAAGATGGATCTAAGGAGCATGTGGAATTAACAGCCAGTTCAACACAGATTCCCTGAAGTATGTTGCTATCTTGAAATCCAAAGACCAAAAAAGTATAAGCTAAAGCCAGAATTAGTTAAAGCAACTGTTCTTCATTAAGAAAAAATACTCAACATCAAGAAGCTGAATAAAACTTAGAACTGATACTTACGCCCAGATGCCTTCTTCTCCAAACATTTTAGGTAAAGCCTGCCGCAGAGTGTTTGCATAGCCAGGCTGTGTCTGAATACGAACTTTAGCAGCTTCCATTGGAGCCAGAGCAATGTCAGCAAAAAACTCTGCGCTGGCAGATGCAGCTAAATATAGCGAAGTACGCCACAAATAGGCATTTTCCTAAAGTGAATGTGAACATACACTTTTATTAATGAATCATGCTTCTCTGATTACTCCACCTTATTATTATGTTGCAGATATACAGGCTTACAAAAACTATTTAAGGCTTACCTCTCCCAGCATGTTGCCATACAGGATTTTGAAAACTTCATAGAAACCGAATTTACAAAGCCCTTGCATGGAATATCCAATAAAGGTTGGAGCCCATCCCTTAGCCAAGCCACGAACACCATCTTCATTGATTGTCACTGAAAATCCATTGAAGATGCTCTTGTATTTTTGCGGATCAACCTAAACAGAATAGGTGGTTGAATGCTTTATATAGCTTACTATTTACTTTCTCACACCTTCATCCAAAATTTAAAATTCTTAAATTCCTCAGACAGCTGACTTTCTAAAATTCCCTGGACAGAAGATGAACTCACAAGGTTAGACTCATGTAACTTAATGGTTACTTGCTAGTCTCAAACCCTGATTTTAACAGTCAGTACTGTTATACTCAAGAATCACCAAATTGTCTGAATTTTGTTTTACATTTATTCTCCAAATCAACAATACAACTATAACTTAAAGATTTACTGAAATCACTATCCTAATGCTGTCAGAGGTGTGTGTGGCTAGCCATCGCGAACGACGATGCTTTTTTATGCCTGCGCGAATGGATTTATTACGTGGAGCTCAGCGTGTGCGGAACTGGCCCCACCCCCTTTAGCCCTGGGACACTCTAAGCCTTGGCCGGGGCAAGCCCGGACGAAGTTGGCAGAGCGAGACCCGCAGGACTCGAACCGGCATCCTTCCGAGAAGGAGCACGGATCCAGGGGCGGCGGCTTTACCCACACGGCCACAGCCGCCGGCCGCTGTCAGAGGTATACTGGAGCAATTATGTATAGATCAGAGTCTTAAAAAATTTCACAGCTCCTGCCAGCAATATCATCTACTCTACACATCATACCTGCGTACACTCAAGTGTCACCACAAATCAAACCTGATGATTCACCTGATTCTTAACCAGAAAAGGCTGTTTGTTCACTTTTAGTTTGATCCCCCAGCACAGCCAAAGACAGATGGAGCAAAGTGAATCAAAGAGTACTCAAGAACTTCTATATACTTGTACTATGACTTCACAGTAAAAGCTCCATACAAATTGTGACCATGAAGCTTTGACTGAAATTTCATTAACTTATCAGAAATTAAGAAAAGACTGACTTGAATAATTTTGTTTCATGTGAAATGAAATAATCTTACAGAAATTCTCTAACAAATCATTATGTCACATCACACTTTTGCTTTTCATATTTGACATCACCCAACAGTTCCTCAGAGAAGAAGGAAGATATCAAACTGGAAGCCAATCAAAGTTTTCAGAAAGACCTATGGGACATGCATGCCAACCTGCATTGACTGATACTTTGTTTTGCAATCTGGCAGCAAACTACTCAAGAACTAGTTCACCTAAACAAGTCAATTTTGAAAAGAGACATTATTTCAGAAAACTGGATATTTAATCAGACACTCTGTAAAATGAGGCTATGTTCAAGTCAGAACCAGGCTTAGCTATTAGCTCTGTAACAGGTGTCCCGGTTTCGGTTAAACCATTGCAAAGGTGACCTCTTCTTAAAAAGACATGAGAGGGCAGGCAACACGTTTCTTTCTGGAGAACTTAGGAGGGATTAGTAACATGCTTTGTACTGGATCTGTAAAGAGATAAATGCTGACAGGTTTTACAAGATCACACCTGGAATTCACATAGAACCCCTCCCTCCAGAACATCCCCTTAAGTGCTGGAATGGGAAATAACACCAGTCTTACCATGTAAGGAACCCAAGACTGGTAGCCCAAGCTGAGCATGCCTGATATGTTACAGAATTACTAGTCTGAGACCAGAATTTCAGGTGCCCTCAAGTATGTGAAAAGGCTTCTCTGGTAAACAATGCTAACTAAATAAAGGTCATCCAGCAGAATGCAATTCTAAAGAATATCATGCAGTACTCCCAGCATAACCAGCAGGTTTGACTAATTCATAGTTCTCTCCTGATTTCTAGAGTTTTATAATTACAAAATTGCCATTTTTATAATCAGTTTCAGCCTATGCTACAGGGAAGTCATTAACTACTATATTTCCAGAAACTTAGAAGTGTGCTTTAATTTGCTTCATTCTTGCAGATTTGCCTGAGTAAATCCACTTGTATGTTTTTAGCCATGGCTGTTCACTAGATGATTTTAATGCATAAGCTGGTATCACACATTAAGTGCAATGAGATGACACTCCTTTCAGTTCAATCAAGGACCACTTCAAGGAAACAGCCGCAAACACCGATGGGCTTACTGATACCAAATCAAGTCTTACCCACTCTACTCACAGTGGCATCATTACAAAATATCCAATCCATAAGCCATGCATTGATATCCACAACATTAATAAATAAAATTGCACATGCATGTCACTCCAGGCTGAAAAACATAGATCTGCCGAACACCAAAGATACTGTTTTCTTATTCCAAAAGCACTGGAATAGCGCTAGACAGCCAATCCATCAGCAAAGAGTAACATTGTGGTGGGTGCCTTTTAGCAAATACAGTCAGTTAAACACGCCTTATATGTTATCAAAAATAATTCATCCAGACTATCCTAAATACCCTTGCTTCTCTCAAAAGTGGTATTTTGCTAGTCTCACAGCAGATTTGATAAAGCAGCATTCAAGTTTACTTGCTTCCTGTCATCCACAAAAGATTGCATCCCTATTGCAAACTGTTAATATGCTGGCTATATAGAGAAAAAAAAGTTCAAGAAATGTTTAAGTTTATACAAACCTGCATACGACATTTCACTAAATCCAGAGGTACAACACCAGTGTGTGTCAGGCCACAACTTAGGACCCCACCAACGCCACAGAGAGCATAAAACTTGAGCGAGCCATATTCACAACTGTATTCTGCAGCAAAAAATAAAGACACACACCATGCTTTTATATAAACTCCATGCACTGTTGGACAATGATGTCCAAGGTATAGTTTAGCCTCCAATTCATTAGTAGATTAAATACACCACACTAAACATGCTTAATCAATGTCATCACATACTGACATGCAGAACAAACCTGCATTCTGCATTTAACCAGGTCTAGAGGAACCAGTGCCGTATGTGTTGTTCCACAGCTAATAATCCCACCAAAGCCACAAAGCATAAAGAATCTGTTTGAGCCATATGCACAGCTGTATTCTAGTTTGAAAAAAATTACATATATATATATAATCAATCACAAATGGTAACAAAGATCAGAAAAGAAACAAAATTGACTGAGTGCTACTTTCTCAGAAGTATTAAACTGAAATAAACTCCCATGCTATATTATTCAAATGTACTGTTACACACAAATATAATCCCCTTGCTTTAAATTAACATCTCTTGGACTGGCAAGATTTGATTCTAAGCCTTCCAAATTGAATTTGTTCCTTTAAACAAGCAATGGAAGAAAAATAAGTTTTAGCTCACAACACACTTAAACCACAGAAATCCCGGAAGTTGCTAGTAGAAATTATGACTCAAAGTTGCAATGTCCAACAATTCCCTCTAGTATTCAGGAGACAAAGCTTCTCTGGTTAAATATTCTATTATAGTTTAATGTCTGTGTTTAAGCCTATAAAGATCTACGTGATCAGCACTGGAATTTTGTTTGTGCAGCTGTATTTTCAGGTATTTTTCAGATTCTTTATACAGATTTTATTTTCTTTCAAATACAAAAATCTCGAATTTATATACCGGTTTGTTTACTCAAGTTTAAAATTAACAGTACAAAATAAGCAGGAGGTAGCAGCACAGTTCTGCAACTATGCTTAACATTTTAAATACATAAATAAAAGCAAAACTAATGTACTGAATAAGCATATAGAAAACAATACGCTATGTAGAAAATGTTTCCCTGAGTATAAAGGTGTAATTTTTTGCTATTAAATCCACTGGTGAAACTTCAATATAATAGAACTGTCAATAAGTTACACCAGCATAGTAAGAAGTATCTCCAGAGAAACACTATTGAAAAACCAAAAGACAGCAAAAAGCTATCTCGTGCAGAACTTCTTCACTTTTGTCTTTTTGAATCTTAAATAAATTGCTTCAAGAACATCAACACAAGTTTACAATTATGTTCAACAGTATCAATAGAGCAGCAGTTAACACTAGCAGGCTTATCCTGCTCATAACTTAGTATTTTAAGGGAACTTCTTCCCCTAAATATTCCAGATATATTTCATTTTATATTCACATTTGTCACCTAAATCTTAAATATTAATTACCAAGTCAATAAAATATCATTTTTTCTTCACAATAAAATAACAAATACCAAATCACAGACAGTATACTAAACCTTAGCTTAAAGTTAGAAATGAGTTAACAGTCAGAATAACGTATTTCTAACTGCTCAAGACTGTAAATATGCTGCTCTGGAGCTTACACATACCTCCCATCTTGGCTATGTTGGCAGATTTGCAGACAGCAGTAATAAGTCTGTTTGCAAGAATGACAGGTTAAATACACACAGACTAGGCTTTCTGTGCAGGTGTAATCAGAGAAGAGACCCTAGGTCTGTAGCATGGGGCAGCTCTGTCCAGCTCTCTTTGACCAGCAGCACAACTACACTGCAATAGTTACCGTGCTGCCCAGACACCAGAAGTACTTGTTCAGCCCATTTTTCACAGTAATTTACTGTTAGAAGTCACATTCCTGGACTGACAAAGACAGACCTTTGTAGTAGCCACAGAAAAGTAGAGCTTTTTTTTGGTGCTGTTTTACAGCTGTTCAGACTGACCTGTCAACTCAGCGTTCAAAAACAGCAATTAAGAAAACTAAGCCAGTATGAATTACACTTGAGCTCTTTAGATATCTAGGTTCATAGTGGTATAGTACATCTTGGACTTTCTATTTCAGAAGTACAGTTAAATCTCCTGAAAACCATTACCTGAGAAGAGACCCAGGTGAACACGTAGTACAGGGGGCAAGAAAATCATTCTAACATACCTAGGCACTGACTTAAGACAAATACACTGAAGTTACTAAAATATAAGCATGCAGGGTAAAAATACGTCTACTGTTAAGACAGCTACATCGTAACTGTTTCTTATCTCTGCTTCTGATCTGACACGTTAAGGACAAATTCCAAGAGCTGATCATAGAACACACTGCCTCTGAGCAGGGTTATAGCTGATGCCCTAAGCTGAACTCAAAAGGTCTTGTGGTTTGTACTGACTTTGTGTGACCTTGTGCAAGCTCAGATATCTTCTGCAACGTGTTTTTCTCCCAACACAAAGGCCAGAGAGGCAACTGGTACACGAATTAATGAACTCATCAGAAAAGACTATAAAGACTAAAAACTGCTGGCCACCTTTGACCGCAACTGCCTACAAACAGAATGAAGATTAAGCAAAATGCTTTTAAGAAATAAGTGCACCTACTGAATATATTTAGCATACCAAAGAGTGATTTAGGGATTTAGTTCGCTGGCAACAGGATTACTACGCTAAAAGCCAGAAGTAATTTCCTGAAAATTTAATAAATAGCATCCAACACTGAGTTATCTTTCAAATATTACATGAATGTTCATGCAAGTGCTCTAAAATACTTCAATAATCATGGTACTTCAGAAGAGGTAACTTGCTGAAAGCACTTACTTCTCTGATTAAAATAGACAGATGCTTTCAAGTTATCAATGGCTTAGAAGAATTTTACTATCTACCTGCACTACTGTGCAGCCCTTCAGAAGCACCTTGATAGGTTTGGAAAGATGGGCAGAGAACTGTCTGAAGTTCAACAAAGGCAAATTAAGGGTCCTACAGCTGGGGAGGAATAACCCCAGGCACCAGTATAGGCTGGGGGCTGATCTGCAGGAAAGCAGCTCTGCAGAGGACCTGGGGGTCCTGGTGGACAACAAGCAGTTGACCAGCAGTGTACCCTTGTGGTCAAAGGCGGCCAATGGTATCCTGGGCTGCATGGGGAAGAGCACTGCGAGCATGTGGAGGGAAGCAATCCTGTCCCTCTACTCAGTCCTAGTGAGGCCACATCTGAAGTGCAGTGTTCAGTTCTGGGTTCCTCTGCACTAAGGAGACACGGAGCTCCTGGAGAGGGTCCAGCAGTGGGCAGGCATCAAAGACGATTAACAGTATTTATCTAACAAGGAAAGGCTGACAGAGTTGAGCCTGTCCAGTACCAGTAAGAGATGACTGAGAGTGGACCTCAACAATCTTAACTGACTCTCCAGCTGGAGAAGGGAGGGTGTCAAGAGGATGGGGCCAGGCTCTTCTTGGTGGTGCCAAGCAGTAGTACAAAAGGCAATAGGCAGAAATTGATGCACAGGAAGTTCCACCCGAATATGAGGAAAAATTCCTTTAACATGCGAGTGACTGAGCACTGGAACAGATTGCCCAGAGGTTGTAGAGTCTCCCTTGTGAGAGATATTCAAGAAATGTCTGCACACAACCCTGTGCAATGTGCTCTACAAGGACCTGCCTGATCAGGGACGTTGGACCAGTTGACTCACTGTGGGCTCTTACAAACTTACTTATTCTGTGATTCTAGAAGTATCATCAAGGTCTGACCTTTAGAAGTCACAAATGGGATTGGGAAACATAGGGGAAATACCTGAATCTAAACCGCATCACTGTATCTTAAACAGCAGAGTTATCTGGTGTATGCCCCACAAATGCTAAGGAGAAAGAAAGGGGAAAAAAACGGGGG
>VXBX01006384.1:0-17577 GCA_013400415.1 Scytalopus superciliaris
GGTCAATCCCGCCGCCACTCGCGACCGAGAGGCTCTGATTGGCTGGTCGGGCGGCGGGGGCGGGGCGTTGCCATGGGAACCGGACGCGGGGGAGGGGGCTCTTTGCTGTCAGTGCAGAAATCCTTAAAACAGTGCATTTAAATTAAGAACATGTGTCGGGACCTGCTTGCTTTGCTCACTGCCTGACCTGGTTTTTTTTTTTGCCCTGTCGCCTTTAAAATAGCAGCCTTTGATTCTCGGGGAATCTGTCCGTTTAATTTAAGAGCTTTTCTTTAGGGGTTTTAGCTAAAGATGCTTTAGTTAAATATACTGATTGAATTACAGTCCACTGCTGCCTGGAGCGCTGTTAATAAAATACAGTTTCTTGTCTAGAGCTCCCTGACCTCTTGGACAATAAAGAAAGCTTTACTTCCTTACTGAACACTTTATCTTAAATGCTAGGCAGAAGGGACAGGTAGAGCTGGGACCAAGATCAATTATCCGGATGTTACTGAAGGGAAATTCTTTCCACTGATCTAGAAATTCCAGGGTGCAACCGGTTCATAGCTCTGGATTGCTGTTATCTGTTGAAGTTCATCGTTTCACAAGTGTAGATAAGACTTTATCATAACTGAAGGAGCAAGGACTGGCATAATATGTGTGTGCTGAGTTCTGTCTCACAGTTCGTACCTCATTTCATCTAAGCCATTTTAGGATGCAAAAATCGTGCTGGTGCAGCAGGGCGTGCAGGAGGGCAGGATACGGGACATGGGCATTCCCTGCCCTCTCTCCACCTGGCAGAACACGGTGGCTTAAGGGATGTGGAGGAATGGCAAGAAGTTCCTGCTCGACTCGTCTCTTCTGTGACTACCCCACCTGCTCTGGTTGCCCTGGGATCATGGATAAAGGATCTGCAAGTAGAACCAGTGCTGAGGATGATGGTCCGTCCCCCCTGGCGGTGTCACCAAGGTCAGGTTGGCCTGCACCTCACATCAAAACCACCCCCAAAACCAGCTTATTGTTATAGGAGATTCTCTTCCCAGGGGAACAGAAGGCCCAACATGCCAACCAGTTCACCAGATCCCCAAGGAATCTGCTGTTGTAGTCACTGGGGTTCATGAATGCCGGTCATGTTTTAAGAGCCACCTCTTCAGAGCACAGGAGCAGGCAATTCCAAAGTGTCAGAAGTCAAGCAAAGCCAGCTTGGACAAGCAGGGATCTTCTTCTAGAACTTACATGGAAAAGGGCAGTGTATGGACATTGGAAACAAGGACAGGTGGCACAGAAAGACCAGAGAGATGCTGTTCATCATTGTAAGGAGAAAATTTGTGTGTCCAAAGCTTGATTAGAGTTCAAGCTGGCCACGGAAGGACAGAAAACAGGACTTTTAAAAACATGTTAGCAGCAAAAGGAGGATCTGAAATAACATTGGTTCATACTTGAGGTCGATTACCTCACAAATAGGGACACAGACAAAGTAGAGATGTTTAATGCCTTCTTTGCCTCTGTCTTCAACATCACTGATGGGCTCGGGGACCCCCAGAGCTCTGTGTTAGAAAACTGTCACTGGAGGGATGACAAACTCCCAGCCAAACCTGAGCTTGTTTGAGACTTGCTGCTCCAGCTGGATGCACATGAGTCTCTGGGGTACAATGGGATTCATCCCAGAGTGCTGAAGAGGCTAGCTGATGTCATCATGGGACCTCTCTCCATTATTTTTCAAGTCTTGGGGGTCTGCAGAGGTCCCATGTGACTGGCAGCTGGCAAATATCTTAGTTTTCAAGAAGGGTAAGAAGGAACACCCTGGTAATTACAGGCCTGTCAGTCTCACTTCAGCGCCTGGTGAAATGATGGAGAGTTAGTTTTCTGGGCATTATCAAAAAGCACTTGAGAGAGAACACTATCTTTCATCTTCCAGCCAGGAAGTGGGTTTCTGGCTGAGGGAATTCCTCTGGATAAGTCTCACATTCTCATTAAGTTTGGGGGTGGGAAGGGGGGAGTTTGTGATACGATTAATTTGTTTATTTGTTTTTATATTTCCAGCTTCTCTTTCACCCTCCAGAAACGCTGCCCATGTCCTGAGAGAGTGAGGTGACCTGTTCCCACATGGTGGCACTGCTGGCCTGGCTGTGTCCTGCATGTCCCTGCTGCCTGCCCGGAAAGGGTCTGCAGTGAGGCTGCTGGGCTCTCCGGGGAACAGGCCAGTGGACCTTGCCATCTCTCTCTGTGCCCTCTGCACCTGATCTGGGTGACCTTCTGCTCCAACTTGCAGGATCCTGGGGAAGGAGAAGGGCGCTGGTTTACACCAGCATCGAAAACATCATGTGGCAACAATCCTGCTCGCCCCTCGCTGGCTCAGGGCAGTCATTCTCAAAGCTGCTTCTCTCATTATGGCGGTGGGGCCAAACAACTCCTGTTGCTCCTGTTTTCCTTGCCTTGGGTCTTTCATAGACCTCAGGAAAACCCTATTGCTCTCTCAGGGGGGGAGACAGGCAGTGGGGCAGGGGAGGCAGGGAGCCAGGGGCTGCGGGTAATGTAGCTCTGCTGCTGACATGCCCCCTGCATGAAATGAACATTATAATTGCTTGTCCTAAAATGAAAGTGAGGGTCAGGAGGAGGATTGATGCCCACACTCAAGGGATTAGTAGTCTGCAGCAGGTAGTGAGGTCTGAGGTCAGCTGTGCTGGGAGCTGGGGACACTCCAGCCTGCTCACCTTTTTCTGTTTCTTATTTCTTTTCCCAGCAACACCTAGTTGCCCACAAAAGAAGATATACTGAAAAAGTATGGAAACCTAGAGAAAGCTTCACCCCCAGGCCTGACTTGTCCCAGCCCTCCTACCTCTCCCCTTCAGAAGAGCCTTGCAGAACCTTACCAAGAAAGAGAAAACTGCACATAAATCAGGAGGATATGAATGTGGGTGGCACACCTGTCTGTTCAAAGAGCAGCTGGGCACTCTGAGCAGCATCAGCCCTACTAACAGTGTGCTGTGCTGCCTAAAAGCAGAGACCTCAGCATTGCTCAGGAGCACTGAGGAGATCAGGAGGAGACTGGTGTGATCCTGCTGTTGTGAGGAGGTGGAATCATCACCAGATGAATCCAAATAATTGTTCTGGCCTCAAAGGTGCTGTACAGAAAGGAGCTTTGCCCATACTGGGTCTCTCCCATACTGTGGCACCTTGTTGCTGGATCCCTCACACAGTGTTGGGTCTGTAATGGAGATAGGAGAGAGATGAAGGAAGGAACCCCAGTGCATGTGGTACTCCATGTAGGAAGGGGGATAATGGTAGGAAGGGGGATAAGAGCTGAGTGTGTGACAGGAGTTATCAGATCCCATCTCTTGTCACTGCCTCTCCTGGTGGTTTTTGCCCTCTTGCCCATAGTGTTATGGAGAAATTTAAAAACTTGTGTGTGAAAGTGAGCTGGCTTCTGTCAATTCATCCTCTCCCATTTGGAGCTCTGGGCTGTTAACTTTGGGTTGGAGCAGATCTTGCAAACCATACTGGAGGAGACAAACATGTTGGAGTAGTCCCCTCTGTCCTGACACTGTGCCTTTTTCAGGGGATCATTAATAAAGCTCTTCTTTCTTTATCTGTGCTCTAGGTCATCATTCTGGTGGGGCAGGGGGTTCTCCTTACCCTCTTCTGGTCTTTCAGGAGTCTTCTTGTGAATAATACACTGTCTGGCTGGGGCTACAGTGCTGTGGTGCTGAGGTTCAGGATTTGGGCCCTGTCACTCCGTGAGGCAGCCTGGCATCCATTGGTCTGATCAGCCCACGCAGCAGCTAAACTGGGTCCCTGTCTGTGTTTTCCTCTTGAGCATGTCTGTCTGTTTGTTAAATAATGTAGCGACACGAGGTTCCTTGAACTCAATTTATCTTCCCGTGTAGCTATGGGAACAGCCAGCGGTGTGGTGACGCTGGGGCTTGCAGTCAGATCTGCTGCAAGGCTCTGGGTTAGCCTGGCTGAGCCCAGCTCCTTCCAGCAGATGCTGTCCTGCCTGGCAGCTCTGCCTTTAGGCTTATTTTCTTAGACTTGTCTTTAGCTAACAGTGTGACTATCCTTTTAACCAGGGAAATGTTGAGGATTATGGGGGGGTTTGGAGGAAGATGAGGGGTTTGAGAGCAGCCAGACATGACACAGGGGAGGTTGCACTCAAAGGATGTTGCAGCTCCCTGTGCTGCCTGGTATATGGTTCATGGGAAGAAACTAAGGACAAGTGCAAGTAGTTCAATGTTGTTCAAGCCTGGACTTATTTCCAGAGTAGAGGCATCTTGAATCAAACCTAATTTCCTACAGGTATAAAATGACTGGCTCAAAGAAGCCAAGAAGAACCTGCCCTTACAGTCACACATTTCCTGTGCTTCCTGAAGCTCATTCCCTTGTCCAGGTCGTGGGTGTGGAGGAGAAGGTGTGTGAGTGGCCAGCACAGTGTTGTTTCTTTGACTCAAACCCTTCATTTTACCTGGAAAGGCACATGACAGAAACTAGTGCTTAGGTGGTATCACCAAACATGTTGCCTGAGAGTCAGAGTTCAGCAACACAGTGATGTGGACAGAGAGTGCCCCAGACTGGATGGTGGGGACTTTGCCACGTCATTTTTCCCAGAGCTGCACTTACACATGTTGCTGCAGAAGTGACTTTCACTGTTGCTGGTAGAAGTAGAAAGGATGTGTCTCTACAACTGGGATTTTTTCTGCAGTCTGTAGGTGCTGTGTCTGTGTCTACCATTCCTGATGTCCTGTCTGATTGAAACCTGTTTCATTTTCAGCTCCTGTTTCTAGATCTCAGCGCTGTTTCTGTGAACTCTCTTGACATTTTCAGATCATGCTGTTTAGTGTATTTTCAGGTCAGTGCTGCAGGTGGTAAGACGGGCTTGAAGGTAGCTCCCTTATCTCCCCCCATTCATAGTTTGAAAGTAGCATTACTTAGCTTCATTTATGTTTGTTTTCTTGCTTTTGACATCTCTCCAGCTGGTCCTCAAACCACAGGCCTACCACCCATCATATTTAATTTTCAATAGAGCTGTTGAGGAGATTGGATCTGTACCAGAATATGACAATGAGCCAAGTTTTCTTTTATTCCTATATGCTTCCATTAGTTTTTATGTTTGCATGAAATAAGATTTCTGGAGTACAAAATAGCCAGCAACCTTGAGGAGCAGCCATGCTTCTGATCATTCTAGGAAGTTTTATCCCAAAAGCCAGTCATCCTTTGAAACATCTACCCTGGGTGGGTGAAGAGACAGACCTTTATTTTCTCCTCCCAAGCTGCTTCTAAAGCAGGAAATGTCCACACCTCCTTCAGACTTGGTCTCAGTGTTCTTCACGGCACATATGTGTTGAGCCAGTAATCTTAGCTGCTGCTCCTCCTCCTCTTTGCACCTTCTTTATTCCCTATTAGCTACTCTAGTTAGCTATTCTAGCTAGTTATAGCTATAATATAGCTATTTAGCTATAATAGCTAGTTAGATATTCTAACTAGCTCTGGGATCTGAACTCTATCCCTAATATACTTTACCTTACTTTTTTAGGTTATTCACAGACATCCCTAATGTTTTCCATGGCTAGAACCTGTCTCCACTAAGAAGCTGTGGCATATCCTGTGTAACTCAGAGCTCCTCCTCGTTTATTTGTGCCACCCAGGGAAAGGAGAATATCTTTGTGTGATTGTCATGGTTTAACCCCAGCGAGCACCTCAGCCCCACACAGCCCCTCACTCTCTCCCCACCAGTGTCATGGAAGAGAGAATTGGAAAAGTGAGAAAACTCGTGGGTAGAGATAAAGCCAGTTTAATAAGTAAAGCAAAAGCCACGCATGTAAGCAAAGCAAAACCAGGAATTCATCCAGTGCTTCCCACGGGCAGGCGGGTGCTCAGCCATTCCCAGGAAAGAAGGTCTCCATGGTGTAGCAGTGACTTGGGAAGACAAACATCACCAATCTAAATGTTCCCCCTTCCCTCTGCCCCATCTTTATATGTCGAACATGATCCTGTGTGTTCTGGGATATCCCTTGGGCCAGTTGGGGTCAGCTGTCCTGGCTGTGTCCTGCCCAACTCCTTGTGCCCCCACAGCCTCCTCACTGGTGGGATGGGGTGAGGAGCAGAAAAGCACTTTGGCTTTGTCTAAGCCCTGCTCAGTGTTACCTACTGTGTTATCTACCCTGTTTCCAGCACAAAGCCAAAACACAGCCCCATATCAGCTGCTGTGAAGAAAATTAACTCTCCCCCAGCCAAACCCAGCAGAGTGATGTACAGAAAGCAGACACTCAGACATTAGTGACAGGAATGGGCTTTGCTGAATGAGGAGGTGGTGAGCAAAGGGCAGCTTTGATGCAAGCATCCATCAGCACAGATCCGAGAGCCTATGGAAGCATTCAACAGCCTGTGAACAGTTAGCAGGCTTCATATTCTCACCTCTCTGTGTCTGACATCACCAGCAAGACAGAAATATATGCTCCTTACAGCAATACATGAGTCTTCTGGCATTTCTTGTGATGATTTGTTTTCCTTAGTGTGAGGAAATAACACACAAAGCAGTTCTGTGATGAAGCGTTTCCTAAATGGATGTAGCTTGGCAAACTGCAGCTATTAATTTCCCTTAGATAAGCTGGTATCAGAGTACCTGGTTTTGAAACCTGGCACTTCTCTCCTGCATCTTTCCAAGCTCTCTCAACAGTGCCCATGCCAGAAGGTTGCTGCCAGAGTAGTTTGGGTGGGGATTAAGCTGTGTAGTGGAGATAAACACTTATTGCAGGTGAGGAGGTCAGAAAAGCATCTTCAGAGATAAGGCTGCTTGGCAAAGCTTTCTCCTCCCAGAGCTCTTCGTGTTCACCCTGCCAGTACCATGCTGTGTCCCATGAAATCCTGGGGCTGTAGCCAGCAGCCCTGGCAAGGCTTGGTGGGGAACACAGCCTGTCCTGCCCTTGGTTCCAGCACTTTGTGAGGGGTGTGGAGGAGCAGGCAGCAGAGCCAGGAGCCAGGGAAGAGCCACACTGTGTTCCCGCTCAGCTCACACTGCCAAAGGCAGTGTGGTTCTCTTGATCCCACCAGTGAGCTGGAAGCTTTAGTCCTGCATTTTGTGGGCAGCCTCTCTCTGCTTTGCAAAGATCTCCCATGGGAAAGGGCAGCTGCACTCAGGGACAGCTGAGGATAAACTTGTCTCTTCACATAAGACTGGGCTGCCTTTACACTGTGTTTTGCTCTGGTTATTTCTTCTCATTCCGCATGAGGCTTTTACTCAATACTGAAGTTGGGTGGATTAATTGTATCTGCCTGTGACCTGTGTGGTAAAACTTACTTATTTTCAGTTGCAGAGTTACAAGGCACAAATCAGCGCTAGTCACCCCAGCACATCCGGAAAATTGGATGTTTCAGCTTTGGGAAGGAGCAAGACACTTGTAAGTGAGCAAGGCCCTGGGGTGTCAGCTACAGTGTCAGGTCTGCCCAGGGAGGTGGAAATTTAACTTGTGTTAGCAGGCTCCTGGAAGCTCCCTGGGCTGGGCTATGGGTGCTTTGTGCTGGGAGCTGCTTTCCCCTTCCAGGGACTTTGCTTTGCAGCAGAGGGTTCTTCCCTTGCTGAGGATGTCCCTGGTCCCAAAGCGCCTGCTCTCCTTGCCTTGCAAACAAGGAACTGATTGTTTTTGCCCCGGATGCCTCTTCCCCAATGCCTCCCCCGGGCAGTCTGTGCCTACACAGATGTGGAGGGAGCAGCCTTGCTCAGGCCAGCAGCCAGGACTGAGGTGAAACATCCTGCCAGTTCACAATCTGGAAACACCATTAAAATAAAGGGTGTTTGGGAAGAGCAGAAGGCTCATGAGAAGGCATTCAGTCAAGGGTGGGATCAGAGGTTCCCCATGCTCTCTGAGATGTGTGCCTGGCTTCTGTGGCAGCTGAGGGAAAACCAAAAACAAGGAGCTCAGCCCTCATTCCTGTAAAAGTGTACCTGGAGTAGCTCAAATGTCACAGGAGCATCACTGCTGTGGAGCAGGTCATGGCTGCAGTCTGCCCTTAGCTCTGTAATGCCTGCAAATTCCCTGGTTTTTTTTATGCCTTGTAAAATACTGAAGACTGGAATTGTGCCCACCCCCTCAAAAGGAAAGGACTAACACTTTGGGTAATGAAAATATATCTGTTGGAGAAATCTTGGGTAGAGCTGGTAGTGGGACTTTGCTCCAGTGACCTAAGAAACCTAGAGAGACAGCTTTTCTGAGAAAGTGAGTTCGAGGCAATCATGCTGTTTGTGACGTGGGTCTTGTCCTGCTTTCAGCCTTTTTCAGCAGGCTGGACATCCCAGAAATAAAGGGTGTTGCAAGTTCTGTGAAAAAAGGCACCTGCCTTGAGGAAAGATTAGCTTGCCTGTGTGGGAAAAGCTTCATCAAAACACACCCTGAAATCCTGAGCAGAGATAAGAGGCAACCCCAGAGCTGGTGAAGCCCCCCCTGGTTTCTCTGCTTAGGGGGTGACTTCGTTCTTCCAGACTGGTGGTGCTCAGCAGAGAGCTTGGAGTGGCTCAGCTGTGTCTGGGGTCGGAGTGTCTTCTAGGTATGACCCTGGGTTAGCAGCTGCCAAAATCTTGGTGCCTTCAAGTGTACTTGAAGCATGGAGATGTTAGGCTGGCAGATTGGATGACTGCAGAGTGACTGTTGTGGTTTCAGCTCAGTTTGTCCATGTAAAGGTGTTTGGGATCTTCTGGTCTTCCTCTCCTCTGTCCAGCATAGTGCTGTGTAACCATCAGTTGGCAGTGGAGCTGCAGAGGGTGCAAGACAATTTCTCTGCAGTTCTCTAGACCAGTTCTCCAAGGCAGATTTTAGCTAGAGATCAAGTCTGTTTTCACTGCTCCTTCTGTAAAATCCCTGGAAGAGCTTATGTTATATCATTATAAAAGTGTGTCTTGCTCATAAAGCTTATTTTGCTCACTGACTTGGTGCGCGTTCTACTACAAAGCCTGCTCTCACTTCCACAGATTGCATGTACTTGAGATTTGCTAAGATCACTAACTGGAAGCTCCTCCAGTAGAGATTAGATTCAAATTACAGAACAATCTGATTGTGATGTTAATGTAATGCCTGGAAGATCAAACCTCCATGTCCTCTTCACGGGTATCAGGTTTTCTGAGATAAACACCTTTTATAACCCTTCTGATAGATTTCTGAGCTGTTGTTCAAAGAGGAAGGTGCTTTCCAGCAATCTCCTTTGGTGCACCCAAAGGCCTCTGTCCCCAGCAGTGCCACGGAGTTCATTCCGCCCTGTTTCCCTCGTATGTTCCTTCAAAGACCAAAAGATTCTTTAGCATGCCTTTAAAAATTTCTCTTCCAGGAGGCTTTGGAAAGCCAGGAGTTTGTGCACCAGCTTTGCCTCTGACTGCAGGTGTTTTCTGAAGAGGAGCTCATTTCTCACCACCCCTCACCTCCATTGCAGTGTCTCCTACCCAGACCAGAAGAGGTGGGCACTGACAGCCTCCTGGCAGTGTGCTGCCTGCCCTGGCTCCAGACAGGGCCACCCCATGGATTCAGGAGGGCAGGAAGCCTTTGGAGGTAAAATGGGAGTGCAGTTACCAGCTGAGCCATCACAGATGCCCTGAAGTGAAACCATGAGGCTGTTTCCTGGGCTAGAGTGTGGCCACCAGTGGGGATATCAGGTGGAGCCTGGGGCATGGCTGGGGCATGGCTGGCACAGGGAGTGCATCTCCCATTCCCACCAGTGTGTGACTCGAGCCCAGCCTGGGATTCAGGATTTGAGGCGTCCGAGAGCAGCCCCTCTCTCTAACGCATCCTCTGCTGCTCCTGAAAAAGCTGCTGTAAGGCCATGGGCAGTTTTCCACACCAGCCCTGGCTTGCTGAGGGGCCAGGAGGCTCTAATGGGGCGTGGGAGGCAGCTGGGAGTGTTCTGCAGCTGGGGACAGAGTGGAGGAATGTGCAGGTCCTTTCCAAGTGCCTTGGCCCATCAGGAACTTGGCCTGAATTTCCTTCCCCCTCCTGTCTCTCCTATCTGAGCAATTCCTGTGGGCTGTGGGCAGAGACAGGCTCTCCCAGCACCTGGTCTGATACTCCTCAGAGACCTTGCACAGATTCTTTGTTGCTGCTTCAGGTCAGCTGTGCTAGGCAGAAACAAGAAACAGGTTGGGGATGCCAGAAGGAGCTGCGCTCTGCTTGCCTGGAGAGCTCTGGGGAGGCAGGAGGTGTGTGATCCTGGTGGGTCTGGGACAAATCTGTGCCATTTCACCCCTGGGCATCCCTTTCCAGTGCTCTGCACAAGAAGAGGCTCTACTTGCACAGGGCAGTGACCAGTCTCTGCAGGGCCGGGGTGCTGTGGGCGAGTGCCTGGTGGGCAAGGCACTGGTGATGGGCTGGGTTGTTCCCTCTTCAGAAGAAGGAGTCGTGATTGTTTGCATGTTTTTCGTGACCAGCTGATGAGGTTGTAGGCCCTGACCCAGAGCTGGGGTGTGCTGGGCATTTATAGTGCCTCTATTGCTTTTGAAGATAAGGGCACACTAGTATTTTATTGCCCCCTTTTTTAATCTGGGGCATCATCCAGAGTGAGAAGAAGAGAGGGGAAAGACTCATTTCCTTATGGCAGGTGATTAGTCACTGTAGCCTGGCCTCTAGTGGGGGCTGCAAGGCTCCCCACTCACCACGCTGACCTATGAGGTGAGGGCTCTAGCCTGGAGTCTTGACACAGCTCTTCCCCATCCAGCCCTCTTCCCACCTTGCTTTCCCCCTGGCTGCCCATTCTCCTTGCATCCTGCTCGTGTCCTCAGGTGGGCTGTGTTACTCTGTAGCTTTTCTGCAGGAAATCCTGGAGCACCCTCAGCTTTTCCCACTGAGCTGGTGAGGGGTGAGAGGCAATCTGAGGGACTGGCTCTGTGCCACGCTGCCTGGTTCTGAGCTGGCTCCAGGGGAGGTCTGGGCTCATGTCCTCTCTGGCCCTGGGCTGGGCCACATCCAATCTGCCCTCAAGGACCTGGTTTATCGATAACAGGGAACGTGGCTATTGCGCGAGGCAGAGATAACTGCTGCCACTGCATCCGTGCACCCTGTGTCCTTCCCTTCCCCATCCTCCGCTCGTGCTGCTTAAAGAAGTGGAAAATCCTTGTCAACCTGCCTTGCCCTGTAGCCAAGGTTCACATCTTTGAGTGCATTCATGTTGAAGGCCAGGAAAGCTGGAGGGCAGAGATGTTCCTCTCCCTGAGCCCACCCATGCTTAATGGAGGGGCTCTCTCTTGGCAGGGCCAGCAGCACAGAGACCTGGGGAAAGGCTCAACCCAAATATAGTGGGATGCTCCTCAGCTCCTCTCCTGCTGTGCCACAACTGAAGCTGTCATGCTGCACCCACGGAACAGGCATTGCACAGCTGGGAAAGAAACCTGAGGGGCTGCTGGGGACATTGGGGCCCATTGCCCTGCACTCATCTGTCCAAACCGTGGGTGTTTCTCTACCCAATCTCTGAGCTCTGCCTGCCTTTGCCTGAGCCAGCTGCCTTTCTTCTTCAGGGGGAAGCTGTGTGACTCCTTTGAAAGCAGAAATCTTCCCTTCTGCTGCTTGAATTAAAGTGTTAATAAACCCAGCACCAATCAAAATCTGAACCGAGCATTTCAAATGTCCCTTTGTTTAATTAGCGCAGCCTCTGCCCGCACACACAGCCAGACTGCGGTGGGAGGCAAGGGGCAAGGACACGGTGCCCAGGAATTCCTCCTCTTCAAAGTGTGACCCCTTGTACCAAATATTTTCTTGCCTCCCCCCTGCATCAGCTGCCCACAAACAAAACCTTTATGGATGAAGGACCCTTAGAATTTGCAGCATCTCATGGGGGGCTGCAATCAGGAGGTTAAGCCCCTTGCATGCCCCAGGCAGCAATAAACAACTCAGCTGTCTGAGGATTGAGACTTTGCTTTGTCCCTTGGCGATGGAAATGGGGTGACTGGCCTTTGCCTTGAGATCCAGCCTGGACCCCTCCAGTGAGCATCACTGCAGGGGACAGGTCCCCATGAGGCTCCTTGCTCGCTGGGGAAGGGAGAAAGCACGACCCACCATTATCAGGAGCATATTAACCCCACAGCAAACATGATTTCACTGGTGCAAGGGTAACAGTAGTGACGTTTGAGTGGGAAACATGGTCTCTTCCTCCCTGGGACCTAATCTAAATTGCTTTATGAGGGGTCAGCAGGTATACCAAGGCCTCCTGCTCCACTGGGGACAGGGAGTCAGGGCAAGGGGGTCCCTGCTGTTGCACAGCAGAACAGGGAGTTCTCTTGCATCTGGTAGAGGTACATTAGATGTGTTAAAATGTACTTGTTCCTTGGAGGTTTATAGGGCTGGGCTTCCTGCACCTCCTCTCCTCCTGCCATGCCCTGGCACATGTCCAGCATCCCCCAGTGCCTCTGGCAGGCTGTGTGAACTGGCATGCTGCTACCCTTGTGCCTGGCTGCAGCCACACACCGTGTCCCACTGCTGCCAAAGGGTTGTGTGGAGCAGCCTTGGCTCCTGCCTGCCCATCCCTTATGGCTTTCTGATGTCTCACTGGTGGCATTTTTCCTCCCAAAACAGCCCCTGGAAGGATCTCAGGGCTCAGGACCTGCCTATGAAACCCTTCTGCAGCTGTGTTAGGGTGTTCAGACTCCACTATGGCCAGCAGCTGCCTCTGCTGCTTGGGACCATGCTTGTGTCCTGGGTGACAGTGCTCCTCTCCATCCTGGGCATGCCGGGGCTCTCCCCAGCTCCTGGGGACTTTGAAGTGCCACATGTTTCCAGGGGCAATGAATCCCCCTGTGGGCACCCCAGTCCCAGTTACACCTGCACCCTCAGAAGCAAGAAGAGAGGGGGGCAGGGGGAAGGTGTTGCCTGCCATTAGCCCCTGGGGAGCCCTGCTCCCCCCTGCTGGCACTCTCACAGCAGCGGCATGTGGCAAACTCCCAGTGTGGTGCCCAGGGACAAACTGTGCAGGCGAGTGACCCTTCTCCCCCCTAACAGTGCTCCCACCTGCCTGGGTGGCAAATCCTTGAGGTGTGGGGTGGGCAGGCCAGGAACACCAGGCAGGCGAGGATGGCCCCCACCACAGTCCAATCTGCTGGTGGAGCTGCCAGGACCCCTCCGTGCCAGAGGAAAGCTCAGATACAGTCTGGCTAGAAAGATAAATTTATTGCGACATCAGTTTGCAACCAGCACTCAACCTCCGCCCCCNATGCCTCCACGGCCTGCAGGCTGGTCCCTGGGGCTACAAGCCCACCCCTCAATCCAGGTCGGTTCATTGGGGCTGCTGGGGTCCTGCTATGCCAGGGGCTGCCTGCGGGCTGGCAGAACAGAGTGGGAAACAGAAGTCGGATTCAGGGTCCTTCAAAAATGTAAGCCACCAGCTGGGATCTTCAGCAGTCACCAGGCTCGCGGGATCCCCAGGGAGACAGCGGGGTCAACCCCCCAAGCATGTGAGAGGGCTGAGCACAGGCGATGCCGCTGTGTTCCTCTCCTCTTACCGCGTTCCCTTGGTGCCAGCCCAGGTACTCTGGCGAGCCGGGAGAGGTGCCAACCTGGTTCCCGCCTGCAGCTGCTACACATATCCCGTCAGGTTGTAGGAGTTGACCTCACTCTTGGTCTTCTGCATCTGGCTGACAGAGGGCTGGGGGCTCTTGCTCGCCAGCAGCTGAGGCTGGTAGGTGTAGGTGGCTGCTGGATCCCGGGCAGGGCAGGAGGTGCAGAGGATGAAGCCGCCGATGAGGGAGAGGAGGGAGGAGATGATGCCCAGGTAAAGAGCCTCCCCGAGCTCGAACTTCATGCTGTCGGGGAGCACGGGGTTGCGGAAATCCCGCAGCACCACGTGGATGTTCCACACCAACGGGATGAAGCAGAGCAGCCCCCCGAGGATGAAGACAGCGCCGCCCGCCACCGCCACCCGGTCCTTGCCCGGCGAGCCCTGGTTGAAGACAGTGCACCTCATGCCCACGACGGTGAGGAGGCAGGCGAGGGACGAGACGGCGCAGGAGCTCACCATCAGGGCTTGGGCCGCCTGGACGTCGGTGGGCAGGTTGAGCAGGGAGCTGTAGATGTCGCACTGGGTGATGCCCGTGCTGTACGTGGCACACTCCATCCACAGCCCCTTGGTGAAGCTCACGGCTGTCACGATGCTGGAGCCGATGTAGGAGCTGATCTTCCAGCTGGGCAGCAGCGTGGCCGTCAGCGTGCCGATGTAGCCCAGGAAGGCCACGGCGTAGCCCAGCAGCTGCAGCCCCATGGACACCATGGTGCGGGTCGGGTGTCACCTGCCCAGGGCTGGCGGCTTCTCACCCGGGTCCCTCCCCAGTGCTCACGTTCCCATGGCTCTGCGAGGAGCTCCGCTCGCAGCCCCGCCCCGCTCCCGGGGGTGCGGGTTTTGGGCAGGGTGGGAGCCGCGGGAGGTTACCTGCGAGAGTGGAAAGCAATCCCTCCCCGATTAACGATTGACCCAAGCCCGTGGAGGAGCGCCAAGCGCCCTTTCACCTCCGCTATCTCCCCAGCCAGGCTTCAGAGGCAGAGCAGTGCTGCCCAGGAAGGACGCCAAAGCCCTCCCCTGCGCTGACGCTGCGGGCAGAGATGGAGAGCCAGCTGCTGGTGGGGGGAAAGTGCCCACTGCCTTCCTGGAGATCCCTCGTCTCCTGTGATGTCCCGAGCTGAGGAAGCCAAAAAGCTGTGGTTGCACCATTATATTTGGGACCTGCTGGAGGTGCTTTCAAGTGGTGACCCTGAGGCTTCCTCAGCCGAGGAAGGGGGATGGCACCTCATCCCCATCTGCACGGGGCTCACCCAAGGCATCTGCAGTCACCCACAACCCACCCTAAGCTGCTAAGGTTCCACTGGGAAAACGGGCTGCGCCCACCTGAGGTCGAACCATGGATATCAGCCTTTCTGTGCTGCTGGGGACAACGATGGAGAGGGATGCACATGACAGTGACACCTGCATTCCCAGGACAGCCTGGAGGTCCACCGAGGACAGAATCACATCAGGCAAAGCAGGCTGGCATCACCTTGGGGATGCTGCCAGGGAAGTACCCCAGCTGAGGGGGGTGACAGTCCCACGGAGGGGTGAGCACACCGGGGTGCAGCTCATGCTGGGTTTTTTCTGCCTGTGCCGTCTCCTGCCCACAGCCCTGCACGCGGGTGTGGGAGGTTGGCATAGGCTGTGGAGTGGGTTGGTTGTTTTCCCTCTGCTTTGTTTCAAAATTCCCCCTCCTGTGGTGCCTTGCAAAACCAGACTGAGCCCACGCCACCCCTTCACTGCAGCCAGTGGCCTCCCTGTTACCCCGGGAATGCTCCTGACTGAGTGTGCTGCCACCCCCCGGGGCCTCTGTCCTGCTCCCTGTCCCCCTGGTGCCACCTCAAACACTGGGCACCAAAGTTTCCCAACTTTCTACCTCCTCTCCCGTGCCCTAACCAAGATCTCCCATGCTGTCTCAGGGGTCTTGCTGGAAAAGAAACACCTGGGGTGCTCATGGTGGGGGCAAAAAGGCCCGGGGAAGGTGGTGCCGGAGCTCTGTGGTACTTACGGAGGGGCTGGAGGAGCAGTGCAGGACCGAGGGTGGCTGCAGCTGGGGGTCACCCAGGACTGGAGGCAGCTGGTTGGGGCAGGGTGAGCTGTCGGGGCCCTGGCCAGGGGGATCAGGGGCTGCAAGTTGTTTAGCTACAGCTTTGCAAAATCCACCTGAAAATCTCCGCCTGGATCAGAGGCTTATTGCAGATCAGAATTAAACCTTTTGGTGTCGGGAAGGATTGGGGAGCTGGGATGCCTTGTTTTGCTTGTTGTCTATGAATTGCCAAGGTAGGTTTGACTAATTGGCTCCGGACTGAGGCTTGCTGTCACCCTTCTGGCCAGCCTTAGTGCCTGGCAGGTGACTGTGTGCCACCATCTGTGCGTCCACTCTGGGCTGCACTGCCTGTGCTTGGATCAGAGGGGTAGTGAAACACCAGCAGGTTGAACTCCCCATGCCTGCAGAGCAAGCCTGGACTGTTGGTTCACTCTTCCTGGCCCTGCTTGTCCTCCACGGGGTTTGTTGTTGTAAGACTACTGGCCCAAATGAGGAGCAAATGGAGAAAGTAATGAGGGCTGTGCTGGCCCCGTGCCCCCTCCTGCTCACCGGCTGCCACAGATGGAGAGGGGCAGGGAGGGCCCCTGGTGACAAATTGTGCTCAGAGCTGAGCAGGGTCTGGCAGGCGTTTGGACAGGGGTGTTTGGATGGCTGATAGCAGAGCTACAGAAGGCACCATTTGCTATTTTCTTTCCTATGTCCCAAACTGAAACACTCCTGGGAGCAGGAGGTGACCCATCTGCCAGTGCCACTTTGCCTTGAGTGTTTGGGCAGGAGCAGCAGATAGGGAGGGGATGTGTGGCATGTGGGGGACAGGGGAGTGAGGGGGCATCAGCCTTGCACCCTCATGTTCAGAAGCCTTTTTGTATCTCCTGGTGTGGTCTCAAAAATGCAAGAAGAGGGCAGGGAGAACAGGCAAGTGTGTGCTTTCCCCACTGCCAGCAATGTGGGAATGGGACCTGGCAGCTCCATGGGACAAGGGGCCATGGATGTCTGAGCAGGACCACTGTCCTGCCTGTGTCTGGGGTCCAGGCCTGTCACCTGTCTTTCCTCCCCGTTCTCTCTTGATTATGCCATCACCTGCCTCCTGGTTGCTCTTTGCTTGCTGCTAATGCAGCCCATCGCGCTGTCCTTGTCATGCCCATTGTGCTGTCCCCATCACAAGCCCACCACACTATCCCCATGGCATGCCCAACATGCAGTCCCATCCCATGCCCACTGCAATGTCCCCATCCCATGCCCATTGCACTGTTCCCATTCCGTTTCCATTGCACTGTTCCCATCCCATGCCCATTGCACTGCCTATCCCATGCCCATCATACTGCCCCAACACTCCCCATCCCTTCCCTACATCCCCCCTGCCTTATGCAAATGGCTACAAAGAACACTTAATCATCCTTATTAATTGTTTCTGCCCTCCCTTGTTCCCCCCCTGGGGATTTTCTCACAAATAGTGTCTAACTTTTCCCTTCTGTGTTTTGCTTTTCCACCAGAGATCGCAGCCCCTCCACCCCCAGGCCCCCCTTGCCCTCTGTTTACACAACTGGGACAAATTTCACACCACAGGGACCGCTGTCCCCACGTCCCCAGCCCTCTGCTGCCCTGCCCCAAAGAATTTGTGAGTCACGGCTGGGGCAGGGCTATAAATGTGTCCCCACAGAGGGTCTGCAGCATCAGAAGGGACAGTGTCGCCTGCCACCATGCAAGCTGCTGCCTGTTGCCTGCCTCCCCACGGGCTCCGAGTGCCTGTGGTCAGTGCTTGCCCAGCCCTGGGGCTGGAACAAGGGGGAAGGTAGGGGGTGCTGCGCTGTCCGGAGGGGTGGGGAGGGCAGGGGGCATGTGGAAGGTGGGATGGGGAAAGCGGGTAAAGTGGCACCCGGGCAGGGNCTCTCCTAGACCCCTTCCTCTCTGGAGACCGTGGCTGCCCCGAGCCCTGGAGGGACCCGGGACGCGACCGGAGCAGACGGACCCTGTGAGTTTGACACTCCCTACTGTGTCTGTCCCCGTGTCCCGCAGTTTGGGGTCCCTGTTTGGCAGAAAACCTTCCCCTCCGC
>VXBX01006384.1:18823-29639 GCA_013400415.1 Scytalopus superciliaris
CAGGGGCAGGGGCAGGGGCAGGGGCAGGCTCTGCTGTGAGCGGAGCGGCCACAGACCCCGCCCGGGGCGTTCCGCCCGCCGGCGGGCACCGCGGCAGGACTACAACTCCCAGCAGCCCCCGCGGTGCAGCCCGGCAGCGCAGCGCGCCCTGATTGGCTGCCGGTAGGAGCGGGGCTGGGGGAAGAGCTNTGGGGGTCTTTGTTGTGGGGTGATAGGTGAGCTGGGGGACCCTGTTGTGGGGTTCCAGAGGAGCTGAGGGTCCTTGTTGTGGGGTGACAGGGGAGTTGGGGGTCTTTGTTGTGGGGTGATAGGTGAGCTGGGGGACCCTGTTGTGGGGTTCCAGAGGAGCTGAGGGTCCTTGTTGTGGGGTGACAGGGGAGTGGGGGTCCTTGTTGGGTGACAGGTGAGCTAGGGGGGCCTGCCATGGGGCGGCTCTGGAAGCGGAGGGAGACGGGAATGATTTGGAGTCGGGTTTGGGCACGGAGGGGCGCGGGGGCTGCGATGGGACCCGGGGACTGTTTTGGGAGGGCGAGGCTTCCCGTGGGGATCCCGCGGTGATCCCGCGGTCCCTGTCTGGTGTAGCTGCTGTAGCCTCTCCTCACGGTGGATTTCGGCACGGAAAACCCCCCGGTGCTGGATCCACCGCTGGCACCGCGGCTACGTGATGCCGGCAGAGTCAGCATCCTCCCTGCCTGCCGTGGCGCGTCACCGGCGGCTGTGGGTCCCCCTGCCCTGTCCCTGTGCCCCCCCAGCCTGCCAGGGAGGTGCCATTTCCCACTGTGGACCCCCAGGCCCGCTCAGGAATCGGCACCACGCGTGCACCGTGTTTTCCCGGCGCGATTTCCTCCTCTGGCGTCGGTGAACGGAGCGGGGGCGGAGATGGGGGAGCCTGGGGGAGACACAAATGTGCGACTGCAGCATCCTCACTCCCCTGGCTGCATCCCTCGCGCCTCTTCACGGTTGCCTTGGCAACCTCCTATCGATGGGGTATTTATAGAGGATGGGAAGCCGGAGGGGGGGGGACCGGGAATGGGTGGGCGTCTGCTGGGTCAACCTCCAGCTTCAGGCTTCTCTCAGCTTGCGTGGCTGTGTGGGGGCGGGAGGGATGCTGCTCCCCTTGGCGTCAGCGTGTGTGGTGCTCCAGCTTTTCCTGCTCACAGGAGCCAGGGGAGGTGGTTAAGGAATTCGCACGTGGAAATAAAAATAAGTGTCTGGGTTGTCCGCCCTTCTCAACGGCATCGCTCGTGCTTCTAGGCTGGTGTGGACCTGCCTTATTGTTTGCACTGGAATAAACCACCCCTGAGTTCTGACACTGGAAGCATTGACACAGATACTGGAAAAAACTGAAAGACTGTACATTAAATTAAACAATATTAAATTTGTTGCCTGATGAATGATGTGGGTTATGAAGCTGGGGATCCTGACAAATCCAGTCTTGAATATCCTTATTTCTGTGTCTCTCTTCTCCTCTCCATCAAAGAGGGGGGAGTGCCTGTAACAATGAGTGATACAGAGCATTTGTGTGGTAACTGTGGCAAGTTCTCCGTGCTGTGCTTTCTTTTATCCAGGGAGTTTGGATCTCTTTGTAAAAACTGATGACAACAAAAGCGGGTCAGGTGGTCCCTGCTCAAAGCTGACACAGCCTGTCAGGGAATGCATGGATCTGAAAGGCTGTGGGGGAATGCATGGATCCAGAGGGCAGTGGGAGAATGCATGGATCTGGAGGCCTCTCAGATGCCCCAGAAGGGCTCAGAGAAGCAGGGTTGGGCTGTGGGGCACAGGAGGTAGCAGGTCCCTCCTGAGTAGTTCTGGTGCTCTGCTGCTTTCCGTCTTTCATTCTTACTTCAACTCCAAACTGAGGTTTGCAATCTGAGCTTTGCAAACTGTTGGGAAGAAGCTACTTTCTGTCTCTGGAGACAAGTCCAAGCTTGCTTTCTTTCTTACCTCTTACAGTGTAGGGAGCTTGGAAATCATTGGAAACCTGATGTTGGCAGGGAAAAGTGCTCAATTTACTGGAAGGTGACTGTTGTGAGGTGTGGTGGTGCCTGCTGTGATGGTGTGTGGCACCAGCCCATCTGTGTGTCTGGGTGCCTGCCTTTTATGTGGAAGGAGAACTATGTTTCCAGCCCTGCTGACCCCCTGAACAGTTCTGTGCTGTCCCTCACCTTGCTCCAGCTGAGCGGATCCAAGTGCTTCTGAAATAACTGAGTGTCTGAAGCCCCGGACCTGAGACCAGCATGTGGTTTTGTTCCTGCTGTTTCTAACTGTGTTTGCTCCTTCATCTGCAATAGCTCACTGTAGGAGCTGGGTAGTCCTGTTCCCTCTGTCTCCTGACAGAGCTGTGGCTTCGCCACAGCAAGGTGTCACACGAAGCAAGAGTTAGCCCAGGGTAGTCTGATCCCTGGGGGATTGAGCACAGGGAGAAGGCAAAGCATGAAAAACAAGTGTGTGAAAACCCTCCTACAAGCAGAGAAGGATATCTTCTGCTTCTGCAGGGCTTTGGTTCACTCTTGTGTTTTTTTTTTACTATAGTTTTATTCTTTAAGCACAAAAGGTGCTTTTCCAGCTGGAGAGCTGCTGTCCTGGGTGTGCAGGGAACTCTGTCACTCCTGCTGCTGCCCTTAACTTGGCTCAACAACCTTTAGGAGTTGCATGTCTTTTTCTTTCCTGCTGTGTGGCAGTGGAGCAAACTGTATGGCTCTGTTTATTGCAGATTGTGGGTAGGAGTTGCAGAAGTGAGAACTGGCAAGGCTGTGAAGTTGCTCAAAACAAGATGATTGCTTTACCTGTGTCCATCAATCTCTTGTGGAAGGGAAGAGCACCAGGCTGCTTCCCACAGCTTCTGACACACAGGTCATCTTGTCTGGTGATGAGAAATGTGGTCTCTCCTTTGTCTGGTTCTTCCCTTCTTACTTTGCTTGTCTGCATTAGGCTGCCTGGGCAGTGGCCTTGTCCCCCCTGGGCTGGGACCAGCCCCAGCACTCTGGTAGCTGAGGGTCCCCAAGCCCCTCCAGCCATGCAGTGAGGCAGCTGGAGTCCTTGGCTCTCTGCAGAGGCACTGGCTGGGATCTGTCGTGGGTCCACCACTTAGCACCCTGCCCTCTGCATGAACCTGACTCTGGGTGATGGAGGTCTTGGGCTTCAGGGGGTGATATAAGCTGTCAGTGACTCTCCTGTTTTCTTCCCTGCAGGTAGGCAGGAGCACCCCCGTGGCCGAGTGAGGCAGCATGGCAAGTAAGTGCTCCCCAGGCAAGACGGAGAGGTCGTGGTGGTGTTGGAGGAGAGAAGGGGCATGTTTGGCAGCCATCTCTCAAGGGAGGGCTGTCTGTGCTTTTTGGGGGCTGTTATCCTCTATGGGGAGCTGATGCCATCAGCTGTGTTACCCCTGAGGTCTGGCCTGACTTGTGCTTCTCTCTCCCCTCTGCAAGGTGGGAGTCGAGAGGAGGTGCTGAAGGTCTAACCTCTCTGGGACTACCCAAAGGCCACAGCATTTCTTTCTTTGTATGGTACTTGCCGTGCAGGACGGGCCTCCCCGAGGCTCTTTGGGCTGACAGGCCCCTCCGCAGGGGCTGCCGGTCTGCGCTGACATCTCCCATCAACAGTGCTCCTCATGGCCCATGACTGGCACCCCACCAGTGCCCATCCCAGGGGCCACACTGCCCTGGGGCCTGTGTGGTTGGTGGCACTGGGGCTCTGTGTTCCTGTGGACGGGCAGCTGCCGAGCTCAGCCCCACCAGGAGCTCCCCATGGCACACCCAAAGGAGTGCCCGGCCAACGGGGCTGAGGCTGGCGAGGGTGCAGGGTGGAGGATGGTGTGTGGTCTGTTCAGAGCTGGGCTCAACCCTCCCTCCTCGCTCTTCTGGGCAGCCTGTGCGGAGGCTGCGTGCAGCAGTGTGCTGGGAGCTTAAGGAGCACAGCAGTAGTGAATGGAGTGACACAGAGATCTGTCTGGGATCTCGGGATTTGCTTGGAGTGTCGCCAGAGCCAGCTGTGAAGGTGGAGACAGTGTCCACGCTGGGGAGGAGGAGGACCCCGGGGATGACAGGTATGCCTTCTTTCATTATCTGTGCTGTGCTGGGTGGGGCAGGGAGCAGAGATATTCAGGCAGTGTTTTCAAAAGGCTGCTTTAGTCTCCAGTTAATGAGGAAGGTGCCCAGCTGGGTCCCTGCCTTCCTCTGCTGCTGCCTTTTCTCCCTCCCAGAGCTCAGGTGCTGGCTCACCAGCATTTCCTAGTTGTGGAAGGTGTCCCCTGTGGTGGCAGTGTCCCCTGCCAAGCAGTCCCCTTGATGGTGACCTGATGTGCAGGAGAGGGACGTGGTGATAAGCTGTTTGCCATCACATGCTCTCCAGCAGCCCCATCTGTCCCTCTGCAGGCACAGCTGTGTGTCCTTCTCCAGGGAAGCAGTCCTGGGGGGGCCCCTAGGCTGGGCAGCTGAGACATAGGGTGGTGTCCACCACGGGCCATCAACACCCCAGGAAAACCAGCAGGGATGAGGTGAACCCAGCCCTCACTCCTGCTCCCCCTGCCTAAAACTCTGATCCTTCCCGAGCACTGGTTCTCCAGCTGGTGTGGGGAGACTTGGAGAAACACAGGGGGCTGGGCCTTGGGAAGTCCCCTCAGCCCTGGGGTTTGGGGATGGGACTTGCTCAGCTATCTGGTCTTCATGTCAGTTGGAGATGAGGGGCTCTTGTTTCTTGAAAGCCACTGGTTTTCCTGCTCTGGTCCCCAGGCACATGGTAGCTCTCTGCACTTTCCACATAACAGAGGGGAGGGAGCAGTGACTTAGTTTCTGCTCTCCTGCCATTTCTAGGAAATTGCATGTGGGGAGAGACACACACCTCTTGCAGTTGGGACACTGCTTGTGATACCTGCCTGCCTGCGTGTCTGTTTTTATTTCCCACCATAGTGGCCAGTTCAGCACAGCAAAGCCAGGAAGGGGTCAAGTGACCGGTGTCTGCAGGGATGGAAAACCCTGACAGTGAGACTTGCGGCCAAGCTTGTTACTCCAAGGTGTGCTGAGGAAGTTGGAAAGAGCCTCAGGCTCAAGTGCTGAGGAGGGGAGAGTTGATACTGCAGCCTGATCAAGATGGGAGGCAAAGGAGACAAAGCCAGATTTCTCCAGCAAAGAATGGGACATTTGCAGAATGGATGGTTTATTTGTAAAATTTCATCTTCTGGAAGGTCTCAAGAGAAGGTAGGCCTGCCAGCCTGCTCCCTCTCCAGCCAGGATAACCTTCCTCAACTGTGAACACCAAGGAAAGCTGATCTCTGCCCTTCTTTCTGCAAGATGCCTTCTGTGCCTCTTGAAAATGCTTTTTTTTGGTTATCCTTGTAAAAAAAAAAAAAAAAAAAAAAAAAAAGGTTTGCATAATAAAGTTGAATCTGAGGGAAGATCTGTGACTCACATCATTCATGCTGCTCTTCATTCACACCTCAGTGGTTCAGCCTTCTGCAAACTCTCACTGAAGCAAGGTATTAATAAATCACGAGGGGAAAATGCACCTACACAGCTCAAAAGGAGCACAGTGCCTCCAAGCCCAGGATGGTGTAGTGCAGTAGTTGCTTCTCACACCATGGTCTTGTCCCTGTTGATATTTATAAATTCTCTCACAAATACCTTGCTGTATTGTTTTAAGAGCAGGATACATGGAAGGTAAAGCAGAAGGAATCCTGCCTTTTTCCTTGGCAAAAGGCTCCTAAGGAAAGAAGTTGGTAGCTTTCCACTGACTTACGTTTGATCTTCACCAGGCTCCTTGTTGAAGGAGTGTTTCTGTGGTACCACCAAGCTGATCACATGGGAGACTCTGTCCCCTTGCCTCCTTATCCTGCATCTTTGATGCTGCTGCTTTATGAATGGGTTCACCTTGTTGATCCAGTGGAAGACCGAGCCTGAGGGTGAAGAAGGTAAATGGGTTCCTGTGGATCAGCCAGCTGAACTGATTCATCTTCCTCAAGGGAGGCAGCATGATTTTGTGGCTTGGTGGGAAGAGATGGAGTCAACCTACAGCTGAGTGTGTTGAGCTGCATTGTGGAAACATTCATGAAATGTGTGCATGGGATGTTTGGATCCTGGAAGGGTCATGTTTCGTGTGAATTTTCTGCTTTATGGGCAACTGCTTGTTTGCCTTCTGTGCTGCTGCAAGTCCTGGGAGGTGCTTGTCTCCTGCACCCCATGGAGGTGCAGAATTCCTGCAGAATACAGGGGGAGAGGCTCTGGAGTCTCTCTTGCAGGCAGGAAGGTGCTGTTCCTGCTCACTCTGGCTTCCTGACTGCATGCTCTGTGGGAACACCTGAGGAGTCTCCCACGCTTTGGGAGCAGAGGAAGGTTTGTGAGGCCTCTGCCCATAACACAGTAGGGATGAGAATGTGATGCCATATGAGGAGAGGTTGCACAGGCCCCTTTCAGTACCCAACTCATTACCCCCCTGTTCTGTCCCTGTGTGTTGGGATGTTTTCCTTTGGCCTGGGAGAAGGCACAGTGGTTTCTCCAGGACCTGAACAGAGTCCTTGAAGCCCTCTGAGCTTGCATGACCACTCAGCAGCTGGCAGCAGGGACAGCAGCTCCCAGCAGGCTACTGTGCCATGAACTGTGTGCTGTGAGTCTCTCTCGTGCCTTGGCAGAGCCCTGGCTCTCCATCCCAGCCCTGTAGGGTCTCGCTCACCTGGTTGGGATCTCCCTTGCCCTGCAGTAAAGAGGCAGAAAGGTAAAATTCATCAAGAGCAGAAGGCTGGAAACAACTATTTTTGGAGACTTCTGTCTGTTCTTCAGTTGCCCTGTGTGGTTGCAGCTGCCTCTTCCAATGTCTCTCATATCTCAGCCCTGATGGGAGGGCTCCTGGTGCCATATATCTCTGGGCAGACCCCAAGAGCCTTGTGCCCCTCTGGGTGTGCTCTCCCACACTCTGCTGTGCCCCTTGATTTGTAGCCCTGGGCTTTTGATGTTGGGAATGCCTGTAGCACCAGGAAGCCAGGTGGGAAAGCCTGGCTGGGCAGAAGCCAGGTGTGGGGTTGTCCCTGCTCAGCATGTCTCTGCCTTGTGTGTTGCAGTGTTCTTGGAGGCCAGGAATGCCCACTCGGTCCTGAAACGCTTTCCCAGAGCCAATGGCTTCCTGGAGGAGATCCGTCAGGGCACTATCGAGCGGGAGTGCATCGAGGAGGTCTGCAGCTATGAGGAGGTCAAGGAGGTGTTTGAGAACAAGGAGAAGACGGTGAGTTTGTCCTGCCCTGCTCCCCAGTGGATGTGTGAGGGCTCACGCCTCAGCAAGCCGGAGACAGAGAAGGAAAGCACAGGGGAAACACCCTCTCCTGTTCCCTTTGCCTTCTAGTCTGCAGGCAGCATGCTGTGGCCTCACTTTCCAGCAGGGCTTTTCCTTCCCAGGCCATTGCTTTGGTTATGCCAGAACAACCTGCCTACAGCTGCAGGTTGAACTGGCACTATTGTGGCAGCTGGAAAATCTGTGTGGTTGTCCCTTACTCTCCAGACTGCAGTTGGTGTTAGCTAAATTTCTCCCTGCTTGGTGTGGGGAGCTGTTTGCCACTGTTGAGGGATGGTCTCATGATCTTTTGTGCCTCAGGTGAAAGTGGTGGGGGATATCCAAAAAACTGCCCTTTTTGTGGGCCTAGGGAAGGCAGTGATTATTGGTGGTGGTGGTGGTCAGGAGGTGCTTCGCTTACCTGCAGCACATGATGGTTGTTTCTCTGCTCCCACTACAGATGGAGTTTTGGAAGGGCTACACCAATTCTGTCTACTCTGTCAAGGACCCTGGGCACAGCACGGAGCGCTCTGATGCCATGTATGTGGTGGTGCCCCTCTTGGGAGTGGCTCTTCTGATAGTCATCGCCCTCTTCATCATCTGGAGGTGCCAGCTTCAAAAGGCCACCCGCCACCGCCCTTCCTATGCCCAGAACCGTTACCTGGCCAGCCGGACGGGACGCAGCCTGCCCAGGGTCATGGTGTACCGGGAGCGGTCCCAGAGCCAGGGGGAAACCCAGTACCAGCGGGAAGCGAGCAACCGGGGGGCTGGAGACGGCAGAGCTGGCGGCACCCCCCAGCAAGACAACACCCTCTACCCACCAGAGCACTCAGTCTCTGTCCTCTCCAGACTGTCCAGTGCCACCCCTCCACCGTCCTATGAGGAGGTGACAGGCCACCCAGAGAGCAGCAGTGGCGAAGAGACCAGTGTCTCCTACAGTGACCCACCACCCAAGTATGAGGAGATCGTGGCTACTGCCCCTGCTGCGGGAAAATAGCGGGTCTGCCNCTTCTGGTGTCCGTCGGGCCTCCGTCTCACCTGTACAAGCTGGTGCCATCACACAACAGCCTTACCCTCCTAACCAAAAATAGCTGTCCCCAGGTGGGGTGAGGCAGGGCTGTGGGAGTGGCTCTGGGGCCAGCCAGCCATCTCCTGCCCCTCACTCCCCACTCACGTAAGTGCTGTAGCAGCCAGAGCAGAGCAGCAGCTTGTTCTTGGCTCAACGCGGGGGTTTCTTCATGGTGCATTTGATTCCCTCACTTCCCCCTCGAGTAGACATAACATTTCCCATGATTAGAACAGCCTTGCTGCTTCCCTGGGCCACTGCTCAGCCTCCCCCCATATCCCCACTGGGCCCTGTTCTGCTCAGGGCTCTGATTAGGAGTTTGGGATGCAGGATTGGTGTGGCAAACTTCTGTCCATCCCCACAGTTGGTGTCCACACTCTGTGTTTGGGGAGACAGTATTTACCCCACGTGGACTTGTTGCCAAGTGGGAGTGGGGAGGCCAGTCCACACTGTGGTGACTGTAGCAATATTCGCTGTCTGGAGATCAGGGAGGAGCAGTCAGGAAGGTGCTCTCCTAGATCCCTTTGGAAAGGGGGTAAGGCTAATGGTGATCTTGTACCTGAGGTAAGTGACTTTGGACTAGCAGATTCTTCTCCTGATGCTCTCTGCTTTCCCCCTCTGGGGTGCTGGGCAGCTGGAGGTCATCTCTGACCCTGAGCCAAACATGGTCCCATGGCTTTAAGTGGTGAGGATGCTCCTCTCTTCTGGAGTGTGGCCTGCCTGGTGTCTGTCCCAGACATGGGATTCTGGCACAGGGAGCCTGCAGACAGGCCAAACCTCCCCTCTCCCTACCCCAAACCACTCTGCCCTGCCTGACCCCTCTCTTTGGGGTTCTTTCTTTTCCAGAGCAGGTAAAGGGGAATATGAGACCCCACTCTCCTGGCCACTCTGGTGGGCAGAGTGCTTGATGGCTAGGGCTATGGCATGGGGGGCTTGCTGAAAGGGGTGGGAGCCTCAACCTGGCCATGCCAGTCGGGAGCAGGACCGAGCCCTGACTGGGTGATTGTGGAACCAGGGCAAGGCAGAGCCAGATGCTTTGCTGTGGAACCAGAGTATCCCTTTTCCCTGGGCAGCTGCCTTTGGGATCCAAGCAACAGAGCTGTCATTTCCCACTCATGTCTGATGGATTAAAATGGGGGTTGTGCTCACCAACGCCCCAGAGATTCCCAGCACTGCCACCACTTGGTGTTCACCCCAGCACCAGTCTCTCCACCAGCACCAAAAGGCTATTGTCCATCCATAGGTGGCCTGCATCCTGCTCAGTCCCAGCAATGCTCTTGCAGCAGGTGCCCTCAGCCCAGAGCTGAGGCTTGCCCAGCATGATTGTTCCTGGGGCAGGACCTGCTGGCACCTTGTCTGTGCCCTCCCCAGCCTTAGCAAATCAAGGGTATGGGGAGACCAGAGCCTGGAAAAGACTGGAGGGAGACAGCAGGGTGCTCTGCATCCTCTGTCTTTGATGCTCAGTCATTATCCCTGCAGTTTGTATTCTGTAAAACTTGGTATATTTCTGTGCAAAAAAAAAAAAAAAAAAGGAATTNNNAGAACAAAAAAAAAAAAAAAAAAAGGTATTTATTAAAAAACCCTCACTGTCTTAAAGGCACAGGTTGGCTTCTTCCCACAAAGGGTGTCGTGCTTTAACCCCAGCTGGCAACTCAGCCCCACGCATCCACACAGTCCCCCCTCAGTGGGATAGGGGAGAGAATCAGAGCAGTAAAAGTGAGAAAACTCGTGGGTTGGGATAAAGACAGTTTAATGAGTATAGCTCTGCATGCAAGGAAAGCAGAACAAGGAATTCATTCACCACCTCCCATGATATCAGGGCTCCATCACACGTAACTGTGACTTGGAAAGACAAATGTCATCACTCCAAACATCCCCCCTTCCTTCTTCCCCGGTACAGGGTGAATGTCTCACTGGGCACAGCTGGATTTTCATCTTGTGGGGGTTCTGGGGCTCAGCTCTGTAAGGCAATGGTGGCAGCTGTGGGATGATAACACCAATACCCTCCACCGCGGCCGCAGGACAGTCCCCAGTGAGGATGGGAGTGTCTCTGGAGAAGGAATGTGTGCTGCTGTGGGGCTGGGAATGAACCCCACACATCCAGCCGGAGCCTTGGACTTCCCCCGGCATCTGGTACTCTTCTGAGTGAGAGCTGGAGGGTGTCCTATGAGCCCCTGCAGGTGAGGTGCAGAGGGTTTTCCTGAGGTCTCTGGAGGGGATTGAGGTGCACAGGTTGTCCTGCTGTTCCTCTGTGTGCTCCTAAACCCCTTAGATAATCCCCTTTAAATAGCAAGACTAGGGCAGCGGGGGATTTATTTTAAGTCCTTTCAAACCCAGATTTTACGGTCAGGTCTTGGACCCTGTCCCCATTCAGGAGTGTTTAAAACTGTCGTTAATCCCAAACGGATCATTTTATCGCTGCGGAGAGGCAGAGATTAGCTCTGGCACAGCTCGGCACAGCCCGGGCCGGGGGCTGCGGGGGCTGCGGGGTGGGCG